>CM031606.1:63282920-63309159 GCA_018398815.1 Conus ventricosus | reverse complement strand
CCCTTTCAGGCAAAAGTATCAGTCAACTGAGAAGGCAGATGTGTGTTCGGTTTGTTGATTGCGATTTGATCCAGAAATTGTGCCTGACATTTCTGGGTTGTTGTTTCCCGAAGGAAGTGCACATGTACAAGACACTCCGCCAAGATATTCAACCACAATACAGATGTCAGTTTGTGCACAATGTATGCTATAGAGTGTTGGATTATCGGAAAGTTATTTCACAAGGACATGATTCAAGGGAGGAATCTGGAGGTAATGCAAGTAGTTATGCAGCTTTAAGAGCAGAATTGTTCATATACAGTCAGTATGAGTTGTACTGATCTGTACATTGCTTCAACAAGTGTAAAGATCATGCTGATATGATTGTTTGATGACGTCAGTGGTGATAAGAGGGAAACTGTAAGATGCCTATTTTGGGTAAATTCTGTGAACGTTCATGAGATGGAGCAAACACTGGGACCAACTTTACATTTATTTTTAAACTTGTTTGTGAATCAAAAATGGATGAAAGGAATCTAGCATTTCCACATTCCATTCACCTTTTTGTACACTATCACTTCAAGCTCTTGGCAGATGCGTGTTCAAGTTCATATTGAAAAAAAAGTGATGGTACCATGAAAAGACTGGGTGCTTATGAAAAAGGCAGTGTGATTCAAATTGATTAATATATCTTGTATTATTAACGGTATGATCACATTAAAATGCAAACATAGAAGCATGCTTGAATGCAATGTTTGGATCTTGAAGGGACAGTTGAAACTTTCTTGAAATTATTTGCAAAACCGGAAACCTGGCAAACATCTCCTAGCAGTTGCCGTAATGGGAAGTTTTTGTGATGTGGAAATGTACAGGAAAACCATCATTCAGTCGGGATGGACTTGTGTCACTGCCAGATCTGGTTATGGCCACACCTGAGACCCATCACAACACTGTGCTTATGTTGCCATGTTTGTATTGCAACAGTCCAGATCTCACAGCTGGTGTGCGTGTGGTGATGTTTCACTCTGTTGTTGGTGAAGTTTTATATGTAAATGCGTTAGTAGCTGTTCAGAGATAAAGTACTTGTGCTGATTTATATAGCAGCTCATTAAATGGTTGTTTGATTTATGTATATATTAATTTATTTTGAAAAAAAAGATTTTGGAAAAATTGTGTGTGTCTGTGTACTAATCATTGTAAAACAGATTGGCCAGTGTGCTTTCTAGTAAAGAAAAGGCGTATTGTGTTGAAGAGAACGAAGTGTTATTTGAGATATTCAGCCTAGGATGTTTGTGGTTTAAAATGTAACTTTTTTTTTATAAGATGTTCTTTATTTGCCCCACTGTCAAGTATTTTTCTTTATTCAAAAATTGATATTGACTTTAGAGAACGAAAATGTGTGTCAGAATGCAGGGGAACTTGCAGAGTGATTTTCTTTCTCAGTTTTGCAGTGCTAAAATTAAGCATGTGTACTGAGCTGTCTTTGGCAACATTGTGTGCAGTTGAAAACCTATGTTGCAGGAGAAACAATAGTCATTTGAAGAGATTTTTATTGATAAACGACAGAAGTGAATACAGATATGGTCCTGCTTATCACAAGAAAAATATTTGGACTTTTTCAAGAAGACCATCAAATCAATTGCCATATGGTTTTTGTTGTGCTACCTTCTGTCTTAAAGGCTTTATGCCAATGAGCTATAAGTAGTTTACATAAAATTCTGATATCATTGTAATTATTTGAAAACTTGTCATCATCGTTGGGCAAAATTAGTCCCAGTCTCGGTGACCTAAAGAAATCCCCAGAGGAGCAAACATTTCTTCACATCATCCCCAAGGTATATAAATACTCACACAGACTGAAGAGGAGACACTGCCTGTACAGTAGATTCTGCCTTTTAAAGATGGGGCAAAGCCTTTCGGACTTTCAGTATTGTAGCATTGATATTCACTTTTTGCTGTTATAAGAAAAGGTTTAATCTGCTTCGTGTGCTTGATGTCTTTTAAATGGAAATCGGGCGCTTTCAAAGGATTTTATCTCATGACACTTGTGTTAGTATTTATGTATGTGTGTTGTGTGAAAGAATATTACTATTGTAGTTGAAAAAAATATTCTATGCGCTTTGATTCTGAGGTCTTGGAAAAGTATTCTTGGTTTAGGTCCGTTTGTAGGGATGTGAACAGACCTGTTTGAAATGAGGGAGCTGGCAGTTGATCTTGACATCAGTTGCCAAATGTGACTGCAAAACACTGTGGACCAGGTTCAAGACAGTCTGCTGTGGTCCTGGATACGGCTGTGACAGCCCATGTGTTGTACTCTTTGTTGTCGCTAGTTTCCGCCACAAATTGACAACAATCTGATAATAAGCTAGTAGTGCATATTTATGAACTCATTTTTTATGTTAATGAGCTGTGTTGTGTATGCTCAGCATCTTGCTGCTTCCCAAGCTCTTTCCCCGATGGAGATGTCTTTTTTTTTTTTCCAGTCAAATTCAACAAACAACGCAGATGTATGATTTTTTTCCTTTTTCTTTTTTTTTTCATTGGAAAAGAAATGATGAATTGATCTTTATTGTTACTTTGAAGAGCCTGAAAGCTTTATTGTCATACATTCCTGTAGATAGTTGTACAGAATTGATGCTTTGTATTTTCACTCTCCATTCTGTAAAAAAAAAGGGAAACTAAGGTGGGGGAGGTTATTTAAACATAGTCAGTGACTTGCGTCTTCAAAGATTCTCATTTTTTTTCCCATCAACATGTATATATGATTATGTGAAATTTATTTAACTGATTTTTCTTTTTCTATTATGAAGGATGACCTGCAAACTTACATTTTGAGACTGCGCTGACTATGTTTGTTTTTCACATGTGGAGTCAGTGTTCCAGTGAGAATACTGGTTTTGGTTCTTGTGACCCTTCAGCTGTACACAGACACAGACAGAACATTAGCAGAGAGAGACGTGGAGTGCCAGGGAACTGCTGAAAATAGCCTCAAGCGGGTATCAGTGCCTCCTGACCCGTGGTAATCGAGGGCAGAGGAGGAAGACAGCACTTCACTTGGAACTGAGTGAGGTGTATCCATGTGGACCCTAGACCAAACTGTGACATACTATTTTTTGACACATATTAATGCGGGACTCCCACAGCCAACTGTGGTAGATCCATGTAAACTTGTGATACCAGAAGACATGGGTACACATTTCACCTAACTACAAAGCACACACACACACACACACGCATGTACGCACATGCACACACATGCAGATGCACATGCCTGCACACATAGACACATGCACAAAGCCAAAGAGTGTATGAAGGGGGCGGGGTGTTTTGGATCGTCATACTAAGTGCCGCTCATACTACCTGACCTCATGGCTCTGTTCTGCCCATCTGTACCTCATCCATGGGATCGCCCTCAACGCAGGGAAAGGCCACATCTTGTACACTACTGTGTTTTCTACTGCTAACTGTAGCTGTCATGATGGAATCTCTTGTATGTACATTGTCAGAAATCTATAATTTATTATCGATGTTATGAATAAGCATGTTTGTGGGTTTTGATGGAGATGTTTCATTGAAACTGAAAATCAATGTTAAGGAATCAAACAGCATTGAAAACAGCATGTAATAAGTTCAAGCCTGTTTAAATTCCTTAAAAATAAAAGAAAAAAAACTGTGAACTATATATATTTTTTTTTCAGTTACCGAAAATCAGCCCAGAAGACATTCCTTTTACTATTTTTATAATTTTTGACTTGGTTGACAGTCATTCCTGTTAATGTGACATGCCAGTGCCAACATTGAAATGGCAGACTACTTGAGTTTTCTTTGTAGATTCCAGTTGGAATTTTTTAAAGAAAATAATGTTTGGTGTCAGACATATGTCGGTGAAAGTTATTAAAATGATAATGACTGAGATTTTTTGTAGAACGCATCTTAAAGAATGTTTTTAAAATCACGCAAGTTGAAATAGATACAAATAACTATTGAATGAAATACATTGATAGTCAGAAGCTTTCATACATACACAAAGCACACACACAGACAAACACAAGCATACATATTACAAGAATTCAATATAGACAAATTCAATATTAGACAAATTTCAGTTTCAGTGCTTCTAAAATGACTTCAGAATCTCTTCAGTGATGCCAGAAAAGTTACCAGTTTCAAAAGTGTTGAGATTTTCACTATCTGACAATAAATGGTGATTAAAAACGTGTCCTATTTTTAGTATTGATGTTGCTTTTAAATGAGCGAAATTTGAAAGTAGAGAGTCTGTGTCTTGAAGGCCAGTTTACAAAAAGTGAATGTAAATAAATATCATGAAATGGTCATGAACATAAATATGTGAAATGATATGTTAACAGTGGTCTTAAGCATAGAAGCTGCGGCATGTTAGATGGTGATCCTTCCGCAGTCTCACTATCAGTAATGTTTGGGCCCTATAAACACTCGAGACACTATGTGGATACAGATAGATAAGAGGGGATGTTTTTGCTGCAGAATGTCGGTTGACATTCAGGTTATGTTGATGCTCTCTTTTTGCAAAAGGTGTAGGGGGTCTTTGTCATATGCACTCCATATGTAATTTTGTTTGTTTTTTCCCTATCAAATATATAGGTATTTTGCTTTGACTTGTAAAAAGAAATAAAGTTGCCCAAATGATTACTTTTTTTTGTGGACATACATGCATAGAATTTCTTTTCTTTTTTTTCCTTTTTTTTTTACTGCCAGCCAAAGTTGGCATACTACTTGCATTTGATGTTAAGGAAAGTGACAATCCTTGGGTTATTTGGATTAACCAGAGACTTTGATGTTTCATGTATGCCATCAGCATTTTTGCCATGACGTGTGTGTAGGTGTTCTCCAGTTGTGACTGTGTGTAACAAGGATTTGCTCAGTTGTGTTGTGCCATTTCCGTGTGTTTTGTCGTGTCATCACTCGATGCCCAAATGTTCTCAAATTGTTTTCAATTATTTATTTTCATTTAACTTATTCCACATTTTTATTTGAGTGCAATACTTTGGTGCAGCAATGTTTGGTTTTTTTGTTCTGTGCAATATTTTGTCTCTGAGTATAGTGAGAACAAGTGTTGAGTATTGTCCCAGATGTTTTTCCCTCCCCACTCCCACAAAAGATCGTGTATATTTGTGGTGATGAGGGTGTATGTGGAACCTATCGCCCTGCCAGCATACTAGTAAAACAGGAAGAAATGAGCATTGACCTGTTTTGGGAGGTTATTGACATTGGTAATCCTTTGACAAAATAATGGTCTGTACACAACTGATTTTGCCATTTGCTACATCATAAGCAGACATTTGTAAGCAAACAGAAACTCTTTTTTTTAACATTTAAGAAAAAAATGTTAATGAGTTGTGAGTTACACATGATAACAGGTGTATAATTTGGAAATTAAATTTCTTACCAAGAAAAAAAAAAAAGGAAAGAAGAAGAAGGGGGAAAAAAAACAAGATGTAGAAAGTTGTGGCAGACTTGTGTGTCTTCTTAATATATCCAAATTCAGTGGGAGAATCTAATCAGTGGGCCATTTTCACCTTTTTTTTTTACAACTGATTGCATGCTTCCCCATCTGCTGGAGAAAACTTGTGTTCAGTCACACAGAACACACACACAGACTTGAAGATACATTTTGTTTTTTATTTTAAACTTGTGTATAATTGTTTACTAGGTCATCTGTGGTTTTCCTAAACAATGAGAGTCAACAGTATGTGGAAAGAGCCATCGTTTAGGGTCTCTTATTGCCTTTTTGCCACATGCCTAGATTCCGTCTTCAAAACTCACGCTTTACTTGTTTATATCCATTCCATGCCTTTTTTTCCCATTTTGTTGTAGCCCTTTGACAAAGAGGAGGCCTGGCATAAGAACATTCCTGCCATGATTGTTTTTTCATTATTTTGTTATTGTGTTCATTCCATTATGTGTTATTTTTGCAGACTTGGTATCATATAAACATGTGATTGATTTTTTAATGCACATCACCCCCAGGAAGTAGAGAAACTGAATGGCAGGATAAGTGTGAGCAGTTTCGGTTAAGGCAGAACAGCAAGGAAACTGGAAAAGAACTCGGGCTGCAGCCTGGTCGCGCATGATTGAAACCGTTGTGTAGAGGAGGGAAGGGAAGCACAGCACTGCCTTCGTAAGCTGGCACTGTCCTGAAGTGGTCTGCCAGAACCAAGAAGTCGGTTCTGCTGTACAGTTCTGATAGAGTGTGACGACGAAAGGTTTCAAACAGTCCGAGAAAAGTTGGGAAAGGTTTTGGGAAAAGTAAAATGCTGTTTTTTGAGGACTTAAGATTAAGATTTTTGAGAGTTTTGGTTAGGCATGAGCAAGTTTCTAAATTTTGACAAGTCAGCAAGGAAGGTTCTTGAAGTCATTAAAAGAATACAAACGCTGAACTAGTATACTGCAGACCTTGGTTGAGAAGCGACTGTTGTTTCAGTAAAACATCATCAGTGTACTTGTCAAGTCAGATCTGAGTTTGTCCATAAAGTATCTGAGAAAAAAAATGAGTGAAAGGGTTACATTGGAATTTTGGTAGTAGTTTGGTTGTGAAAATAGTCTGAGTGACAGGAGAGTTTGGGAAGAGCTAAAGAATTCAAAAATGAAAACCTTGAAGGAACGCTGAAATATATTGTGATTTTCAGATTTTAGCAGAAAGAAACGGACATGTCGGATGATTGAAGACGACACTGAAAGTCTCATTCACAGGCTGTTGCAAGAAACCTGATCAGAATCAGGGAAGCTTTTTGCTTTTTCTTTTTTCATTGTTTTGCTTTCAGTTTTGTTGTTCTCACTTCTGGTGAGCAGTTTGTGCCCACTGAAATTGAATTCCATTGTGCCCTGCACATATATATATATATATATATAGATCTATATATATATATATATATATATATATATATAACTAATAAATTCCAAGGATAAGTACCGAGCACCGTTCCAGCAACTTACAGAGCAGCTTGTGTTGCAATGACTGCAAGAAATATTGAATTATAAACAAAGCTTGCTCTTATGTCTTAGATGAAGAAATAGGGGAGATAAGTATCATATCTGCAGTGGTAGATGATTCCGCCTAACTAACAGTATGTGCTTGAGTGGGTGGATGGGGAAAAATAAAATAAATGCTTCTCAAAATGAGCCTTCAGCAAGCTTATATTCTCCAAGGGGGAGAGAGACATCCTCCAATAGGGAGGAAACTCACTAACATATAACTCCTGGTCATACCGATATTTCCCCCCATATATATATATATAATATATAAATATACACACACACACACACACACACACACATATTTTTAACCGCATATTTTGGTTATTTGGACTTGACATTCCAAGAACGCTTCACTACGATCTGTTTTGTGTTGAGGTTTGTTTTACTCTTTACTTTTTATCAGGAGCGAAACAACTTGTCATTCAAAGAGGACCACAGTTTTGGAAGAATATGTTTACAGTCCACCATCAGTAGGTTTGGTTTGTCCAATAGGCCTCATGATGGATTACATCACAATTGTTTGATGATGAGTTCATTATTTTCTTGTGTATTTATGTACATGTTCAGCATATTTTACAATGCTATAGTGAAGTCCTTTGTACAAGTGTTGTACCAGCAAACTCTCAACCATATTTATAATCATTGGTTTTCACAGACATATGCAACCTAAACAAAACGTAAATATGACTACATGTTATAACAAAAAAATTCAAAAGAAGAGGTCTGAGGGAAAGAATCACAAACAAGCTAGTTATGGAAGAATGTTTAAAAAAAGAAAGCAAGCAATCTATTTCTACAGCATTTAATTCATTGCTGTAGGCTATAAAGTTATTGATATAAGAAAGAAATGGGAAAAGGGAAAAAAGAACTTGGAAAATACTGATTACCTCTGCTGTAAAAATGCACTCTGTGGAACTTTTGTGCTAGAATCAATAATGATAATGCTGCAGAGAGTGATCTCAAGAGAAAAATATAGAGGGAAAAGGTGGTTGGTGGGGTGGGTGGGGGGTTGTGTGAAAACATTTCTCATAATTGTTAAGTGGTCTTGACGCTGAAAACACATTGCCAGCTTATATGTATTTATTGTTCAATGCAAAACCACACCCATGACAAGATCCAAGATAATATGTGACATATTGATCATTGGTATCCAGTAATAATATGTGTTAAGAGACCTGAATCACCCCACCCCCCCCACCCACCCACCCCACATGGTGTACAGCATCCATGTAATTTATTTGAAATGTCTGTCTGTGTTTGAGTGCTGTGGTAGATCTTGGTATTCCCGGCTGACTGTTCAGAGACTTCACTAGGTTTTCTTCTTTCCTGACACCACATTGCTTCTTCACGTAGCACAGGAACGTAGGAACATAAGTCTTGTTGAAGAGTGCAGCTAGTTTGCATTTTTTCTCCGCAATCACAGTCGCTGCATAAGATCACACACACACACACACATACACAAACACACACACACATACACACACGCACACACATACATAACACACTCATGCACACACACACACACACACACACACACACACACACACACACACACACACACACACACAACGCACACTCTCACATTTGCCCGGAAAGTGAGCAGCTCTGTCTTCCTTGTAGAGCTTTCTGCTCTCAACATCATCTTGCTTTAGTACAAGTAGACCTGTTTTTGTTTACTGTTAGAGACTGCTCAAGTAAGCTGCATTTCTTTATGGATCTTTTTTGCATTTCTGTTCTGATGGTGCATTTGGGGTGCTGTAGGTTAACGCAAATTTCACACAAGAGGTGACGGTTTCGTGTCAGATACTTGGTCACTCTCATCTGCCATTCAAAAATATTGAAATTAAAGTTATAATTTTTATTGAATTATTGGATAACAGTGAAGTTAAGGCTGTATTATTTAATTATAGATGACGTAAAAGTAACGAGGTTAAGGTTATATTAATGAATTATTGGTAATATGAAAACGAAGTGAAAGCATGTCAAATAATTCATGAAGTGAAAGTAATAAGGCCAAATCACTGAACACACTGATGATGTGAAAATACAGAAATCAAGCCCACGTTATCAAATTATAGAAGATATGAAAATATGAAAGTTAAGCCCATGTTATTAAATTTAAATCAGTCATGTGAAAGTATTGAAGTAATGCCATATAGTCAAGGTGACGGCCAAGTAACAGAACCAACTCCTTCTGATAAGTTAGTGAGATTATAGGTTTGAAAGTTTTCCTTTGCCAGCGAGATTATAGGTTTGAAAGTTTTCCTTTGCCAGTGAGATTATAGGTTTTTGAAAGTTTTCCTTTGCCCCTCATGTGTTGGTTTGGTACCAGGGCGTATATAAGTGGAAATGCAATGAAGCTTCTAACATAATTAACTTAAAGGGAGATAGTCACCTGAGACATTTAATCCCGCTTGTTAACCCATATGATTCGTTATACAGCTGCATTGGTATCGGCAGAAGTTTTTTTTTTTTGTTTTTGTTTGTAAATCTCATCAGCTTTTATTTGACTGTATGTTGAGATATCTGGTTTTACTGAATGTAGGCGCAATTTGTCTTTCTATGTTTATTAGTTGTGCACTGAGTAAACAAGAGCACCTGGCGCATGCGGTAAAAAATTGCCTTAAGAAATGAGCTGGTCTGTCTTCCTTTGTGATGAAGTTTTAGAAACGTGAGGTATATCAGTGGTTCTGCGTATGCATGTGTGTGTGTGTGTGTGTGTGTGTTTGTGCACTGGTATGCATGTTTATGTGTCTGTGTGATGTATTTATATTTATGGCCTTTTTTCTTCTTTGTAGTTATGCAGGCTGCTAATTTTCAGCTTATGATGTTTCTGTGCATTATATCCACTTTTTTTTTTTTTTTTTGAAATATGTGTAGTTTTTGTATGCGTAAGCACACACACACTCTCTCTCTCTCTCTCTCTTCTCTTCCTCTCTCTCTCTCTCTCTCTCTCTCTCTCCTCTCTCTCTCTCTCACACACACACACACACACACACACACACACACTCGCACACACACACACACACGCACACACATAAGCGCGCGCACACAGACACACACACACACACACACACACAATTTATATACACACATTGAAACACACACACACACACACACACACAATTTATATACACACATTGAAACACACACACACACACACACACACACACACACACACACACACACAGAATTCTTTCCTTGCTACACATACATGACCATGTCACATATGTCCCTTCCCTGAATGACCAGTGCTTGGGCACTGTGTATTTGCATGCATTCTCTTTACAAATCACAATGTTGATTGGCCATATGTATTGTCCACTGTACTACTGGTTCACTTAGATAATGTTGGCTTCTTTATTCAAACAAAATTATCTGCACCTTTTTTTCTTCTCTTTCTTTCATTTTTTTTTTAAATCACTGCTAATTTCACATTTCTATGTTGAATTCTTACTGTATGAATGTAATATGTACCGTTCTTTGTGTAGCAAATTTTATACTGGTCTCTCATTACCTGTGGGGCATGTTTGTAAATAATTGGGGAGTGAAGGGGTGCGGGTGGAGGGGCAGGGGGGGAGGTGGAGGGGTGGTTGGGAGAAGGATGTGGAGGTGGAGATGGGGTGGGGTGGGGTTGTACAACACATGTTGTCAGTGATGTACTTTTGCCATGCACGTGAATGACCTAGTTGTAACTAAGCTTGCTTAACGGGACGTTGTCATTTTGATCGGTGTCTGTTCTACGAGAGTACAGCCATGCAGTCGGCATGGTAGTGTATGTACACATGGGCACTCATGGTGACCTGCTTTGGACCACGCCAAAATTGGATGTTTAGTGTCTTTCACAATGACTGGTGTTCTTTTTTTTGTCCTGTCATGTCGAACAGCATTTAAGTCAGTAGAAACAAGAGTGAGGTTTTGTGGACAAACTGTCGAATGTTTTTGATTTTTCTGTTCCTCATGAGTAGATATGAATGGAACGTTGATTCTGAGCTGTAACCATCCGTCAGCTCCTCGTGAGTAGACAAGGAATCTGCACACTGTTCATAAATACTTTTTTTCCTTGTTAATTGGTTAAGATAAAAGACTCTCCAGATCTCGTAGTTTTTGTTGATCAGAAAGTGTGAACTGAATTTAGGATGTAATTTTTTTCAACTGTTTCTGAACGTAAAGTTGAGACCACAACACTCGTTAAAAAAAAAAAAGAAAAGATCTAATTTGCCTTTGTCTTCTTCTGATGATGATTCCGTTTGTTTAGTGATAGTGCTGGTCTCTGTTTCAGGTGCAGCATTACGCATCAAAGCATGGTAAAATTGTAAGGGCAGATGTGCAATTTAGGCAACTGTTTTCAGTATTTCCAATTTTGATGACAGAGTGTGGAATTTGTTTAATCTGGAGTCATGTCATTTTCAGTATTACAGTGGTGAATCATAAAACTGTTGGGGTTGAGAATAGAATTCCTGAAGAGGACATCATTTTGTCAAGCATCAAGAGTGTCAGAGAAGCCACTTTACCTATGGATAGAGAGAGAGAGAGAGAGAGGAAAAAAGAGAGTGAAAAGGGAATTGAATACAGTGGAGGGGAGTGGAAGGGGGAGGGAGGTAAAATTCTTCAGAGGATGAAAATTAATTGGTGCTGTTACTATATCCGTAGTGCTTGAAAGCAAAATACCTTGTTTCTTGAGGAAAGCAATATTTAGACATGGATGATCTGATGCATCGCATGTAATAAAGAAAGGCAAGCATCCAAACCGGTTCTGAAGTATAATTTATTGTGCTTGGAACATCAAGTACAGGTGATGAGAAAGGCAGGCCGGGTAGTTGCCTGATTGTCAGTGGATGAAGTGCAGTAAAGTGCAGGTGTTCTGATACTTTACCTACCATGGGTGTATTCACTGCCTGCTGAAGAGCTTGCTGTCTGCTCATGAGTGGATAGTAACGGTGTCATGGGTGTTTTTAGCCTGAACTCCTAGGGATGAACTGGGATTCCAGACACAGGCTGGAAGGAAATCAGATGGCGTGGAATGATACAATGGAGTGGTGACAGAAATTGCCATTTGCCCTCACCCTGCTTTGCAGATGCAGAATGGGATTTTTGTTGATAAGGTAATTTGAAGGACATCAGTTGAGTGCAGAATACTTACTCAGAACTGCATAAAAGCAGAATTGAAAATGGTCATCTCATCCACACAGAGAGAGGGGGGGGGGGGGGTTGTTTCAGAGACTTGGATTGGTTGTAGCAGACAAGAAATCCTACCAGATGTTTGAAAGACATGTTGAGAAAATAAGTAAGATATAAAATGTAATTTTTCTGGTACAAAGCTGGGGTGCTTCAATGCCCAGTCTCAGCATCCATGATCAAGTCAGTATAAGATATTGTTGATCCTATAGATGTTTAATTTTGCTACCAGAAGCGTGTTGGCTTTGGTGTGGAAATCATGTGCTGGGACACTCTTGGTGCCTGACAAATGTGAGGGAGTGGAGGAAGAGGAGGAGAGGACACTACATTGCCTGATGGAGTTACAGGCGGCAGATGGTCATGTCACATCAGATGCTGTGTATGCTATGTCTAGATGAACAGAAAATAAAGAAACGCCATACTAACAGCTGCTGTGTGTGTGTTGTTGTGGAAGTGCATCTACTTTGAGTGTGATATGGTTTGGTGGTCCTCTTTTGTTGTCCTAGCGTTTCTGGCACGTCAATGCCCAAGATGATAAGAAAGGGCTGGACGGGCGGTTCTGGCACGTCAATGCCCAAGATGACGGACAGAAAGGGTCGGACTGGTGTTCTGGTACGCCAGTGCCCAAAGATGATAGAAAGGGCTGGACTGGTGGTTCTGGTAAGCAGTGCCCAATATAATAGACAGAAAGGCCTGGACTGTGGTTCTGGCACGCCAGTGCCCAATATAATAGACAGAAAGGCCTGGACTGGTGGTTCTGGCACGCCAGTGCCCAAGATGATAGACCGAAAGGCCTGGACTGGCGGTTCTGGCACGTCAGTGCCCAATATAATAGACAGAAAGGCCTGGTTGGCGGTTCTGGCACGTCATGCCCAAGATGACAGACAGAAAGGGCTGGACTGGCGGTTCTGGCACGTCAGTGCCCAAGATGACAGACAGACAGGGCTGGACTGGCGGTTCTGGCACGTCAGTGCCCAAGATGACAGACAGAAAGGGCTGGACTGGCGGTTCTGGCACGTCAGTGCCCAAGATGATAGATGGAAAGGGCTGGACTGGTGGTTCTGGCACATTCAGTGCCCAAGATGATAGACAGAAAGGCCTGGACTGGCAGTTCTGGCACGTCAGTGCCCAAGATGATAGACAGAAAGGGCTGGACTGGTGGTTCTGGCACATCAGTGCCCAAGATGATGGATAGAAAGGCCTGGACTGGTGGTTCTGGCACGTCAGTGCCCGAGATGATAGACAGAAAGGGCTGGACTGGTGGTTCTGGCACATCAATGCACAGATGAATAGACAGAACGGCCTGGACAGGCGGTTTCTGGCACGCCAATGCCCAAGATGATAGACAGAAAGGGTTGGACTGGCGGTGTGGCACATCAATGCCCAAGATGATAGACAGAGAAGGGCTGGACTGGCGGTTCTGGCACGTCAGTGCCCAAGATGATGGATAGAAATGGCTGGACTGGCGGTTCTGGCACATCGGTGCCCAAGATGATAGACAGAAAGGCCTGGACTGGTGGTTCTGGCACGTCAGTGCCCAAGATGATGGATAGAAAGGCCTGGACTGTGGTTCTGGCACATCATGTGCCCAAGATGATGGATAGAAAGGCCTGGACTGGTGGTTCTGGCACATCAGTGCCCAGATGATGGATAGAAAGGCCTGGACTGGTGTTCTGGCACATCAGTGCCCAAGATGATGGAATAGAAAGGCCTGGACTGGTGGTTCTGGCACATCAGTGCCCAAGATGATGGATAGAAAGGGCTGGACTGGTGGTTCTGGCACATCAGTGCCCAAGATGATGGATAGAAAGGGCTGGACTGGTGGTTCTGGCACATCAGTGCCCAAGATGATGGATAGAAAGGGCTGGACTGGTTGCAGGGCCTCTACCTTGCTGTGCATGACTGGGGCCATGTTACCCATAGCCGGGGACCGGGGTCCAGTGCAGGCCGATGTCCGACAACTTGTCATGAGCAGATACTCTACCTATCATGGGTGTATTCACTGCCTGCTGAAGAGCTCACTATCTGCTCATGGGTGGATAGTAACAGTGCATGGGTGTCGTACTCACTATCTGCTGATGAGCTAACAGTACAATTATTATGATGGGTATGATACTCGCTATCTACTAGTGAGTAGACGTGATAAGTGTGATAATCGCTATCTGCTCATGAGCAGATAATGACTTATCACTGGTTTAGCACTCATTTAACATATCGGTGTCATAACCACAACACACACACACATACACACAAAGTGCGCGCACACATGCACACAAGCGCGCGTGCACACACACACACACCCACACACACACGGGCTCGTACCCACACATCCATACACACACGTGTACATTCACTGCACACACATAACAAAAAAAAAGACTGTTAGGTAGGCACTCGAGGTCTGACCACGCATTGGGCTAATGCGTAGGTCAGACATCTGCTAGGTCATAGCCACGAGACCCACTTCTTCAATTCTCTCATCTTAGTTGTTAATTCATTTATCCATCAGCTTAAAATCATGCGTAGTACGGTCTCAAAACAGCGGATGTGGTGTAGCGTATATGGACTAGTCCGCACGCAGTGACTGACGCCTCCTTGATGAAACTGAAACTGAAACAAGCTTTTAAAGGTCACCAAGGCCATTCTTGAGATTTGCAGAAATATGCAATGAAAAACTTGAGGTTATAGTAAAGATCGGGTTTCAAGTTCACAATCGTGTCCATTGTTTTATTCCATTTTAACTTCTAGGGTTTCTGCCAGCACCTTCAGGTTCCTTGGGTTTAAAAAAAATATCTGCGGACTAAAAATGTTCCAAAGGCTGAGAAGAGAAGTGTTGCCTTGAAACAATGACAAGATTACAGGCATAAAAAAAAAGATGGTTGGAATATCGGATGGTTTGATCATACCTGTAATCTCGTAATGATTAGCAAGTTGACGGAGGAGGTTGGGGAGGGAGGGAGGGGGAGGGGGGAAACCTTCAGTTTCAGGGGGCTTCACTCTGTGACCCCTTGAGGCCATTGCAGCTGAACAGGGAGTTTGACGCTGGTTTCTGGACACTTCAGGGTTTTTTCCCCGCTTGTTCGGGTCTCAAGTCTGATATGGTGGGCGAAGTGCTCGCTATCTGCTGATGGAGCAGATAGTGACATATCACGTATGTTGCATCATCTGCTCGTTAACCAAATAATGACATATATTATGAAAGGTGTAGTACTCACAATCTGCTCGTGACCAGATGTTTACAGTAACTATCATGGATGAAGTTTTCGCTATCTACTGAGGAGCAGATTGTAATATATGATGGGTGTAGTACACACGATCTGCTCATAACCAAATGGTGACAGTATCATGGGTGGACTCTTTCTGCTCATGAACTGACAGTAATCATGGGTGGACTCTTTCTGCTCAGGAACTGACAGTATCATGGGTGGACTCTTTCTGCTCAGGAACTGACGGTATCATGGGTGGACTCTTTCTGCTCAGGAACTGACAGTCACAGTATCATGGGTGGACTCTTTCCGCTCATGAACTGACAGTATCATGGGTGGACTCTTTCTGCTCATGAACTGACGGTATCATGGATGGACTCTTTCTGCTCATGAACTGACAGTCACAGTATCATGGGTGGACTCTTTCTGCTCTTGAACTGACAGTGTCAAAGTGGACTCTTTCTGCTCATGAGCTGACAGTATCATTGGTGGACTCTTTCTGCTCATGAACTGACAGTATCATGGGTTGACTCTTTCTGCTCATGAACTGACAGTCACAGTATCATGGATGGACTCTTTCTGCTCGTGAACTGACAGTATCATGGTGGACTCTTTCTGCTCATGAACTGACAGTATCATGGATGGACTCTTTCTGCTCATGAACTGACAGTATCATGGGTGGACTCTTTCTGCTCATGAACTGACAGTATCATGGGTGGACTCTTTTCTGCTCAGGAACTGACAGTAAACATGGGTAGACTCTTTCTGCTCATGAACTGACAGTATCAGGGGGGACTCTTTCTTCGCTCATGAACTGACAGTATCATGGATGGACTCTTTCTGCTCATGAACTGACAGTATCATGGGTGGACTCTTTCTCCTCATGAACTGACAGTCACAGTACATGGGTGGACTCTTTCTGCTCTTGAACTGACAGTGTCATGGGTGGACTCTTTCTGCTCATGAACTGACAGTCTCGGTATCATGGGTGGAACTCTTTCCGCTCATGAACTGACAGTATCATGGGTGGACTCTTTCTGCTCATGAACTGACAGTATCATGGGGGGACTCTTTCTGCTCGTGAACTGACAGTATCATGGGGGACTCTTTCTGCTCATGAACTGACAGTATCATGGATGAACACTTTCTGCTCATGAACTGACAGTATCATGGGTGGACTCTTTCTGCTCATGAACTGACAGTAACTGAGTATCAAGGGTGGACTCTTTCTGCTCATGAACTGACAGTATCATGGGGGACTCTTTCTGCTCATGAACTGACAGTATCATGGGTGGACTCTTTCTGCTCATGAACTGACAGTATCATGGATGGACTCTTTCTGCTCAGGAACTGACAGTCACAGTATCAGGGGGGACTCTTTCTGCTCATGAACTGACAGTCACAGTATCATGGGTGGACTCTTTCTGCTCATGAACTGACAGTATCATGGGTGGACTTTTCTGCTCATGAACTGACAGTATCATGAGTGAACTCTTTCTGCTCTTGAACTGACAGTGTCAAGTGAACTCTTTCTGCTCATGAGCTGACAGTAATCATTGGGTGGACTCTTTCTGCTCATGAACTGACAGTATCATGGGTGGACTTTTTCTGCTCATGAACTCACAGTATCATGGGTGGACTCTTTCTGCTCATGAACTGACAGTCACAGTATCATGGGTGGACTCTTTCTGCTCATGAACTGACAGTATCATGGGTGGACTCTTTCTGCTCATGAACTGACAGTATCATGGGTGGACTCTTTCTGCTCAGGAACTGACAGTCACAGTATCATGGGTGGACTCTTTCTGCTCATGAACTGACAGTATCAAGGGTGGACTCTTCTGCTCATGAACTGACAGTATCATGGTGGACTTTTTCTGCTCATGAACTGACAGTACATGGATGGACTCTTTCTGCTCATGAACTGACAGTATCATGAGTGGACTCTTTCTGCTCATGAATTGACAATCACAGTATCATGGGTGGACTCTTTCTGCTCAGAGCTGACAGTGACAGTATCATGGATGGACTCTTTCTGCTCATGAACTGACAGTATCATTGTCAACCTCGGGTGATGTCAGTGGAGGAAGGACTAGCGCACAGCCCAAACCACTCACAGCTTTCTTACAATCTCATTCATATATCATGCATTCGTCACATCAAACCACTAGTAAAGTCTATAACTTACTACACATGATCATGAACGAAACATCAATGCATATGGAATCAAATGAAAAAACCATTCTCTCTTTCCTGAACTTTACAAAAAATCATTTATCTAAAACACATTAACTAACCCGGTATAAACAGATTTCTACTTTACCTGGCCAGGTGATCTTAACTATTCACGAATCACTGTCTTTTCTTTTCTTTTCCTTTTCTTTTCACTGTCACTTCCACAACACGACACAACTGCTGGCACTGGTTTTGGTCTGATGGCGCCTGGTCAGGTGAGACTGTTGGCGTTGGTCTGTGGTTCTGCTTGGCGAAGTGACGCTGCCAGGTATGAGGTCGAACCCCCGGTTAGGATAGAACAGTGACTATCAACATCGATCTGTTCTCCTTTCTTTCTTCCTGCGTTAACGCATTGCACTCTCTCTCTCTCTCTTCTAGTCTGCTCTTATCAAATGGACATAGTTGCTTTTCTTTTCTTTTTTTCTTTTCTTTCTTTTCTTCTTCATTAATTAGCAACTCTCTCTCTCTCTCCACATCTCTCCTCGTCCTTCCTCTGCAGACTATCTCATGCTAATCTGTCAACTTGGTTCTCTTCTCTCCTCCCCTCATCTCTCTGCTTTTCTCTCAAGCAGACCTAGAACCTCTCCCTCTCTCTGTTTCTCTGTTCGTTCTCCCCTCGTCTCCTCCCGTTCTCTCCCTCTCACATCTTTCTTATTCGTTCCAATCTGTCCGAAAAGGGCGAGTACCATTGGTCAGTATTTTTACCGCCCTGACACCCGAAGTTATCCCCCTCTAATTCCATTGGATGTCCCAAATCATGACAGTCACGCCTACACACCTTACTCTCTGTGGTGGTCAATTGGTCATTTAATTGATTAGCTAGATTTCACCCCCCACCACACTCTACCTTCCCCCTTTCCTACTTAACTGGCGCCATGTGTTTAAGTCGTGGACACTGGTCACTCTAAAGTGGCTAGCTGAGTCTGGGTAGGCGCCACGACGTCTAACTAACAATGACGCTGGCAGACAAATTGGCCAGATGAGCCTGAGCCCGGCGCTACGACTCGTCTCGCTAGACATCGAGGCGTCGGTCAAAACGGCTTAGTCAGTCTGGTGGATCGTACCGTCTCTGTGAAGCCTCTCCACTAAGCTTAATTGGCCGGATCCGAACCATGGGCCCGGTCTACTGGCGCCAAGATGTCTGCGTTTGGACTTATGTCCAGTCGAAGTGGCCGGCGACGGACCACACTTTGGTTGTGTTGAATTTTGACCGTGACAATTTCCCCCTTGCAAAAGACTATGCACCGCATTGTCTCAAAACAACGGTACAAAAAAGACAACAAACCGAATTTGCTGACACACAGCTACACGCGCAAAGTTTGGAAAATACTTTACAACCAACGGTTTATAAATTATAAAATATACCATTAGTGAATACCACTCCAATGAGTTATCATTGACGTGCGCTCTTGCGTTATTTCAATTCATTTTATAACGACCTCTGTACGCACTCATGCCATTCCCCTACCTGCGGATTTGCCATATCTTCTCTTCACAATTCTTATGAAAAGCACAATATAATATGATCACGATCCATGACACTTCACTGAGGAATCTCCATCCTCACTTATTGCAAATAATGCATTACTACACAAGCGACTGTATGCTCCAAGCATAACTACATTCACATGAACAAGTCTCACAAAGAAAATATGAACAAGTCTCACACACAAAAA
Source organism: Conus ventricosus (assembly GCA_018398815.1). Classification (NCBI taxonomy): domain Eukaryota; kingdom Metazoa; phylum Mollusca; class Gastropoda; order Neogastropoda; family Conidae; genus Conus; species Conus ventricosus. Next base: position 63,289,871 of record CM031606.1, on the reverse strand, counting down.
ATTATGAACATAGCCAACTGGGAATGAACCCATATCCAATCAACATAACTGAATCAACACATATTATCAACAATGCACCCCGGATATGACTGACTTCCTCTGAGTTGCAGCTTGCTAGACTACACGGCTTAAATAGTCAGCTCCGACATTCTGTCGACCGGGAATGTACTGCACTCGGTACCTGTAGGGCTGCAGTGCCATTGCCCAACGCAGAACTCTGCTGTTTTTCAGCTGCGCCTCCTGCAGGAATTTGAGTGGTTGGTGATCTGTCTCTATCACGAACTCTTTCCCATACAAGTATTTGTGAACTTCTGCACGGCCCACACGACAGCTAAACACATCCTTCTCCACCGTTGCGTACCCTTCTTCACACTTTGTCAACTTCCTGCTAGCATATCTCACAGGAAACTCGACCCCTTCATGCTCCTGTAACAATACCGCACCTATCCCACCACCTGATGCATCTGTCCGCAACAAAAATGGTTTGGACATATCTGGTAGCTTCAAGATGGGACGGGAACCTAGTCTTTCCAACACCGTCTGCAGTGCTTGCTCTGCAGCGTCTGACCATTCGACCACTGCCGGTTTCCCTGCCTTGACCAAATCACTGAGAGGACTCGTGATTGCAGCAAAATTTGGGACAAACTCCCTATAGAACCCAATAAAACCTAGCAGACTCCTGACTTCTGTTTTGGTCTTTGGTCTCTCTGAATTCATCATCTTCTCCACCTTTCCTCTTTCCGGCTGCTTTGTGTCGCCTCCGACAAACAAAACCTAGGAACTCCAGGCTTGGAAAACCAACCTGGCACTTTGTTGGTCTGGCTGTGAGATTGCTTGTCTCAACCTCTCTAAAACTGCTCCTAGCTGCCTCATATGCTCCTCCCATGTCTCGGATGCTATCAGAATGTCATCCATGAAATTCACAACACCTTCCAATCCCGTCAATAGCTTCCTCATCATTCGAGAGAAGACTGCAGGTGCGTTGACCATCCCAAAAGGGAGTACTCGCCACTGGTATAGCCCCATAGGAGTGGAGAATGCTGTGACTTCCTTTGAGTCCTCACTCAGGCTATTTGCCAGTAACCTTTGCTCAGATCTATCCTGGTGAAATACTGGCTCCTGCTTGTGGCGATCTGAGCGAACAGGTCTTCCATGTTTGGTATGACCTCTGCATCGACCTTGGTGACACTGTTCAGACGTCTATAGTCGACACAGAATCGATGCTCACCTGACTTTTTCCTCACTAAGACGACGGGTGCACTATATGATGATTTGGACGGTTCAATCACCCCCAAGGTCCATCTTTTCTACCTCCTCCTCGATCACTTGCTTGGTGGCATATGGGATCGGGTAGGCTTTCACATGTACGGGTTTCTGTGATGTCAACTCCACCGTACATGTCTCTAGAGTTGTCCTGCCTGGTTTATCAGTCAGGGACGCCCTATACTGTTCTAGGAGCCCCCTAACTTCCTCCTGTCTCCTACTGTCTAGCCCTTCATACAGTGACACATCCCTGTATGACTCTTCCCCTGGAAACTCAGGCAACAAAATCTCTCCTTCTTCTGCTGGGTCTCCCTCACCTCCATCAATGATTGCTGCTGCGCCTATGTGCTGACTCTCACGCTGAATAATTTGCGGAGTAAATTTGCATGGAAAAGTTTTGATTTCCCATTCACATCGATTCGGTAGTCCTGATCTACCTTTCAATGATGGTGAATGGTCCCTTCCAATGCATCAGCAGCTTGTTGTGATCCGTGGGAAGCAGTAACAGGACTTGATCTCCCACCTTGAGGAATTGCTTCCTCACCTTCCTGTCATACTGCTTCTTCTTGGACGACCCTAGCCTCCTGCAGACTCTCCCTTGCGACCTTACATGTCTCCTCGAGCCTATTGCGTAAGTCCACCACATACTGATATGTGGTTTTGACTTCTTCGGACTCCTGTTCTCCGGACCACAGCTCTTTGAGAATGCACACCGGTCCCCGAACTGTCCGCCCATACAGCAGCTCAAATGGCGAAAAGCCTGTGCTTTCCTGAGGGCTTCCCTGTAGGCAAACAGTGCCGCTGGAATGTAGCGGTCCCAATCTGCTGGCCTTTCCTCACAGAGCTTCTTTAAGATGCCCTTCAGCACACCGTTGAATCTTTCCACCAAGCCATTGCATTGTGGATGGTATGGGGTAGTGAGCAGCTGTGTGATCCCTAGCAGCCTGTTGACCTCCCTCATCACGCCTGAGGTGAACTGTGACCCCCTGTCACTGAGAATTTGTGCTGGCACACCCACGCGAGAGAAAGATGTCTACCAGCCCTTCAGCGACCTGTTGCGTATCTACGCCTTTCAATGCAACCGCTTCTGGGTATCTGGTCGCGTAGTCCACCAGCGTCAACACATACCTGTGCCCACCTTTGAACAGGGCGCGATTGGGCCAATCAGGTCAACAGCCACCCTCCTGAATGGTGTGTCAATTAAAGGAGGCTGCTTAAGAGGCGCCTTCCTCTTCACCCCTCTTGTGCGACCTTTGACACACGTCACATGACATGCAGAAACGCTTGATGTCTGCCATTGCTCCTGGCCAATGAAAGTCATCAAAGATTCGGTCAGCGTTTTGCTGGTGCCGAGATGACCCGCCATGAGCGACTCGTGACCCACTGACATGACAGTGTCACGATAACCTGCTGGTACCTCTAACTGAGTGGTCACCTTACCTGTCTTCCCCTTGGTGAACACTCGGTACAACAGCCCGCCTTTCACAAGAAATTCTGTCTCACCTCCTCTAACCTCCTGTTTCTCTCCACCTCTTGCCAACTCCCAAGACTTCACGAGCGAAGGATCTTGTTCCTGCGCTGCCCTAAACTCATCAGGCGACACATCTATGCCTGACTTCCTTGCTGGAACGACTAACGGTTTATCAACCTTTCCCTCCTTCTTGCTCCGTGTTTTGAACTGCTGCCCCTGTAGCAGTCAACAACTCAGGATCCCCTGGATCCCTTGCACCTGGAATATTTCCGATGATCACATCATGAAGGGGTTCTCTCCATCACCAACGCAGACAACTCGCCTGAGAAGTAAGGGGTACGTACTTCTATCTTAGCAACTGGAAACTCCCTCACAGTGCCATCGATTAGAGTACAGGTCTGGATTTGCCCTGTCAAATCCCCTTTATCGACCAGCGTTGTTCGTACTACACCGCATGAACAACCAGTGTCTCGTAACACTTTCACCCTCTGCTGGCCAATCCACCCTTCTTCCACTGGTAACGAACCACTCAGCCTAGTGCCCTCCATCCCTGACACTGACTGCTGTCCAGTGCTAGCCATAAGCTGCACTCCACCCTCTTCAGACTGAATCCCCTTTGGTTCCACTGCAGGTCGTTTCCCTTGACGACCCTTATCCACCTCTTGCAAGGCTGCTGCCTTCTGGAACCTCATGCGACAGTCCCTCGCCACATGTCCCTTCTTGTGACAAATGAAACACCTAATGTCCCTTTGCCCTTCCTTCTGCCCCACCACTGGGTTTGCAGACTTTGCAGAAAACTCCCCTGGTCTCCTTGCACTCTTCTCACCTGTGCCTAGCACCTGTTTCTCCTGCACCTTAATGCCAGACGTGCCTCTCTAACACCTCTGCGAACTTCAACAACTCCCCTGCTGTCTCTGGCTGTCTCTCTTTCAAATGTATAGTTAACTCAGGGCCGCAACCTGACAAAATCTGTTCTTTCATAACTAGCTCTTTCAATTCAGCGAACTCCTTTTTCGTACCACTCAACTCTAACCATTTATCAAAATAGTGATCTAGACGTGCACCAAACTGAGTGTACGTTTCCCCTGCTTGCAATCTAGCTGAACGAAATTTCTTTCTGAATCCTTCCTCTGTGAGGTCAAATCCCTTCATTAAAGACTCCTTCACAGCACCAAAATCAGACTGTTGTTCTGCTGGTAACGCAGTGAAAATTTGTAATGCCTTACCCGTCAATAGCGCTGACAAAATGACTGCCCACTCTTCTGAGGCCAACCCTGACTGGTCGCAAACGTTTCGAAACGACTGATGTATGCATCAATCGAATCGGTCCCTTCCGAGAATTTTGGCAACTTGGGTCGGGGGCATAGCTGCGCACAGAGTCACTGGAAACTGAACTCCCATCCTCGGTGGTCTCCCTTTGTATTCTCACTTTCTCTAACTCCAATTGGACCTTTAATCTTTCTGTTTCCTGCGTTTCCCTTATTCTTTCTGTTTCCTGCGTTTCCCTAGCCTGATTATCATTACCTGAATCCTTAATTTTTCTATTTCTTGCGCTTCTAACTGCGACACGTCGTCTTTCCCGCGCGTTCATCTCTTTCCATCTTTTGTTGGTTTTCAACGAATGCACGCAACTCATCTCCTGAGTAACCTAGATCACGAGCGAACGCTCACAAGTTGTTCAATAGGGGTGTTCTTTTCTTCCGCCATCATATCTCCTTTTTTTTTTTTTTTTTTGAACAAGATTTTATTACTACGACAGCCAAACTGGTGGTTACCGACACGAGTGATGTAATAGCACAATCCTATGAATGATAATATTAGCTTGGACAACGTAATTAGTTTTTTATAAGACGCCCAGCGCCTGACCCAACTATGAGAGCGAATTATAGGCAATCTGTGCGAAATAAGTACTCTGGGGCTGAAATGCCAAGCCTAGTATTAACTATCTTGGAAGCAATGCCAAGCCTAGTATTTAACTATCTTGGGAACATACAGTAAGACAACCCCTTGTCTTAGGATTACAATACTTGAATCCCACCCAGCTTCCTCTCTGAGAAGTTGAACAATTATAATAAATGGGCCAGAATATCCTGGCAAGCTCGCCAATAAATTGTCAACCTCGGGTGATGTCAGTGAGGAAGGACTAGCGCACAGCCCAAACACACTCACAGCTTGCTTACAATCTCATTCATATATCATGCATTCGTCACATCAAACCACTAGTAAAGTCTATAACTTTACTACACATGATCATAGAACGAAACATCAATGCATATGGAATCAAAATGAAATAAACCATTCTCTCTTTCCTGAACTTTACAAAAATCATTTATCTAAAACATCATTAACTAACCCGGGTATAAACAGATTTCTACTTTACCTGGCCAGGTGATCTTAACTATTCACGAATCACTGTCTTTTCTTTTCTTTTCCTTTTCTTTTCACTGTCACTTCCACAACACGACACAACTGCTGGCACTGGTTTTGGTCTGATGGCGCCTGGTCAGTGAGACTGTTGGCGTTGGTCTGTGGTTCTGCTTGGCGAAGTGACGCTGCCAGGTATGAGGTCGAACCCCCGGTTAGGATAGAACAGTGACTATCAACATCGATCTGTTCTCCTTTCTTTCTTCCTGCGTTAACGCATTGCACTCTCTCTCTCTCTCTTCTAGTCTGCTCTTATCAAATGGACATGGTTGCTTTTCTTTTCTTTTTTTTTCTTTTTCTTTCTTTTCTTCTTCATTAATTAGCAACTCTCTCTCTCTCTCCACATCTCTCCTCGGTCCTTCCTCTGCAGACTATCTCATGCTAATCTCTCAACTTGGTTCTCTTCTCTCCTCCCCTCATCTCTCTGCTTTTCTCTCAAGCAGACCTAGAACCTCTCCCTCTCTCTGTTTCTCTCTGTTCGTTCTCCCCTCGTTCTCCCCGTCTCCTCCCTCTCACATCTTTCTTATTCGTTCCGATCTGTCCGAAAAGGGCGAGTACCATTGGTCAGTATTTTTACCGCCCTGACACCCGAAGTTATCCCCCTCTAATTCCATTGGATGTCCAAATCATGACAGTCACGCCTACACACCTTACTCTCTGTGGTGGTCAATTGGTCATTTAATTGATTAGCTAGATTTCACCCCCCACCACACTCTACCTTCCCCCCTTTCCTACTTAACTGGCGCCATGTGGTTTAAGTCGTGGACACTGGTCACTCTAAAGTGGCTAGCTGAGTCTGGGTAGGCGCCACGACGTCTAACTAACAATGACGCTGGCAGACAAATTGGCCAGATGAGCCTGAGCCCGGCGCTACGACTCGTCTCGCTAGACATCGAGGCGTCGGTCAAAACGGCTTAGTCAGTCTGGGTGATCGTACCGTCTCTGTGAAGCCTCTCCACTAAGCTTAATTGGCCGGATCCGAACCATGGGCCCGGTCTACGTGCGCCAAGATGTCTGCGTTTGGACTTATGTCCAGTCGAAGTGGCCGGCGACGGACCACACTTTGGTTGTGTTGAATTTTGACCGTGACAATCATGAGTGGACGCTTTCTGTTCATGAATTGACAATCACAGTATCATGGGTGGACTCTTTCTGCTCATGAGCTGACAGTGACAGTATCATGGGTGGACTTACTCTCTGTTCATGAGCAGATAGTGACCTGTCATGAATGTACTCATCTCTTCACGTGCGGATAGAGACAATACCATGGTGTAGTACCCATCTGCTCATGGGCTTCTGCCCATGAGCAGATGGGTACTACACCCATGGTACTGACTGTCATGGGCATAGTGTTCATGAGCAAAGAGAGTGCGTAGTGCTCATGAACAGATAGTGACATCACGGATTGTAGTGTTCGCTTTCTGCTCAGAAGCCGATGGTACCAGTATCATAGGTGTTAGTACTCATAATCTGCTTATGTTCTTATAGGGAAACTACTTTGGGAGTATTCGCCATCTCCTCCTGTGAATTTGTCATGCTCTTAGTCTGCCAACACAACAGGTGAATCCCAAGAGCTTTTTCACACCGATCGCAAGGAAATCTACAGAATTCAGCAAATCCCATACTCTAACTTTGTTGTTCGTCCTTCGATTTCGAGATGACCATGATTAGTCTCAGATGAAGATTGAGTGTGGGTCCGCAGGTGGCTGGTAAGCGTCTGGGCCGGAATGGAACGCCCAATGTGGACTACATGTGGGTGGGTGCTACAGTGGGTGGTGGTCGAGGGGGGGTGA
>CM031606.1:63281133-63282820 GCA_018398815.1 Conus ventricosus | reverse complement strand
CACGCACGCACCACCGCCACACACACACACACACACACACACACAGCACACACACCACACACACCACACACCACACACACACACACGCCGCACACACACACACCGCGCGCGCACATCTATCTGTCTAATGTATGTATATGATATAAGTGAATACTTTCCACTTCCCTGTTTTCCTTCTTCATAATCCCCCCCCCCCCCCCTCCTCTCTCTCTCTCTCTCTCTCTCTCTCTCTCTCTCTCTCTCTCTCTCTCTCTCTCTCTCTCTTCTTTCTGTATATATCTCTCGCTATATAAGATGAAATACATTTTTTACTTTGCTGTCCTGCACTCAGTGACCTTAGAGTTAAATTTGTTAAGGCTAAGTATTATTGTGACCCCTGTAGTTTTAGAGTCAACTTGTTGTTAGCAACAAGAAATGAAATGACCTTTTCGATCTTGCTATGTACATATATGAAGCTCAAAAGCGAATACGAACAGTCTTTTCATAATAATGTGCGTAGTGCATATACGTGTAACAGCTTTTTCTTTCCATTTTCTTACTGAGAATTGTTCTTGTGTGTTGTATTACGGGTGTCACCCCTTCAGTATGGGCTATGGCCTTTATCTGAATAAATCATTCGCATTCGCATTCGCATTCTCTCGCTATATAGACACACACACACACACACACCACACAACACACACACACACACACACACACACACACACACACACACACACACATTCACACTCATATACGAGAGAGAGAGCGAGAGAGAGAGAGAGAGACTCAAGACTCAAGACTCAAGATGATTTATTGTAGAAGGTCGTCCGAACCATTACAATTTTACATGCAAACTCCTTCGTATTTAATGCACACACACACACACACACGCACACACACACAAAACACACACACACACACACACACACACACACACACACACACACACACACACACTGTATGGCTGTTTCCAATAGTACCATGCCAATTGCAACAGCAAACAAACAGGCAAACAACGGCGAACACAAATGCTAAACAGTTACATTCGATATTAGCTAATAATATGATTACACCTGTGATACACGACGTTTGTTAGAGTAGTAAATAAAACGTCCTAAATCATGGAGATGCTCATCGTCTTGCATTAACTTTTCCCGGGTTCTATCAGTGGGATGCTTTGTATACCGAGATGGAATGTACTTCTCCCGTAAATCATTCAAGGACCTGCAGTAAAACATAGCATGCATTTCATCTTCGAGGCCAGCATCACACAGAGGACATTTCAAATCACATTGATGAACGGGAGCGTATCTCATTTTATGAGTACGTAATTCAGAGGCACCTATTCTAAACCTAATCAAAACATCTCTGATGTGTTTATTTTTAACAACTGTGAAATAAGATTCCAGCGACAGAGAAGATTTAAAAGAACGGTAAACACTAAATCTACTGCTTTTTTGAATGTGTTCTTGCCAGTTTTGACTATGACAGTCAACCAGTCTTTGCTTGAATGAGCTCAGGAATCCGCGCATGTTTTCTACGCCTTGATGCTCCCAAACAAAACCGAATCCAAATTTGAATAAAGTATCCCGAACCCGTGACGCCCAACATACTTTACCTTGATCACACAATATCAAAAGCATATCATATGATTTACGCGGAAGTCTTGATCGATCCATTCTGGTAAGTCTTAGCCAATACTTAA
>CM031606.1:63266133-63278633 GCA_018398815.1 Conus ventricosus | reverse complement strand
GTGGCGCAATTTGCGTCATAACAAATGGGTGAGGTGCGTTTAACAACACTGGAGGAAAAAACAGCGACATCACAATGAACGATCGGGCCGATTGACGAAAGTGTTTGATACGGGGATATTGTAATTATGACAGTGAAAATGGAAGATGGGGGTGGGGGGTGGGGGGGTGGAGGGGGATGAAGGAGGGCTGTAGAGTAGGGAGGGTTGGGGAAGAGACGGGAGTGGGGTGGTGTGGGGTGGGGCAGATAACGCCCCCTAACAATCTGGCACAGAAAGTAGGCCTATTTACCTACTGCTAGAACGTTTGTAAAGTGACCAGTAATTGTTCAGCCCCACACACGAAAATGAATAGGAAAACTGAAAGGAAAACTAAAGAAGAAAAAGTGCTGGTGACTGGAGTAGTAGTTCTGGTTTGCGGACCCAATAAAAACACCCCCGGCCCCGCCTCACCCTGACAGTTTTTCCATTTTTGTAGGCCCCGTTTGTCATGATCAACTGACAAAACTCACCCTCACTTTGTCCACGTCTTTCAAAATGTCAAGCAATTATCCTATGACTCCGAGTTTCACCGAGTTTTCGTCATATATTCGGACAATCGATTGCTCAGGAGAAGATACAATACATTTTGCTTGTGAGGAGAGATTTCCCGGGACACACTACACATTCATGTGATTGCAAAAGCACAATTTGGCATTCTTACCTTTTGACCATCCAGTGGAAGAAGTTTATTCACGACATCAGCGACAGCCATTGCGGCTTGGACAGTAGCTCGCTGTGTGGAGACGACCTTCAAATCTGCGTGCCTGGCGTCTGCTAAACTTGGTGCCAGGTTTCTCTATTAGCCTAACAGAGAGAGCCTAGGGTGAAAGGCTTCTCTCTAGCCTAGGGTGAAAGGCTTCTCTACTAACAGAGAGAGCCTAGGGTGAAAGGCTTCTCTACTAACAGAGAGAGCCTGGAGTAAAAGGCTTCTCTACTAACAGAGAGATCCTGGGGTGAAAGGCTTCTCTACTAACAGAGAGATCCTGGGGTGAAAGGCTTCTCTACCAACAAGAGAGCCTGGGGTGAAAGGCTTCTCTACTAACAGAGAGAGCCTAGGGTGAAAGGCTTCTCTACTGACAGAGAGAGCCTAGGGTGAAAGGCTTCTCTACCAACAGAGAGAGCCTGGGGTGAAAGGCTTCTCTACTAACAGAGAGATCCTAGGGTGAAAGGCTTCTCTACTAACAGAGAGAGCCTAGGGTGAAAGGCTTCTCTACTAACAGAGAGAGCCTGGGGTGAAAGGCTTCTCTACTAACAGAGAGAGCCTGGGATGAAAGGCTTCTCTACTAACAGAGAGAGCCTGGGGTGAAAGGCTTCTCTACTAACAGAGAGAGCCTGGGGTGAAAGGCTTCTCTACTAACAGAGAGAGCCTACGGTGAAAGGCTTCTCTACCAACAGAGAGAGCTCGGGTGAAAGGCTTCTCTACTAACAGAGAGAGCCTACGGTGAAAGGCTTCTCTACTAACAGAGAGAGCCTAGGGTGAAAGGCAGCTGACCGGTCGTTTCAGACGTCCGTGCTCCTTTGTAAGTTTTCATTGCCAAGTTTGTTCGAGTCTTCGCTGTTCGTAAGTTTGGCACGATAACCTCAGAGATTTTCCTCCACATGATGGGGAGATTTTCCTCATCAGGTTCCTCTTGAATCAACGTCTTCCACTAGATTGTCTTCCTCATTTATGGAGGGAGTGGGGGAATCACGTGATTTTTTTTTTTCACCAAGCTCTCCCTTTCTCTTCGTGAAGGGTCAATGATCACATTATAATGGTTTGCGCTGCTCGGATCATGTTTTCTTTGAGCAGTTCGCCCCCCCCCCCCCCCCCCCCGGGTGCTTTGATCTTCTTTCAGTTGAGGTCTTCAAACTGCTGTAGCCATTTAGCACTCATTTCTTGCAAAAAGTTGTCGAACAACGTTTATATTTGACCCAATTTCGTTCAACTTACTCTCAACTGAATCGGCTTCGGTCTAAGGCTGGCTTTCAAGATGATGAACCTTGTCTGACACGAACAGAACAGATCAAGACGAACAAATTCGCAATATCAAAACACAGACGACCAAGCAGGAACATAGATCTATAACAAGCCAATTCAAATGGCAATGAATTTTACAAACTGGTATTCAAGGCTGTTGAACACCAGCGACACAGAAAGAGAGAACAAAAATGGTGGTCATGCCATTGGTCCCAAGGTCTATTGGTCCCAAGGTCCGTTGGTCCCAAGGTTCATTGGTCCCAAGGTCCGTTGGTCGCAAGGTCCGTTGGTCCCTAGGTCCATTGGTCCCAAGGTCCGTTGGTCGCAAGGTTCATTGGTCCCAAGTTCTGTTGGTCTCAAGGTCCGTTGGTCCCAAGGTCCTTTGGTCCCAAGGTCCGTTGGTCCCAAGGTCAATAAATCTGTGTAATATACAGTAGTATGTGGCTATCTTGAAAACACAGCAGAGAGAGAGAGAGAGAGAGAGAGAGAGAGAGAGAGAGAGAGAGAGAGAGAGAGGAGAGAGAGAGAGCGAGAGAGAGACGGACAGACGGACGGACGGACGGACGGACGGACAGACAGACAGACAGACAGACAGACAGGCAGAGGGAATCATGTTGACACTTACTGGATCCAATGGACCATGGGACCAACGAACCTTGGGACCAGTGAACCTTGGGACCAATGATACGCTCCCCAAAAATGTCACGTTTGGTATCATTCCTGACGACGAAGTCAGTAGGAATCTAAATGGAAGTCAAAACTATGCTCTAAGATTCCGTTCACAAAAGAAGAAATTTTGTCTTAACTTGTTAATTCCTGTTTAGTTCTGCATGAAGTCTAAACTATGCTCTAAGATTCCGATCACAAAAGAAGAAATTCTGTCTTAACTTGTTAATTCCTGTGTAGTTCTGCATGAAGTCTAAACTATGCTCTAAGATTCCGATCACAAAAGAAGATATTCTGTCTTACTTGTTAATTCGTTGTTTTTTTTAAAATTCTGCATGAGGTCTAAACTATGCTCTAAGATTCCGATCACAAAAGAAGAAATTTTGTCTTTTGTCTTTTGTAAAAAAGTATAGACAATTGACTGCTAAAAGTGGCTATCGATCGCCTGAAAATGAATAGTTTACTGTCGATTCAAGCCCACTCACCAACCCCCCCCCCCCCCCCCCACACACACACACACACACACACGAGTGAGAGAGAGAGAGAGAGAGAGAGGAGAGAAGAGAGAGAGAGAGAGAGAGAGAGAGAGAGAGAGAGAGAGACAGACAGACAGACAGACAGACAGACAGACAGACAGACAGAGAGACAGACAGACAGACAGACAGACAGACAGGCAGACAGACAGACAGAGAGAGAGAGAGAGAGAGAGAGAGAGAGAGAGAGAGAGAGAGAGAAGCTTAGATATTAATCGTCTATCCAAACAAACTGAACACTGTCTTTAAGGGCAAGAGCTCCTAACGAAGATATGTTCTTACTCCGCATCGATGTTTCTTTTTTTTTTTTCTTTCTTCCGCCACCACCATGAGAAGAATTGTGTAACCGGTGAGGAATACTCGCGGAATTTTTCTGCACTAGCAAATGTAGCGTTTACATCAGGGCTTCTAAAAAACCTTAAGTCTTCTGTCAGCACGTAGTCGCATACGGAGACACCGTAATACAGTTTTGGTATGAAGGATATGAGTCAAGACATGTGCACGTAGTTCAGTGACAACTATGAAGCGAACCATGTGTGTGTGTGTGTGTGTGTGTGTGTGTGTGTGTGTGTGTGTGTGTGTGTGTGTGTGTGTGTGTGTGTGAGAGAGAGAGAGAGAGAGAGAGAGAGAGAGAGAGAATGTATGTGTGCGTGTGTGTGTGTGTGTGTGTGTGTGTGTGTGTGTGTGTGTGTGTGTGTGTGTGTGTGTGTGTGTGTGTGAGAGAGGAGAGAGAGAGAGAGAGAGAGAGAGAGAGAGAGAGAGAGAGAACGCGTGTGTAAGTGGTTGCCTGCGTGTTTGCATATGCGCACACACGTTGGTATGTGTATGTGAAAGTGCGTTTATATTCATGTGGATCTTTGCATGTGTACCGAAGGGTAGGAGCATGTGCGTGCGCGCGCGCGCGTGTGTAAGATTATGCTTATATAAACCGAACTCAAAATGAAAAATTATTATAAACCGAACTCAAAATGAAAAATTACAAATGGCTGATCGTTGAGATGTTATGAAAGATACTTTCTAACACGAAAGGCTTCTGAAATCGCACTCAAATACAGTATTCACAATGAACATAATACGTGGACATCAGAACAAGGCTGTGTTCGTTATGAATTACGTATTATCCGCTTTAAAACTTGAGACGTTCCTGCCCTCCAAGCCCAACTCTAACAAATTAAGCAGACTAGTGTATGCACCCCGATATATAAGTTTCATGAAATCTTTTTAGAACGTATGGAGCATTGTTTTTTTTAATATAAGAAAACCCGCCGAAAACAGTAGCAATAAAAACCCATCTTAGTGCCATTAAAAAAGAAAAAAAGCATCGTTTGAAAGCTCTGTCTGTTTGATCATGAACAAACAAACAAAATCCATTGGGACGATATCCAACAAAACATAACAGAAGTGACAATCCAAAGGAAAGAATTCTAATAATAATAATAATAATAATAATAATAATAATGAATACTTATATAGCGCCTATTCTCGGCTAGAGGCCAAGCTCTAAGCGCTTTACAATCGACACTCGTTTACACAACGGGCTGCCTACCTGGGTAGTGCCGACTGAAGAGCTGCCAGCTGGCATTCAGTCGTTTTCCCGTGTCATCCAGTCAGTATCGTTCAATATCGATCACTCATTTTCCTTACTTCCTTCATTCTTTCCATTTCTCACGCAGGGTGCATGCTATGTGTAACGTGTCATCCATACCAACGGCCAAACTGGCCTACTCTTCCGAAAGTTGGTGATGGGATTTGACGTGTGTGCAAGATGTTATGCGTGCGTTCACACATGGAACCTCGGTTTATAGTCTCATTCGAAGGACTGTATGGGAAATGGAGTCAGAACCAATGTTAACTCCGAGGGAAAAATCCCCCTTTACCGAAACGCCCCGGCGGAGGTTCGAACCCGCAACCCCAGGATCACCAAGATTACGAGTCAGGCGCTCTACCAACTGAGCTATTCCGGCTCCCAAATCTACAAGAAATCACGATGCTATGGGAAACATTGAATACTTAAAAAACACACACACACACACACACACACACACACACACACACACACACACACACACACACACACACACACACACACACACACACACACAGAGAGAGAGGGGGGGGGAGAGAGAACCCCCCCCCTCCACCTCGCCCCCTCATCCTCTGCCTGTCACTGCGCCAAAAAGAAACCTGTTGACTGCAGGACTTGTCCCAGTCTCCCTTTCAATGGCAGACAGCTGACTTTAAACACTGGTTTGCAGGTCACGCAGCTGAAATTCACCCACCAAAGTCGTGACTAAGTGTTTGACTACACACACACACACACACACACACACACACACACACACACACACACACACACACACACACACACACACACACACATGAGGAGAAACAATCAGGTTTCGAAATATCGGTATCTGACCAGGAGTAATATGTTAGTGGGTTTCCTCCCTATTGGAGACTGTCTCCCTCTTGGAGACTATAAGCTTGCTGAAGGCTCTTTTGAGAAGCATTTATTTTATTTTTCCCCAAATTGTCAACCTCCGTGTAATGTCAGTGGAGGAAGGACTAGCGCACAGCCCAAACACACTCACAGCTTGCTTACAATCTCATTCATATATCATGCATTCGTCACATCAAACCACTAGTAAAGTCTATAACTTTACTAAAACATGATCATAGAACGAAACATCAATGCCTATGGAATCAAACAAAATAAAACATTCTCTCTTTCCTGAACTTCACAAAATCATTTATCTAAAACATCATTAACTAACCCGGGTATATATAGATTTCTACTTTACCTGGCCAGGTGATTTTAACTATTCACGAATCACTGTCTTTTTTTTCTTTTTCTTTTCACTGCACTTTCACAACACGACACAACGCTGCACGGGTTTTGGTCTACTTAAAAACCGTCAAGCGGGACTGGGGGCACCGTCAGCTGGACGCGAAAAGTGGCGCGGGCCAAGTATAGGTCGAACCCCAGTGAGATGAACATGACATCAACACGATCTTTCCCCTTTCTTTCTTCCCTTTAAAACGCTTTGGCACTCTCTCCTCTCTCTTCTAGTCTCTCTAACAAATAAGGTTGCTTTTTTTTTTTCTTTTTTTTTTTTTTTTTCTTCTCATATTACAATTCTCTCCTCCTCCACATCCTCCCATCCTTCCTCGCAACTACCAGCAATCTCCAATTTGGGTTCCTTCTCCCCCTCCCCCATCTCTCTTTTTTTCCTCCTCAGAGATTTACACTAAACCCCTCTCTCTCCGCTCTCGGGTTCCCTTCCCCCTCTTTCTGCGTTCTCCCCTCCCCACATCTTTTTTATTTTTCCGATCTGTCCGAAAAGGGCGAGTCCCTTTTTGGTCATTTTTTTACCGCCCTGACACCCAAATTATCCCCCCAATTCCTTTGGGATTTCAAATCAGACCCCCAAACCCTACACACCTACTCTCGGTTGGGGGCAAGGGGTCATTTATTGTTTAGCTAGATTTCCCCCCCACCACACACTACCTTCCCCCCTTTCCTACTTCACTGCGCCGGTGACTTAAGTCGGGGACACTGGTCAATCAAAGGGGCTAGCTGATCTGGGGTGGGGGGCCCCCGAGGGCTGAGTAAAAATACGCTGGTTCCACAAAGGGCAATGAACCTGAGCCCGGCGCACACTCGTCTCGCTAGACATCGAGCGTCGTCAAAATGGCTTAGTCATCTGGGGGATCGACCGTCTTTTTGCAAGCCCTCCAAAAAGCTAATTGGCCGGATCCAACCGGGGCCCGTCTACTGCCCAAGGGATGTCTGCGTTTGGACTTATTCCTGACAAATTGGCTGGCGACCCCCCAAATTTTGGGTTTTTTCTTTCTTTTGTCCGTGAAAAATTTCCCCCTTGCAAAAGACCATGCCCGCATTGCCTCAAAACAACGGTAAAAAAAAGGACAACAACCGAATTTGCTGCCCACACAGCTAACGTGCAAAGTTTAAAAAAAAATATTTTTACAACCAAGGGTTTTTTAAATTAAAAAATAAATCATTAGTGAATACCACCCAATGATTATCATTACGTGCGCTCTTGCTTTTTTTCAACCCCTTTTTATAACGCCCTCTGTGCGCACTTATGAAATTCCCCTCCTGGGGATTGCCACACTCTCTTCACAATTTCTAAAAAAAAGCACAAATAATAGCCCGATCCATGACACTTCACTGAGAATCCCCCATCCCACTTATTGCAAAAAATCATCACACACAAGCGCTGTAGCCCAACATAACTAAAACCACTGAACAAGTCCACAAAAAAATATGAACAACTCACACACAAAAATTATAACATAGCCAACTGGGAATGAAACCCATACCAACACAAACTGGAAATAAACACATATTATCAACAATGCACCCCGGATAGACTGACCCCCTCTGATTTCGCTTGCTAACTACACGGCTTAAATATCGCTCCACATTCTGCGCCGGGGAAGTACTGCCCCGGGTCCCTGTGGGGCTGCAGTCCATTGCCCAACGCAGAACTCGCTTTTTTTTTTCAACGGGCCCCCTGCAGGAATTTGAGTGGTTGATGACCGTCCGATCACAACCTTCCCATCAATATTTGGGGAATTTCTGCAGGGGCCCACCCCGCCCCAAACACTCCTTCTCCCCACCGTTGCGTCCCCTTCTTCACATTTGTAAATTTCCCGCTAGCATACTCCAGGAAACCGACCCTTTCCTGCCCTCAATAATACGCACCATCCCACCACCTGATCATCGTCCGCAAAAATGGTTTGGACTATCGGTACTTAAAGAGGCGGGAAACCAGTCTTTCCAACACGCTCATGCTTGCTCTGCAGCGTCTGACCACTCGACCACTCCCGGGGTTTCCCTGCCTTGGGCCAATCACGAGGGGACCGTGATTGCAGAAAATTTGGGGACAAACCCCTAAGAACCCAAAAAACCTAGCAGCCCCTCCGGATTTCTTTTTTGGGTTTTTGGGGGTCCTCTAAAATTCATAATTTTCTCCACCTTTCCTCTTTCTGGCGTTTTTGTGTCCCTCCGACAAAAAACCGGGAAACCCAGGCTTGGAAAACCAACCTGGCATTTTGTTGGCTGGCTGTGAGTTTGGGCTTTCTCAACCTCTCCAAAACGCTCCAGCGCCTCATATCCCCTTTCCTTTCCCATTTTCTCGGATTATCAGAATGTCATCCATGAAATTTCAAACCCCTTTCCAATCCCGCAATACTTCCTCATATCCGAAGAAGACTGCAGGTGCGTTACCACCCCAAAAGGGATACTCGCCACGGATGCCCCTGGGAGTGGAGTGCGGACTTCCTTTGGGCCCCTCACCAAGGTTTTTGCCAGTAACCCTTGCTCAATCGATCCTGGGAAATACTGGCTCTTGTTGGGCGATCTGAGCGAACAGGTCTCATTTTGGGGTATGACCTCTGCACGACCTTTGGGTGCACTTTTCAGAGCTTAGTCGACACAGAACGAATGCTCACCTGACTTTTTCCTCACTAAGACGGGGGTGCACTATATATGTTTTGGGGACGGTTCAATCACCCCAAAGGGCCAATCTTTTCTCCCTCCTCCTCGACACTTGCTTGGTGGCATATGGGACGGGTGGGTTCACATGTGGGTTTCTGTATGTTAACCTCCACCTACAGTCCTAAGTTGCCCTCCTGGTTTATCGTCGGGACCCCTAACGTTCTAGGAGCCCCTAATTTCCCCTCCGTCTCCTACTGTCTAGCCCTTAAATACAGTGCCCACACCCCTGTAGACTCTTTCTCCCGGGGAAACCCAGGCAACAAAATCTCCCCTTTTTTCTGCTGGTCTCTTTCCCCTCATCATATTGTGTGGCGCCTAGTGCGGGCTCACGCTAGTATTGCGGAGGGAAATTTTCGGGGAAAATTTTTTTCCCTCACTCAATTTGGAAACCCCATCTACCTTTTCAGGATGGGGAAAGGCCCCTTTCCAAAGCATCAGCACTGTTGTGACCCTGGAAGCAGTACCCCGGACTTTATCTCCCACCTTGGGGGATTGCTTCCCACCTTTCCCTTTAATTTCTTCTTCTGACCGACCCTAGCCTCCGCAAACCTTCCCTTGCAAAACCTTTCATTCTCATACCGTGCCCACCATGGGAAAAGGGGGGATAGGGCCAAACAAACAACCCACTCTCCGAAAGGTGTCAATTAAAGGGGATGTTTTTAAAGCGCCTTCCTCTTTAAAACCCCCTTGTGGCGACCTTTGACACACATCCATACAGCAAAACCTTTAGTCTCCATTTCTTTCCCGGGCCCTGAAAATCATCAAAAATTTGGTCAGCCGTTTTTTAAAAAACCCGGGCCGAATGACTCGCCATGACGACTCTGACCCCCTGACAGACGTGTCCGATAAATGCGGGGAAATCTAAATGAGTGGTCCCTTACCTTTCTTTCCCCCTTGGGGAACACTCGGACATCCCCCGCCTTTTTACAAGAAATTCTGTTTTTTCACCCCCTCTAAAACACCCGTTTCCTCCACCTCTTGCCAACTCCCAAACTTTTGAGCGAAGGGTCTTGTTCCCGCCGGGCCCCCAAAAATCATCAGGCGACACCCTTTTTATGCCCACTTCCTTCCGGGGAAAACTAACGGTTTAACAATTTTCCTCCCTTTTGCTCCGTGTTTGAACGCGCCCTGTAGCATCCACAACTCAACCCCCCCGGTCCTTTCACCTAATTTCCAATGACAAAACATAAGGGGTTTTTTCCATCACCAACGCAGACAACCGCCTGAAAAAGGGTACGAAATTCTACTTGCAACTGGAAACCCCCCCACATGGCCCAACGATTAGAGTACGGGCTGGGTTTCCCTGCAAATCCCCTTTATCGCCACGTTGTTTGACTTACCCCCGCATGAACAACCAGTGTCTCGTAAACCCTTTCACCCTCTTGGCCCAAACCACCCTTCTTCCACGGAAAGAACCACCAGCCGTGCCCCCATCCCTGACACTGACGTGTCCAGTGCTAAACCATAACTCACTCCCCCTCTCAACTGAATCCTTTTGGTTTCCCCTGCAGGGCGTTTTCCCTTTACACCCGTCCACCCCCTTTTCAAGGCTGCTGCCCTTTTGGAACCTCATCGACAATCCCTCGCCACATGTCCCCTTTTTTGTGACAAATGAAAAACCTAATTTTCCCTTTGCCCTTCCTCTGCCCCCCCACTGGTTTGCAGACTTTGCAAAAACTCCCCTGGTCTCCTTGCACCTTCTCACCGGGGCCAGCACCTTTTTCCTGCCCTTTGGCCCAAACTGCCTCCTATACACCTCTGCAAACTTCAACAACTCCCCGCTGTCTCTGGGTGTCCCCCCTTTTTAAATTATTTTAACCGGGCCGAAACCTGACAAAATCTGTTCCCTTTTTTTCTACTTTTTCAACTCAGCGAACTCCTTTTTTTGTACCGCTCAACCTAACCATTTCTCAAAAAGGATCCAAACGGCCCAAACTGTGTAAAGTTTCACCTGCTTGAATTTAGCTGAACAAATTTCTTCCTGAACCCCCCCTCTGTAGGTCAAATCCCTTCATTAAAACTCCTTTACAGCACCAAAATCGGACTGTTTTTCTCTTTTAAAGCAGTGAAAATCTCAATGCCTTACCCCCTCAATAACGCCGGCAAAAAAGAGCCCACTCTTTGGAGGCCAACCCGACTGGGCCAAACTTTTTGAAACGACTGATTATGCCAATCGAATCGGTTCCTTCCGAAATTTTGGCAACTTGGGGCGGGGGATAGCTCGCACAGAGCCTGGAAACTGAGCACCCCCCGGTGGTCTCCCCCTTTTTATTTTCATTTCCCAACTCTAATTGAACCTTTAAACTTCTGTTTTCCTGCGCTTCCCTTTTTTCTTTCTGTTTCCTGCGCTTTTCCCCTTTTTCTTTCTTCTCCGCTTTATTCTTTCTGTTTCCTGCGCTTCCCCTTTTTCTTTTCTTTTCCTGCTTCATTCTTTTTTGTTTCCTGCCTTCCCTTATTCTTTTGTTTTTCCCCCGCGTTCCCTAACCTTTTTCCCTTCGTATTTTTGACTGCGAAAAAAAGGGGTCTTTTTCCCCTTTTTTTCCCCTTTTTCCATCTTTGTTGGTTTCAAAGAATGCACGAAAATCATCTCCTGAGTAACCTAGATCACGAGCGAAAAGCTCACAAGTTGTTTAATAGGGGGGTTCTTTTCTTTCCCCCTTATATTTCTCTTTTTTTTTTTTTTTTTTTTTAACAAGATTTTTTTAACAACGCAGCCAAACGGTGGGTTTTTTCCGCACGAGTGCTGATAGCACAACCATGAATATAATATTTCTGGGACAAAAAGTAGTTGTTTTTAAAAAACGCCCCCGCCCTGACCCAACTATGGAAACAATTATAGGCAATCTGTGCGAAATAATACTCTGGGCGAAATGCCAAGCCTATATAAAATTCTTGGAAGCAAAGCCAAACCTAATTTAACTATCTTGGGGGCATAAGTAAAACAACCCCTTGTCTTAGATTACAATACTTAAACCCACCCAGCTTCCCCTAAATTTGAACAATTTAATAAATGGGCCGAATATCCTGGCAGGGTCGCCAATAAATTGTCACCTCCGGTTTAAAGTCAGTGGAGGAAGGACAGCGCACAGCCCAACCCCACACTTTCTTACATCTCATTCATAAAACATGCATTCGTCACATCAAACCACTGAAAGAAAAAACTTTACTACACATGCAAGAAGAAACTCAATGCCCATGGGAAACAAACAAAAAAAAACATTTTCTCTTTCCTGAAATTCAAAAATCATTTTTCAAAAAAACCCTTAACTAACCCGGGGGTTATAGATTTCTACTTTACCTGGCCAGGTGATCTTAACTATTTACGAATCACTGTCTTTTCTTTTCTTTTTCTTTCACTGTACTTTCACAACACGACACAACTGCTGGCAAAATGGTGTTGGTCTACTTGCACCGGTCAAGCTGGGTGCTGCACCGGTCAGGTGGACTGTGATGAAAGTGGGGGCTGGGCCAAATATAATCGAACCCCATGAGGGAAAACAGTGACTTCAACACGACTGTTCCCTTTTTCCCTTTTTTCCCGCATTAACCATTGCACTCTCTCTCTCTCTCTTCTTTTGTCTGCTCTTTTCAAATGGACATGTTGCTTTTCTTTCTTTTTTTTTTTTTTCTTTTCTTTTTCATTAATTAGCATTTTCTCTCTCCCTCCAAAACTCTCCAGCCTTTTCCCCTGCAGACTATTTTAACTAACTCTCAACTTGGTTCTCTTTTTCTCTCCTCCCCCAACTCCTGCTTTTCTCTCCTCAAGATTACACTCAGA
>CM031606.1:63251133-63261133 GCA_018398815.1 Conus ventricosus | reverse complement strand
TGAACAACTGCCTGCCTGGCTCTGATCAGTGTAACCCTTTGCATTCAGTCGACTATCGATTCATTCCAGTTTTTCATTCGTCCATTCGATGTTTTGCGGCGGAAGTTTGTTATCTACATACGCGTCATCCATTTGAATTGCCATCCGGACATTCTCGTCCGGAAGTTAGTGCTGGGGTTTTACCATGTACAAGGTATATTGCGTACACACTGAACTTCGGTTTGTAGTCTCATTCGAAGGACTCTTCGGAAAATGGAGTTGAGCCAATTCTAACGTCGAGGGGAAAATCCCCTGTACCGAACGGACGGTCAGAGATTCGAACCTGCAACCCCAGAATCATCAGGCTCACGGGTCACTTGCTCTACCAACCCAGCTGTTCCGGAGACGCTGCCTGTATAGTCTGTAGTCGTTAAACGAAAGCCTATGCAACAAGCTGTTCTGAAAGAGAGAGTGTTTTTAAAACAAACTGTTAACATTGACCATCTGTGTTGAGAGAGACTGTTTCCAAACGTAAGGTTAACATTTACCAGCGTTGTTGTCAAAGACTGATTTCAAAGGTAAGGTTAACATTTAAGTTGAGAGAGATTGCTTCCAAACAAGAGGTTAACATTACCAGCTGTGTTGATAGAAATTGTTTCCAACCATAAAGTGAAAACTAGCTATGGTGCAAAAGATATTGTTTCCAAAGATGAGTGTAACATGAACCAGCAGCGTTCAGAGATCGTGATTCAAATTATGAATAAAATGAACAGTAACTGGCTGTATTGAAAGAGACAGATAATACCTATATGTGTTAGAAGAGATTGTGTCTAAACTAAGTTAACATTAATCGCTATGCTGAAATTACTGTATATCCGAACATAAGGTCAACATGAACTAGCTGTCTTGGAAGTGATTCTGTGTCTAAACATAAGGTTGTCGTTAGTTAGCTCTTTTGGAAGTGATTATGTGTCTAAATGTAAGGTCATGTTAATAGCCGCTATTAGGAAGCGATTAGGATATAAACCATGAATTAGGTCACCATTCATCAGCTGCTGTTTTGGAAATGGTGTTTCCAAACATAAGATCACCATTAACTATCTGTGTTGAGAGAGGTTGTGTGTCACAACATCAGGATTGACATCAAGCAGCTGTGTTAAGTGATATTGTGTTTTTCTGAACAGAAGGTGACCGGTAACTAGCAGTGGTGGGTGGCAGCTGCTGTTTTACAAAGATATATGACAAAATTCAATGTTTGCAATGATTAAGCCTGTCAGTTTTTGGCCCAAGCCAGTGCTCAAAATCTCAGACAGACCCACGACTTTGGCACAGCGTCTGATTTTCCAACTGCAGGACCGTTAGGTCAAGCCGGATCTCCGTCGCCTTAAAGGACACTTCATGTCGTTTAGCAGTGTCTCGTCTAGAGTGCAGTGTGGGAAGAAAGGGAAACAGGAGTGGGAGAGGGGAGAGAGGGGGACAGTGGGTGAGAAGGAGGTGGGGTGGGAGGGGTTTGAGACAGAGTGAAAAAGGGAGGTCTTGTGTTTTTGAGGGAGATGAAAGAATGGTGGCGGAGGTGACGTTTTCGTTGTCGCCTCTTGTGTGTGTGTGTGTGTGTGTGTGTGTGTGTGTGTGTGTGTGTGTGTGTGCGTGCGTGCGTGCGTGCGTGCGTGCGTGCGGTGTGTGTGTGTGTGTGTGTGTGTGTGTGTGTGTGTGTGGTGTGTGTGTGTCCATAAGTAATGTTTTAAGTGTAATGAGAGAGAGACGGGGGGGGGGGGGGGGGGGGTGTTAGCAAAATATGACAAAAATATGTATCACTAAGATAAATTTTGGAGGGGGGTGGGTGGGGTGGAAGGACAGAAAAACGACAACAAACCCGTGATCATCCAATACCGCGCTTGCATATTTACCGAAGAGCCCAAAACATCTGTGGATAATTTAACAAACAATTGACGTTGACACACACAACATTTTAATCGCCATGACGGAGAAACATCAAGGACTCTAGATAGAATATGGTAATAGCATACATACACATTGTGCCATTGTGCTGTATTCATACGTGAATAATAATTGATACATACTTTGCAACAAGGATATGTTGGTCATTGTTGTTGAATAGTTCTCTTTAGAGCTGTTTATGTTCCTTGTCTTCATCCATTGGACTACAATCAACTTATTGATCACTCTACCGCTTCATGGGTTGCGTACAAATCGATAGAACAAACAAAAAAGACCTTTCAGGGTCCGAACAAAAAGCTAGTCCACTCGGTATTAGTTTTACCAACAAGGCACTATACTTTCCACCTTCGCAGTCGCCCCGAGGGACTAGTTGATCCTGGCACGCCCTCCCGCAGAACTGCGCCCCCAAATACCCAGCTGAACATTGAGAAGGGGGAAAACACCTTCACCTATACATACTCCAAGTAACTACAGTATTTGGCTTTGGTTTAGGTAGGCGGCACCCTTCACTTGAAGGAGTCCAAGGTGGCAGCTGACAGCTGTTTCTGTCAGCTTGTCCCAGGGGTGATGATGGTGGGAAGGAAAGTCCTTTCGGTGCCGTGTTCGGCATTGGGTCTGTCGCAGCTGATCGGGATGGCTTCTGGGCTGTGAAGCCGGAACGATGGTGATGTTAGACTCCGTCATCACAGCTGCCTGACTGTTGATGATCTTGCGAAGCTTCGCCATAGCCAAGCCGTGCCACCTTTCTTCTATGCTGGCGAGAGGCCACTGTAGTTTCTCCACCGTAGCTGAGACAGTTGATGCGTTGTGGTCGCGTACTGAAGTATGGAGCGGACAAACATTTTTTTGCAGGTGATCTCCTTTAAATGGTCCGCACGGCACCTTATCTTGCGCTGTAACAAGCCGTGGATCTTATCGGCTTACGTGCATATAGTGTTGGTATGCTTGCCCTAGCTGAGATCTGGGGTGATGGTACCGAGATACTATGCAGAGGCGACATTTCTCAAGCTCTGGCAGTGACGCTAGCATTGGTGTTCGATTGTAGCCTTCTTTCTGGTGACAGGGAGAGTAGGGTATATTTTCCAAGTGGGATGCACGCCCTGCCCGTTTCTGCTCCCATTCTTCAAGACTTTTGAGGTGATGCTGCGGCTGGTCATGATCGTAGTTTGTGTCAGCGAGCCGACAGACAGCAGAGTTATGGGCAAAGAGCCGTGCTGGTGAAGAGAGCTTGTCTGGGAGAGTGTTTGTACATACACCAAGAAAAGTGCTGGTCTTAGAGCTAATCCCTGTGGAACTCCTGAGCGCACTCAGGCTAGGTCCGACCTTGTGATGGTGACCACTTCTGCCTGCTGTCTGTGCTGTAGGAATGCGCTAATCCACCTATTGTCTTGCGCCTGAGCTTCATAGTGGTTTAGCACGTGTCCCAGCAGAACTCTAGGTCTGGAATGATATATGAGACAACCTCTCTCTCTCTCTTTCTCTCTCCGCGCGCGCGCGCGCGCGTGTGCGTGTGTGTGTATGTGGGTGCGCGCGCGCGCGCGCGCGCGCGTGTGTGTGTGTGTGTGTGTGTGTGTGTGTGTGTGTGTGTGTGTGTGTGTGTGTGTGTGTGTGTGTGTGAACGCACGCGCGCTTGCGCGAACGCCTGCATGGCTTTACGAATATATGCAAGCATTAAAACAAACACGTTTGCGCGCTTATGTATCCCCAAGCCGTACAACAAGGTAGATATTAACTATCCGTGTTTACTACAGAGACCACGAAGTCAGTCGATTCATCTTTCCCCAACAGATCCCACAAACTTGTACATTTGTTAGACATGCTTTGGAGTGTCTAACGGCCCGGATGAGCGCCGACATCATTCAGAACGCAGTGTCCGGTGCCACGGCGGTTTTCCCGGCCCAGGCAGGAGATACGTCTGATGATCCGCGTGACTGTGAACAGGACTCCTCAGTGTTCACCCAGCTGGTTGTCTTGCCACAGGACTTTCAGTTTCTAATCTACGGCATCTATGCCTCCTATGTAGTCACACACACACACACACACACACACACACACACACACACACACATACACACACACACACACAACACACACACACACACACACACACATTCGAGGATGCACGCTTGCAGGTATACGTGAAAACGCACACACACACACACACACACACACACACACACACACACACACACACACACACACACACACACACACATAAACACACACACACACACACACACACACGCGTGCACGCACGTACGCACACACACACACACACACACACACACACACACACACACACACACACACACACACACAGAGATATATATATATATATATATATATATATATATATATATATATATATATATATAGAGAGAGAGAGAGAGAGAGAGAGAGAGAGAGAGAGAGAGAGAGAGAGAAGAGAGAGAGAGAGAGAGAGTTTCGTATACCTAGACAGTATGTACACAATCATACTTTCGCACAACTACGTGATGAAATTATAGAAAAACAAAACGAAACAAAACAAACTAAACCAGAAAACGAACAACATTAAACCAAACCACAAGAATTTAAAAAAAGTAAAACCGTACGGCTTTAACTCAAGCTCCGACACACAGATACATCGAGTGCTTCCCTAGGTGAACGAATGTTGCAGTAAGTGCGTTCTGTCAGTTTTACAGCCACCATCATTATGTTAACGACAACCGTTAAAGACACAGGTCACCACAGGGACCTTGAGGTAATCATCGGTGGGGGAGACCGCTGCATTTGTCAGGCTTGCGGCTGGAAGACATTCATAATTTCCACCTTTTACCAGTTTCGTGTAGTAAGGCAAGGTGCTGGACCAAAAATACTCCAAGTGCCACGCGTGGGGGAGAGTCATTCGGCTAGTAATTGTTCATCTTGATTGCATATGACTGTTTTGCTGATTAATCGATTGATTCATCGATGAATGGTTATTGTTTATTTTCTCACCATTTTTTTTAGTACGTTTTCATGTTCGTTCATTTGTCTATTCATGGGTTTTTTTTCTAGGAGTATTTACTGGGTTGTATTTTGGGACGACATTTTTTGAGAGGATTTTTGCGACTGCTGGGTTCATGATGTGCTGAAACCAAGTAACTTTTTTGTGTGTTATTCTACCTTGCAGCACCAAAGGAGGCTACATGCATGAGATAACCGAGTCACATTCAACTGTACTTGATCATCTCCTACATCACTTAAGAAACGGAACCAAAAAACAAAACAAATAAAAAACCTGTCAATCATTCAGAACACAGTTGCATTCTGCGTTCTGTGATCATTTGATTGACAACGAAGATGAAGACATTTAAAGGGGAACGCACACTGATCAGGTTCATGTGAAATACAGCAGAACAGCATCACCACCCCTCCTCTCTGGTCCTTCATCATCATCATCATCGCCTATTACCCCTCCTGGGGCACAGGCCGCCAACCAGGGACCTCCAGGCATCTCTGTCCTGGACTCTTCTTTCCAGCTGGTTCCAGGGCAGCGTTCGTACACCTACGGAACATCTGGAGCTCCAAGGAATTGTCAATCAACACCAAAGTCAGGCTGTTCAACACCAACATCAAGGCAGTTCTATTGTGCGGAGCGGACACCTGGAGAACTACAGTTGCCACCACCAAGAAAGTGCAGGTGTTCATCAACAACTGCCTGCGCAAGATTCTCCGCATCCGGTGGCCAGACACCATCAACAACAACGAGCTCTGGGAGAGAACAAACCAGCTGCCCGCAAAACAGGAAATCAAGAAACGACGTTGGGGCTAGGTTGGACATAACGCTGTGGAAGCCTGCAAGCAACATCACCAGACAAGCCCTAACATGGAACCCCAAGGAAAACGAAAAAGAGGTCGGCCAAGGAACACCTGGCGCAGGGACCTAGAAGCAGACATCAGGAACATGGGGATGACTTGGAACCAGCTGGTCCTTCTTGCAAGCGGATAAAGCTTTATGGAGCAAGGTACTCTTTACGTTGTTCGTCTTCTGTAGTGATCGGTTTGTCTGCAGGTCTTTACCGTATAGATTTATTTGTCAGGTCAGTATCTGTGGAGTCTGGATCCTAACAAGCAGAAGGAAGAAGGGCGGAATGGAGAGAAATGGAAGAGAAGGGGAGGACGGGATAGGGGCTAATAGAGGTGGGGGTGGGTATCAGACAGGTTTGTGTCCCTGAACTGACAGTATCTTGAAATGCAAACATACACACAAACGAATGTTTGCGCGCGTGGAAACACGCATACGCGAGGCATTGTGTGTGTGTGTGTGTGTGTGTGTGTGTGTGTGTGTGTGTGTGTGTGTGTGTGTGTGTGTGTGTGTGTGCGTGCGTGCGTGCGTGCGTGGGTGCGTGCGTGCGTGCGTGCGTGCGTGCGTGCGTGCGTGCGTGCGCGCGCGCGCGCGCACGCGCGTGAAGTTTTAATTGTTTGCCGTCCTGGTGCTTGGGAGACAGCCTTGCTTGAAAGTGAAAGTGTGAAACATTTAACTTTTGCTACATGGTGAAACTATTGATTTTTTTTTTTCTGATAAGGGAACAGATCACTTTTGTTCCCATTGTGAAACAGGTAATTTTGTCCCTATGGTGAAACAGGTAAGTTTTGCTCTTATGACGAAAAGTAAGGTAACTTTTGTTCCCATGGTAAAACAGTAGTTTTTGTTCTTCAAGTAAAACGGATACATTTTGTTACTTTAATGAAACAGGTCATTTTCGTTCCAATGAAATATAGTCAAATAAGTTATTTTTGTTCCTACGATGGAACAGGTAAGTTTTGTTTCCCTAGCGAAACATTTTGTTACCGTGGAGAAACAGGTTCGTTTTGTTCCCAAGGTGACACAGCCTCACATCTGTTCCCATTATGAAACAGGTAAACTTTTTATTTTGTTTTGCTGTCCATCTTCTGCGCCACCTCAGTGGCATTGCCTCCATGCTGCTCATTCCGACCCCCTCGTTTACAGCCACAGCCCGGCACCGGCAATCCACAGGGAGCAGACAATGTCAAGTCGTCAAGAGGCAACCGCCAGAAGAGTAACTGCATTGCTGGGGTGTCACTTCGGTGGTGTTCAGTGGCGCCTTTTCTGATCACATACGCAGGACAGCACCTACTAAGCCCGTTACTGACAACAATGATTGTTTAGTCGCGGAACCGGCGTGAGTGAGCTCTCCCTCCGAAGCTGCCACCACGTCCAACAACAGTGCCAATGAATTTGCCCATACCGTTGACCCCGACATATTGAAACCAAGGCCACAGACGTGGGGAGGTGATAAAATCTGAGGTCACCGTGAGAGCAGGGCATGAAGAGCCACAGAATTTGAGACAATTCTAATGCTGATCCATGAGGAAAAGGATGATGAAGGTGATGCTACGGATATCCATTCTCGTCGACATGAGTCTGATCATTTTCCAGTTGCAACTACGTTGACCATGCTGCATAGTTAGAGTCATCATTTGAACGACACACAGAAACGAGACGATATTTAGACAGATGAAACGGGACGATATATTGAGTGTTGGCAAACTGGTTAGGTTAAAGAGAAAGAATCTGAGGTAACAGTTCATGATTACAGATACATTTAAGGAAAGACTAGAATATGCTGAAACTAAAATAACCCTCGACATGGAAGAAGCTGTAGGTGATTTTGTTAACGATCTGTTATCAGCCTGACAGAGTATGATGAGAAAATATAAAGTACACAAACGGTACAAAAATACAGTATGGTTTGAAAAAATGTTGTAAAACAGCAAACACGCTCTGTAAGAGGAGCTTACTAGCGTTCTTCTGGACAAGAGACGTAGACAATATGACACAGTGTATATAAACACAGGAATTATCCAGCGTTTTGAATATGGGCCAGTGGCTAACGTACAGTAAACCATATGAAATCTGAAGTCTGGAGTGTGAAGTCTGAAATCGAAGAGACAAAGATTAACGATTAACGTTTTGCACCCTTCTGAAATGTGAAGTGACAAAAAAGAATCCGAACTGTTCCGAATTCACGCACACGATAATAGGATAAGAACCCATGATTATAACGATCCAAACAGAAATCTTCCAAAGTGAAAATGCAAACGGGCAAAAACAAAGCTAACTTTTAGCAAAAGAAAAACCGTTTACACCAACAGAAAAGAACGCCTGCCAAAGAAGAACAAGACCAACCAGATAACAGACAGGGGGGATCAGACACCACAATGCTGCCGTCTTTCTTTTTTTAACACAAAAAAATGAAGGTTGCTACTCAAGATAGATAGAAAGAGAAAGACGCAGAGAGGCTAAAGACCGCAGGTGAACTACAGAAAAAAAAATCAAATCCTCCATGTCCCAGAAAAGCACAGACAACTATGTCCAATGACCCCCGCATGCCTGGAGGCCAGAAAAAGAGAAACAAAGCACACAGTGCACCCAACCATCGGACCAAATAAATGTCTGCACGACAGAAAGAGTCAAGGCCCGATAAAACGAGCGAGGAGAGTATTATTGAAAGGGGAGAGAGAACTGGGGTGGCGGGGATGTCACAAACTGTCTGCCCGGGTGTCTGAAGGCACGCCATGGCTAAGGCAATGGGGTCAGAAAGGACAGAGTTCACAGGTAAAATTCCCACAAACTGCCACTCACACGGACAGACAGAAGGACACAGAGACAGCAGAACTGGCAGCACAGATATCTCACATACCTTAAATTCAGTGTGCTCTCCTGGCGCTCACACGCACTTGCTCTACCAACCAATCAACAACAACAACAAAAAACAAAAAACAAAATGCATTGACAGAACATTATTCAGGAAATGGCCCCAGTATGTCCAGTAACCGTCCGGGGGACTTGGGAACGAAGTATCTTGAAGAGTGTCACACAAAAATGAGTTGCGTGCCTATTATGACCGAGACATGTTTTCGTTTCTCTAGAAAAAAAAAAGGGGGGAAAAACAAATAATGACTGAACGACTCTGCCTGCTGAGCAAGGTGGAAAACTGAAACACCCCTCAAATAAAGCAAATTAAATAATAAATAAACGAAAAAAAAAACCAAATGAATAAATAAAGGATCGGCGAATAATTACAAACAACCTTTAGAAGAACAGACGAGCATTCCTGAGGGAATTTACAGCCTTCCAAAGGGCACATCCTACTTCCAGTATGAAACCTAAAGTTTCCTTTAACCCCCTCCCCCCCTTCCCCCCCCCCTCCTCCCCCCCCCCCCCCCCCCCACCACACACACACACACCTTCCGGGAAATACGTCAAACCAAAAGGGGGAGTGGTTACTGAAATCATAGAGGGGTGGGTGAATAGGGGGGGATGGGGGTGGCGGTGGGGGGTGGGGAGTTTTATAACTCCCTCCGCGCACGTGCTCCATTCAAAATTAGCACTCCACCCTGCCATGGTGGAAATCCTTCCAAAGGGATTAAAACATAAAGATCACGAGAAACAGTGTGTGTGCGTGCGTGCGTGCGTGCGTGCGTGCGTGTGTGTGTGTGTGTGTGTGTGTGTGTGTGTGTGGTGTGTGTGTGTGTGTGTGTGTGTGTTCGTTCAAGTGAACCGCTTTCAGTTTACAACTTACAGTCTGTCTGCTGTGAATTTTATCAGTTGGCCAAATGTGATGTTTCAAAACGGAGTGACTGAGGGCGGAAAATGAAGCAAAATGTAGAAAGAGAGGGGGTTGGTTACCGCCAAGGACATAGACAAACAAAGTACAGGACAAGACACAATGCATTTCGACCTCCTGGGTCTTCTTCAGGAAAAAAACAAATAAAGTTTAGGATAGTGAAAACGAAGAACAAGAAACCACTTATCTTGTCATATTCGCTGGAAGACCAAAATCCACCTGTCGTCATTTTGGTCTTCCAGCGAATATGATGATATAAGTGGTTTCTCGTTCTTCGTTTTCACTGTCCTAAACGTTGTTTTTGCCTGAAGAAGACCCAAGAGGTCGAAATGCATTGTGTCTTGTCCTGTGCTTTGTTTGTCTATGTCCTTGGCGGTAAACAACCCCCTCTCTTTCTAAATTTTGCTTCAAATGTGATGATTGGAGAAAAAAAAATTTGAAATAAA
>CM031606.1:63241133-63246133 GCA_018398815.1 Conus ventricosus | reverse complement strand
CGTCTCTCTCTCTCTCTCCTCTCTCTCTCTCTCTCTCTCTCTCTCTCTCTCTCTCTCTCTCTCTGTCGGTCTGCCTTGATGGAAAGCCATAGCGAATACTGTTATCATAAAATATCGATTTGCATTTAATTTTATGTTCTGTTTTAATGTTCCACTTCGTGAATTTTGTCAAGCTTGGTTTAAAGATCAATATATCCTTGAACAATTGAGCTTTGACCTCTCTCTCTCTCCTCTCTCTCTCTCTCTCTCGCT
This sequence comes from Conus ventricosus, assembly GCA_018398815.1. Classification (NCBI taxonomy): domain Eukaryota; kingdom Metazoa; phylum Mollusca; class Gastropoda; order Neogastropoda; family Conidae; genus Conus; species Conus ventricosus. Next base: position 63,245,881 of record CM031606.1, on the reverse strand, counting down.
CGCTCGCTCTCTTACCAACTGATAACGTCTACGTTACGACACCACAGCACAAGGTTTAGACAGAATCCATTCATATGCTCAGCACTCGCGGAGTATGGCTTCACATATACAGTAGAAACCGGATATAAGGCGGGCGTTTGTCCGCCGATTCAGCCGCCTTAAAAGCGGTTCCGCCTTACATATGATACATGTACTGTACTGCACCGTGATTCTGTCTAATGCCTTTTTGGAGCCGTACAACTGCTCTTTTGCAAAGCAAAGTGTGGCATCAGGGGTTGCCCTGTAGAAAAGCCCTGTCTCGTCTGCATTGTAAATTTCTTCTTCTTTGAAAGTCTCAAGAATCTCTGGCATTCTGTCAGTTAACCATTGTTCCGCAGCGGGGGCATCGGCCGAATTCTTCTCTCCATGCGCCCTCTTGAACTTGACGCCCATTCTTGTTTTCCACCGACCAAGCCACCCAACACTTGGTGAGAAATCAGAGCCTAATTGTTCGGCAAAATCCTTCGATTTCTGCATGAGCATAGGCCCGGTTACGATCTGTTTTTTTATTTCGGACAGACGTAAACCAAGCCCCCAAAGCAGTGTCAACTTCATCGTGTTTGCCAGTCCTTTTGCGTTTGACTGATTGGGGGGAAGAAGTTGCTGCCGCGTTCATTCGGATGTCTGCTTCAGATGCAACCATGCGCTCAATGGTTCGCAGTCCAATTCCAGTCTCTTGGACAAGTTTTTGTCTTGGTTCTCCGCCTTCAGTCTGTCAAGCAGCTTGACTTTTTCAGACATTGACAGACATTGTCTTGATTTCTTTGCCGTAGCCATGATCTCCAACTGACTGCCCCAGGCAGTGACGGGCGTCTCTCTCTCTCTTTTCTCTTCATCAACTGACTGCGAGTGAGCGTGTGAGACAAGCGCTGACTGAAGGCAGACAAAGGCTTTGAGCGTGGTGAGAGAGTGAGACAACGCTCAACTGCAGCCAACAAACAATGAACCCTACTCACCCTCCCGCGGGGCTGATTAGCTTGGTGAGAAGGCCCGCCTTATAAACGGTATATGGTCAGCGGCGGCACCGCCTTATACTGCCCCGTAATTTAGTCTTATAAAGAAGGGATGCATTCCGTACTTGGAGGTCACCCGCCTTATAAGCGGTATCCGCCTTATATCCGACCGCCATAAAGGCGGTTTCTACTGTACTTTCTAATCAAAATGTTGTTTCTTTTTCTCAGTCAAGCGCCTAACACGTCCCGTTCACTGCCCGTCTAACCCCCCCTCCCACACTCACCCCCCCCCCTCACCACCCCCCTGTCTGGCTGTCTGTCCCGATTCTACCCTCCGCACACACCCTCCACCCCCCTGCTTCCTCTCCACCCCTCCCCAAACTCCTATCCCCCCCCCCCCCCCCCCCCCCCCCCCCCCCCCCCCCCCCCCCCCCCCCCCACACACACACACACACACCTACCCGCTATCTCCCGTCTGTTGCGTTTTGTTACAGTTTGAATGACAGAAGAGCGTTTCGATCCCGTGGCCTGCCAGTCACGGTAGACTGACTGCTGTCCGTGGAATGAATTCTCTGTGAGTCAGTGATATTCTTTGATCTGGGTTTGGAGGATGCATGCAATGAGTATAATCATTATGTGTTATATTCATGTTGTGATTGTCACGTCGCCGAGGGAGATGGCAAACACCAAGCCAGGGGCTTCACTCCGCGTTCACACTCCAACGATCAGGCCCACATTTCAACCTTCATCCACAAGCCCAAACACTCAACTATGATTCACCCCTAACCACACTCACACCAAATGTAACACAAACTAACTAAATTTATTAATCACATCACAACATGCGCTCCACAAGAAAAACAACAACCAATGATTTGCTAAAACCAAACAGCGCACAAAATTACATTAACAAGGCCACGCGTACGCTATAGACACACACACACTGCCGACCGCTCTGCTTCCTTCCCTGTGTACAAAAACCTGTGAATGCACACAACAATCAATATCAGCCAAATGATTTCAAAAATGTATGCACACCACAACAGGGTATTCAAATCATTCCAACATGCAGCAAAGCACGAATCACAATAACTCAGAATTTCAGACAAGCAAAATCATCACTAACTATGGTTCATTACTAATGCAGTTCCTTCAACGAAGGTGAAACCAAAAGTCCAAAGCGATGAAAGCTTTCCCGACGTGTTCTTCTGTTCAAAAGTTCATGGAGCTCACAACGCTAAGACGATAGAGCACATCCAAAACTAAGCAGATGAACAAAAAAAACCTAACATGAGTGTCCACAGGTATGTTGGCAGAGGCGAATATGAGTCGAGCCTTCAACAAAGAAGTTCATTCACATTCCTTGTCAGCGTTGATTCCTCGTTCTCTACAGTATCTCCGCTTTCCACTCGATGACACATTCTATTCTCCGCATTCATCCACTCTCCACTACTTACATCGGTCCATTCACCCGCTCCCTAGTCAGGAAGCCCAAGACCAGAAGTCCGTTGCTAAAACGAGGAGTCAATGGAGTCACTCCTTCCACGCCGCTCCTGTCCTTCAGACAACAGACGTCACCCAACCGTCAGTCGGCCACCAGCTTGACAACGGCCACTCTCACCAGCTCAGGTGCGGAAGGGGACCACGGCACAGCAACTAATCAGGTTCTGGGATGACATTAAACTAACAGGTAATACTAACCCAAGTCTCCAAGGAAAACCTAAGTCCCAACTACTTCAAAACACATAGGTAAAAGTTAATTAAAACACTATCTTTCTTTCCCAAACAAGAAAAATGCAAAACACCCTTTTAATTCCTCAAGAAAGAAAACAATAACATTAATATAAAATTAACTTAAACAATTTTTGACAATGTTATTCAAAGGGAAATAATTCAGCAAGTGTTTATATGTATGACATTGACCTTGAAGGTCAACTTCCGCCGGTCATCATGACCTTGGCCAATTATAACAAGTCCCAACAGCGAAGAGAACTAACTGTCAAAATGTCGGAACACGCCTTTCAAATAACAACCGAAATTTATATAAAGCAAAAGATTATACAATACTACTGACTTCCAACACTTAACTACAAATTAAATGTGTTTTTTTTTTCTCAAAAACAAACAACCCTCAATGCAAAAATACAGACTAGTTCAATATAACTAAACCACTTGCTTTTCCCAGCTTCACGGAAAAGAACACTATTCCCTTCTTTATTTCTACTAAAATACATAACAAAATTAAAATCGGGCGAAGGGAAGTTACTCCGTCTCATCACCGCAAAGTAAAAACTCTCCCAAATCTCACACGTTCACAAATACACACGCTTTCTACCCACACCTTTTCTCGCAGTCACGTTAAAATACACATGCATAAAACCATAAATGCCAGAAAGCATGAAACAAAAGAGGAAAATTGTAACTGAATACATTGAACCATGCGCACACAGAGACAAACACACAAACAAAGACTTCCGAATCCAGAGACGAACAACGGCAAAAGTTCCAAACCTGAAACCCGAGACGGACCCACGACCAGGCGCACAGAAAAACTGTTGAAACGCCCACGAAATTGGGGGACAATAATGTCCACGCCACAACTCCACCACTGTGGGGGAACAGGAGCTCCAAGCCAAGCACAGCATACGTCGTGTGAGGGAAACTTCAAGTCACTCCGCTGACTCGTCACACACAAGTGACCTCCCCTGTCTACCTGAACTCAGTTCAGGCCACGTCAAAATTCAAACCGGTTTGTTGGACTCTGGGAACGAAGTATCTAAGGAAGACACACGCACGCTTGCATGCAACTAAAAATAACATGCACAGGCACACAACTTCCAAACACAATGTTTTCTTTTAAGCCTAGCTATCACACAGTTTCCTAAAATAAACAGTTGGAAGAACAAATCTAACCCTGTATCGTGACAGTGATATACATATCCGTTCGTTGTAATTATTCGCTTGCACATGTGTCTAATGTATATGTGTGATTGTATTTTTTTGTTTTTTGTTTTTCATTTGGATTTCCAAAAGAATCCTTCGTACTGTAGGCTACTTCTACTTATAGGTGATTAAGGAGTTGTGTTCTGTTACTGTATATCTGCAGATGCGTAAACTATTTTGGCTGTGCGTTGACATACATGCGTGTGGTATGTATACATTTGCACACCTGTATACTTGAATTTGCTTGTTATACTTGATTTGATATGGGTGTATGTGCATTTCTCGGTTGTACCCATTTACAAATCGTGATGAGGCTTTCGAGGTATGCTACCATTTGAATATATATCTGCAATAAACATGCACTATGTAAAACGAAACAGAGAAAAATAATCCTAAATTATCCCATCTTTTAAACTAGCTGTGGACGCCATGGATTTGCAAGAATCCTTTGATCAACAGGAAAAAAAATGAAGTGCTAAACATAGAAACTGTTAATTATCTAAGGAATAGAAAAAAAGGTCAGAAAGAAATGCTTTAAAAAAAAACTCATGGCATGGTTCCCAAACAACAAAATTCTACTGGTTCTCAACACAGGCACACAAAAAAATTCTTATGAAATACAATATTTCCATGTTCTGTTCTTGGCCACATTCTCTTTCAATGAACACAAATCCTACCTTTAACCATACAGACTTTCTGTGTCTTGTTGACAATGACGCAACCATTCATATGAGCGATTTTTAAAATAAAGGGCTCACACATGTCTCTATTTTTTAACAATGAACAAATCCTAGCGCCCCTATGCTTGAACCA
>CM031606.1:63237114-63240133 GCA_018398815.1 Conus ventricosus | reverse complement strand
ACACAAAAAAATTTCGGTTTTTCCACAGGCACACAAAAAACCGGTTTCAACAAGGCACAAAAAAATTCTAATTTGAAATACATATTTCCCAGTGTTCTGTTCTTGGCCACATTCTCTTTTCATTGAACACAAATCCTACCTTTAACCATACAGACTTTTCAATGAACACAAATCCTACCTTTAACCATACAGACTTTCAATGAACAAAATCCTACCTTTAACCATACAGACTTTTCAATGAACACAAATCTACCTTTAAACCATACAGACTTTCAATGAACACAAATCCTACCTTTAACCATACAGACTTTCAATGAACACAAATCCTACCTTTAACCATACAGACTTTTCAATGAACACAAATCCTACCTTTAACCATACAGACTTTTCAATGAACACAAATCCTACCTTTAAACCATACAGACTTTAAATTTGAACACAAATCCTACCTTTAACCTTTACAGACTTTTCAATGAACACAAATCCTACCTTTAACCATACAGACTTTTCAATGAACACAAATCCTACCTTTAACCATACAGACTTTCAATGAACACAATCCTACCTTTAACCATACAGACTTTTCAATGAACACAAATCCTACCTTTAACCCATACAGACTTTTCAATGAACACAAATCCTACCTTTAACCATACAGACTTTCAATGAACACAAATCCTACCTTTAACCATACAGACTTTTCAATGAACACAAAATCCTACCTTTAACCATACAGACTTTTCAATGAACACAAATTCCTCCCTTTTTAAACCAAAATTAACTACAGACTTTCAATGAACACAAATCCTACCTTTAACCATACAGACTTTTCAATGAACACAAATCCTACCTTTAACCATACAGACTTTTCTTCAATGAACACAAATCCTACCTTTAACCATACAGACTTTTCGAACACAAATCCTACCTTTTAACCATACAGATTTTTCAATGAACACAAATCCTACCTTTAACCATACAGACTTTTCAATGAACACAAATCCTACCTTTAACCATACAGACTTTTCAATGAACACAAATCCTACCTTTAACCATACAGACTTTCAATGAACACAAATCCAAACCTTTAACCAAACAGACTTTTCAATGAACACAAATCCTCCCTTTTAAACCATACAGACTTTTCAATGAACACAAACCCTACCTTTAACCATACAGACTTTCAATGAACACAAATCCTACCTTTAACCATACAGACTTTTCAATGAACACAATCCTACCTTTAACCATACAGACTTTCAATGAACACAAATCCTACCTTTAACCATACAGACTTTCAATGAACACAAATCCTACCTTTAACCATACAGACTTTCAATGAACACAAATCCTACCTTTAACCAAAAACAGACTTTTCATGAACACAAATCCTACCTTTAACCATACAGACTTTCAATGAACACAAATCCCTACCTTTAACCAAACAGACTTTTCAATGAACACAAATCCTACCTTTAACCAAACAGACTTTCAATGAACACAAATCCTACCTTTAACCATACAGACTTTCTGTGTCTTGTTGACAATGACGCAACCATTCGTATGAGCGATTTTTAAAATAAAGGCTAGTTATTTAATCGAATGAAAACATTCATCGATTGATCGAATGATCCGAATAAAATCGCATGACTTTGAATCCTGTTCAAACGAAAACTATGATAAACGTCATCAGACAAACAGACATTTCCTACTGTTCTGCTCCCCTTTTCATTGATGGCAAAGTATTGATGAAGCGACTCTATAAAGCTTTAGGAATAGTTATTGATCAAGACCACCTGAACATGTGCGAAGTACAAGCCTCGTTCTCATTCAACGCCTTCTTCCTTGCGCTGAACCCTAAGCGATCTGAAGCGATCAAAGCTAAGTGAATTTTCGTTGTTTATTCGTTTATGTCTCACCTGAGGAAGACCTAAGAGGTCGAAATGCGTTGTGTTTTGTCTTGTGACTCGTTTGTCCACGTTCTCTGGGCGGTTTGCTAACATTTATTTAAGATTTGCACAGTCTATGATAAAACATTGTTTTTTTCTCAGTCTGTGTTCAATCGTCCGCTCATTTACCCCTGTTTTTATTTGAACTTTTGATTAATGTGCTACGTTATGCGGCTTCTATATCCTGTTTGTAGCTTTGGGTCTGTCTACACAAGATCGATAAATAACTTTTCCGCAGATTCAGAGAGTGCATGGAATCATTGTTGAAGCTTTGCAGTGGTTGAAATTCTATCTGCAGAGAGATCACAAAGTGGGACACTGCTGCAGTAAATCTAGTAGTATTAGCCTAAAAACATTGTCGCGTTCTTTCGAAGCGATCAGGCCTACAACGCCGTTGGTGATGCAATGCTTTGGTGCTATGATATGGTCGGTAAGGAGATTGAGATGTGCAGAGCTTATTGGTGTTATGACCAACAAGAACTGTCAAAAACTATTTTTTCCATGATTTTGGATACAGCTGACAGGTTTAATTCGAGGACGTGATTTTGAGATAATTTTGATCAAGAGAAGGCTTCCCGAAAAAGGGGATCTATCTGTCGAGGGCATGAAATGTCCATGTGGACAAACACCTCTTGAAATCCCATGTCTGTGATAGAGTACATCAATGCATTCCTGAAATCCCCTGTCTGTGATAGAGTACATCAATGCATTCCTGAAATCCCCTGTCTGTGATAGAGTACATCAATGCATTCCTGAAATCCCTTGTCTGTGATAGAGTACATCAATGCATTCCTGAAATCCCCTGTCTGTGATAGAGTACATCAATGCATTCCTGAAATCCCCTGTCTGTGATAGAGTACATCAATGCATTCCTGAAATCCCTTGTCTGTGATAGAGTACATCAATGCATTCCTGAAATCCCCTGTCTGTGATAGAGTACATCAATGTATTCCTGAACACCGCTATCCGTGAAAGAGTACATCAATGCATTCCTGAAATCCCCTGTCTGTGAAAGAGTACATCAATGCATTCCTGAAATCCCCTGTCTGTGATAGAGTACATCAATGCAT
>CM031606.1:63224614-63229614 GCA_018398815.1 Conus ventricosus | reverse complement strand
GAATCATCTGCCACTGCAGTATGAATGCGTATCTCCCCCTATTTCTTCAATCTAAGACATAAGAGCAAGCTTTGTTTATAATTCAATATTTCTTGCAGTCATTGCAACACCAAGCTGCTCTGTAAGTTGCTGGAACGGTGCTCGGTACTTATCCTTGGAATTTATTAGTTTGTTGTATTTTAGTCCCTTGCGGATTCATTCCAAGAACTGGCCCTCAGCACTTGTGTCTTAGAGGATATCTTTTTATATTTTCTACTTTAAACAAGAAAATGTAGCTTGTTTTGCTCTTTCATGATTTTCTTTTGCTTATCTTAGATGGCACCTTTGGTTGGTTTTTTGAAAACTCAACAAACATACTACAGTATTGCACACCAGCCTTTCTGGGATTGCATTCTTCTTAAAACTGAAAAGGCAGAGGAGTCAAATTACCACTTTCCGCGGTCACTGAGGAGAAACCACCAAGTTTCGAAATATCGTATATGACCAGGAGTTATATGTTAGTGAGTTTCCCTCCCTATTGGAGGATGTCTCTCCCCCTTGGAGAATATAAGCTTGCTGAAGGCTCATTTTGAGAAGCATTTATTTTATTTTTCCCCATCCACCCACTCAAGCACATACTGTTAGTTAGGCAGAATCATCTGCCACTGCAGGTATGAATGCGTATCTCCCCCTATTTCTTCAATCTAAGACATAAGAGCAAGCTTTGTTTATAATTCAATATTTCTTGCAGTCATTGCAACACCAAGCTGCTCTGTAAGTTGCTGGAACGGTGCTCGGTACTTATCCTTGGAATTTATTAGTTTGTTATATATATATGTATATATGTATGTATATATATATATATATATATATATATATGTGTGTGTGTGTCTGTCTGTCTGTCTGTATTGCTATCTCCCCTTGTCTGTCTGTCTGTCTGTCCTTCTCTCGCTGTCTCTTTCTATATCGTCTGTCCTCCCCTCTCTCTCTCTCTTCCCCTCCCTCCCTTCCCCATTTCTCTTTGCCTGTCTGCCTCTCTGCCTCCTTCCCTCCCTCTACCTTCCTATCTCCCCTCCCCCCTCCCTCTCTTTCTCTCTCCCCTCCCTCTCTCTCTCTCGGTCTCTTCATCAGTGGATAGTTTGTTTCTGCCTAATGAGCTCCTTTTCGTTCTAAACACAAAATTCTTATGTCTCTAGAATAATTTCTACTACTTAAAGAAGTTAACAGTTTGTATAATGTCGATTTTTTTTATAGTATTACGTTTAAAAAAAAAAAAAAAAAAAAAACAATGCCCAAACTGCGTTCTTTTCTGGTAAAAACAATCCATCTAGTGCACAGAGTGACAAGCTGAAAGGCACAACGTCCGATGAAAGGCACAACGTCCGATCCTGTGGATCGGTGTCTATAATCAGAAAATATGATCTGCCCACAAAGGTCGGAGTGAGCGAACGCAGTATGAGAAGATCTACCATTGCTGTTTGTCTACGCACCCCTGCTATGGCTTAAAGGTGTATTTCACGCGATAGTGTTTCGGCGAACACACACTTTCTAAAACAGGTGCAACAAATTTAGAGCGATGGCCGGTTTCGTTCAATGCTTGTCATAGGATGGAGAAAAAGAAAGAAAGAAAGAAAGAGAAGCTCATGGCAAAATGCCAAGTTTCAGCTATTGCACTGTACCGCTAGCCGCGTGTCAGCTCACAGAATAAATTGTCAGTGAGACCCACCGCCTGGTTGTGGTCCCCTGGGTCTTTTGCCCTTCTGTCTCACGTACCGCAGGTCAAATGGCTTCAACCAAAGATACACAGGCGCAGGATTCGCATCTCGCCTCGCTTTCCCCACTGTTCGCCTGTCTCCGGAGTCCTGATCGCTCGTGCTGGGAACTAGCCACTTCCGGCACTCTGATTACCGCGCGCCAAGAGAGAACTGTTCCACTGGCCGGGCCGCCCGGTGAAGTGAACACGTAGAAAAGCTTGTAGTAATCCGCTGTACAGCAAGGTCGGCCCTCTGCCTGCACGCAGCCTTTGCCCGCCGGTGAACCACCATGTATGTTCAGCATATGTGACAAGTTGACATTATTAACGGCAAAGTGTGGTGAACAGGGCAGGCAACCCTTGAATATGGGGGCGGGAGGAAGTTATCCGCCCCGATCGTTGTTTCTTCTGTTTTGAAGTAAATTGACCCTACAAACAGTTTTTATTTATTTCATTTTATTTACTGTGGGGGATATCGTTCGGTAATGAAAGAGAGGATTGGGTAATTCGCCAGCGAAGTATCAACTTTTTAACAAACAAAATGATCATTATTGTGATATAACTTATCAGGTGTGTTTTTTGTTTGTTTGTTTGTTTTTTGTTTGTTTGCTTGGTGTGTGTGGTGTGGGTGATATGAATAAATGATAATAGCTTCTATCTGTCAAACATAAGTACTATTTGACATCAGCGGATTTTATTTTGGTGGGGAGGCGGATTATCTATAATTCCTAATTCCATTCAGGGTAGTTACACTGTCCTGAAGAGAAATGTCGCTGCCCGCCCAGATGGAGGTTAATACCACCACCCTGAAGGAAATTAACAGTTCTCTGAAGGATATTAACAGTTCTCTGAAGGATATTAACAGTTCTCTGAAGGATATTAACAGTTCGCTGAAGGAGAGTAACAGATCTCTGAAGGAGATTAACAGTCCTCTGAAGGAGATTAACAATTCTCTGAAGGAGATTTACAATTCTCTGAAGGAAATCAATAGTTCTCTGAAGGAGATTAACAATTCTCTGAAGAAGATTAACAGTTCTCTGAAGGAGATTAACAGTTCTCTGAAGGAGATTAACAGTTCTCTGAAGATTAAAGCTATCCTGAAAGAGATTATCACTTCTCTCAAGAAAATTGTCACTGCCCTGAAAGAGATTATTACTGATCTAAAGAACCTTTTTCTACTTTGAAAGTGATAAACACTGCATTGCAAACAACAACAACAACAAAATTCTCTCTCTCTCTCTCTCTCTCTCTCTCTCTCTCTCTCTCTCTCTCTCTCTCTCCAGCATTTATTGGGTACCTGATGCAGTTCAGGAAACATTAAGGTGACCGAAAGAGAAGGCAGTGATTGCCTACCAAGATGCCGGGCCCTTACGCGATGAGCCTCGAACAGTTCACTGGCTCAACCTCCTTTGGATTTTAACACGTCTGCAACTGTCAATTCAACATGGCACACCCCCCCTTCTCTCTCTCTCCCTCTCTCTCTCTCTCTCCTCTCTCTCTCTCTCTCTCTCTCTCTCTCTAGTATATTCTTCCTAACATAATGACCAATTATCATCCGTGGACAAAACGCTTTTGGAGATTGTGTGTGTGTGTGTGTGTGTGTGTGTGTGTGTGTGTGTGTGTGTGTGTGTGTGTGCGTGGGTGCGTGCGCGCGCGCGCGTGCGTGCGTGCGTGTGTTTTGTGTATGTGTGTGTGTGTGTGTGTGGAGAGAGAGAGAGAGGAGAGAGAGAGAGAGAGAGAGAGAGAGAGAGAGAGAGAGAGAGTTAGTTCTTGATTTGTGTTCGTACGTGACTTTTAGTAGTCCATGTCACGGTCCCTCTCTGTGGCTCTCTTTTGCGTGATAGTCGCACCCTCTACACTCTCCTGCCTCCGCCTCCCCTCGCAGCCTCCCTCTCCCTCTCCCTTCCCTCAAGACACATACACACATACTATACACACACTCGCAGCAGGAACACACTGTCACTCTCAGAACATCTTGCCACTGATCATTGTTTATATACGAAGCACCTCGGCAAAGTAAGGACACCTGTCAAGTTTGCTTCTGCGTCTAATCCTAGTCTTAATCTATGTGTCCTACTTATGTTTTCTTTACAGCCTGGAAACAGGGAAAATTAGTGGGGATGGGAGAGGGTAAGGCAAGAACAAGGAGGGTAACGATGAACAAATGACGAAGAAAGTCAGCACGTGTGTGCGAATTAGAGTTGGGGGGGGGGGGGGGGGGGGGGGTGAGCGGTGTGAGGAAAAGAAAGAGACACACACACACACACACACACACACACCTCATGCAGAAAGAGGAGAGAAAGAGCGCGAAAGAAAGAGAGAGAGGGGGAGAGGGAAGGAGGGAAGGAGATACAGACAGACAGACAGACAGTTAGAGAGAGAGAGATTGGAACTTCACAGCATGTGAATAGAGATCTTGCTAAGAGCCAGTCATGAAGACGCCGAAGGTTTTTGTTTAACTGCGTATCCCGACATACTTCTTGATGCACAAAACTAAAAGAGAGAGAGAGAGAGAGAGAGAGAGAAGAGAGAGAGAGAGAGAGAGAGAGAGAGAGGGGGGATGTAACAGCAATAACAACAACCACCACCGAAGACAACATCTTACAATCTTTCCATTTAAGTTCCAATTCATCTTCGATGAAACAAACCAAAGAAATTTCGCTCTCCTCGATGCTGAAGGCCACGCGCCGCCAATGGGGTTATGCTGAGGCCACGCGCCGCCAATGGGTTATGCTGAAGCCACGCGCCGCAATGGGTTAGCTGAAGGCCACGCGCCGCCAATGGGGTTATGTATTAGTGCGCTGTATCTCGTTTAGCGATTTGAGGCATAGCATGATCTTCGAATAAGCCATAAATGATACTGAATATCAATCTCGAACAACAGTCCCACACCAGTCATTTCGGGTATTTCAAACGAACCATATTTATGACGCTGTTCACAATCAATGAATACCTGACTCAATCCCTACTTGACCGTCAGATTCCAGGCCTTAAGATTTCACACGGGAAAGTGCGCCTCCCGAATCAGTCTTCTCCCCGTCATTTTAATTATGTCCGGAACCACCTGGCATGTATGTTAATGTGCATGAAAGAGGCGGAATCAGCATTCAGATAAGGTAGACAAAAACTCTGAATTAATCCATTGATACAGGTCTATACATACACCAAGAGTTAAGCCCGCCTTGTTTAAATGAGTTTGTTGTGTGTGCTGTGCAGATGATGAAGCTGTAAAAGTACGATGTTTACATGTCAGAGTGTAACTTCCATT
>CM031606.1:63204614-63222114 GCA_018398815.1 Conus ventricosus | reverse complement strand
AGGAGAGATGAGAGGGGAGTGGGAGACAGAATACAAAGAGGGAGAGAAGGGAGAATGAGAGAGAGAGAGAGAGGGGGGGGGGTGGAGGGGAAGGGAATGAGCGAGGGTGAGGTGGGAGGAGAGTGGGAGACAGAATAAAAAAAGAGGGAGAGAAGGGGGAATGAGAGAGAGGGGAGGAGGGGAAGGGAATGAGGGAGGGTGAGATGGAAGGGGAGTGGGAGGCACAATAAAAAGATGGAAGAAGGGGGAATGAGAGAGAGAGAGAGAGAGAGAGAGAGAGAGAGAGAGGAGAGAGAGAGAGAGATAGGGAGAGAGAGAGAGGAGTAAGAGAGAGAGAGAGAGAGAGAGGGGGGAGAGGTAGTCAGATCACGGGTGTGCGCGCCACATAGCCAATACAATAGCACAATTACCACGAAAACAACACACAACACACACACACACACACACACACACACACACACACACACCACACTAACATGTGCGCATCGAAATACCGGAACGACAGAGATGAGTTTCATCCGTTTAAACGGATACTCTACTGAGATAAGCGCTTTTTGTACACCGAGTTCTTATAGAAACACGGAATACTTTACAATGGGAACGAAGAAATGCTCTGTGTGTGTGTGTGTGTGTGTGTGTGGTGTGTGTGGCCGTCCGTGGTCAAAATGTGTTCTGCTCGCTCCAGACAAAACATTCGGGTCGATCTTTCTGAAAATTTGTAGGTATGTTCATTATGGTCACGGATGATGCCCTATGTGTTATTTTACCAGAATAGCCGTTACTAACGGCTATAAATGATAATTTAAAAAAAAATCAAGTCCAATTAGGGAAATAACCACCGCCCTTTGGATTTTTTCTTCCACTAACTGGAAATTGTCCCCCCTGTCTGTTACTGTGCTGGGAGTACGTTTATATGCTTTGCATCTTGTTCTTTTTATCGACGCTTCAGGTGTCCGTATTTCTCGGGCCTGATTGGCACTGGGATGTAATCACTGTGAAAGAAAAACACAGAGTACAGCCTTGCTATATTGTCTTGGTGCAATGTGTTCATTCTCACTGACCATCATAACAGAAACCTCTCATTCTGTGACCCTTCCGACTTTGCTGTCACAGTGACTTCGTTTTTCGTTTCCCCTCCAAGGTTCAGTCTATCAGTGTCGGCCAGTTTCATGGGGGCCGTTGAAGAAGGGCGGCAGGGAAGTGAACTAAGAGCACTGGTGGTGAGTGATGATAATGGCAACTCTGCTTCTCTCTGCTTTAGGCATTGTCTGGGCGCAAGATAATACCAGCTTAACGCCAAGCAGAGTTAAAAACTTCCCTCCACCAACTTGCGCCGATGGCTATTCAAAGAATACGGCGGTGTTGAGAACGGTGACTGAGTACCCCCCCCTACCCCCCCCCCCCCCCCCCCCCCCCCCCACCGCTACTTTCCCCACCTCCCACATGATGCCCATTCACCCTGATTTCGCGACCAAGCAATTATCGTTTGAAGAGCAGGTGCCCTACGGCCCATGCTGGATCAGAACTTGGAGCACAGAGCATCAAACGAAGGTGATTCGCTGCGCAGGGTATCCTCTTGTGGATTGCCTGGTGACAATGTGAGATTTCGTGTTCCCTGAAGACCGCTGCGACATGGCGAGCTTGGATACATCTGGAATGAAAAGCACTAGGTCTGGCTACTTTGTGTTGTATTATAGTCTTTCCGCCGCTGTGTATTCCACTGCATTGTCTCTCCCCGCCCCCCCCCCTCCTTTGCTGTATTGCATCACACTGTTTTGCACTTCGCTGTGTAGCATTACACTGTTGTGCACTTCGCTGCGTAGCATTACACTGTTGTGTTTTCGCTGTGTTGCATTACACTGTTGTGCAGTTCGCTGCGTAGCATTACACTGTGTCTGCACTTCGCTGTGTTGCATTACACTGTTGTGCACTTCGCTGCGTAGCATTACACTGTTCTGGCACTTCGCTGCGTAGCATTACACTTTTACGCACCACGCTGCATTCCATACACTGTTTTCGCCCCAGGCTCTATTGCATTACACTGTTTTACAACTAGGCTATGCCGCATAAACGCTGCTTTGCATTTCATCACCCCGTTCTATACCAGTGTTGCGTTACACTGTGTTGCACTATCCCGTAGTGCATACATTGTTTTGGCCTATGCTGTATTGCATTACACTGTGTTACACTATCCCGTAGTGCGTGAGACTGTTTGGCCAATATGCTCTATTGCATTACACTGGGTTACACTATCCCCTAGTGCGTGACACTGTTTTGGCCTATGCTGTATTACATTACAGTGTGTTGCACTATGCTGTATTGCATGACGCTGTGTTGCTTACACTGTGTTGCACTATGCTGTACTGCTTTACACTGTGTTGCACATGCTGTATTGTATTACACTGTGTTGCACTATGCTGTACTGCATTACACTGTGTCGCACTATGCTGTATTGTATTACACTGTGTTGCACTATGCTGTATTGCATTACACTGTGTTGCACGATGCTGTATTGTATTACACTGTGTTGCACGATGCTGTATTGCATGACGCTGTGTTGCATTACACTGTGTTGCACTATGCTGTATTGTATTACACTGTGTTGCACTATGCTGTATTGCATTACACTGTGTTGCACTATGCTGTATTGCATTACACTGTGTTGCACTGTGCTGTATTGCATTACACTGTGTTGCACTATGCTGTATTGCATTACACTGTGTTGCACTGTGCTGTATTGCATTACACTGTGTTTCACTGTGCTGTATTGCATTACACTGTGTTGCACTATGCTGTATTGCATTACACTGTGTTTCACTGTGCTGTATTGCATTACACTGTGTTGCACTATGCTGTATTGCATGACGCTGTGTTGCACTTGCTGTATTGCATTACACTGTGTTGCACTATGCTGTATTGCATTACACTGTGTTGCACTATGCTGTATTGCATTACACGTGTTGCACTGTGCTGTATTGCATTACACTGTGTTGCACTATGCTGTATTGCATGACGCTGTGTTGCACTATGCTGTATTGCATTACACTGTGTTGCACTGTGCTGTATTGAGAGAGAGAGAAGGCCGTTGTTGTCTCAGCTGTAAATAACCTGATTTACGGTGTATGTATGTGTGTTGTGTACCTGTGTGTGTGTGTTGTGCGGTGCTCGTGTATGTGTGTGTGTGTGCATGATGTGTGTGTGTGTGTTGTGTGTGTGTGTGGTGTGTGTGTGTGTGTGTGTGATGTATGTGTGTGTGTGTGTGTGTTGTGTGTGTGTGTGTGTGTGTTGTGTGTTGTGTGTGTGTGACGTGCGTGCATGCGGTGCGCGCGCGCGCGGCGCGCGTGTGCGTGTGTGTGTGTGTGTGTGTATGTGTGGTGTGTGTGTGTGTGTGTGTGTGTGTGTGTGTGTGTGTGTGTACGTGCGTGCGTGCGTGCGTGCGTGCGTGCGTGCGTGCGTGCGTGTGCGTGTGTGTGTGTGTGTGTGTGTGTGTGTGTGTGTCCAAAGGAAATTCTGACCCTCCATGCACGTCATCCGCCCCTGCGCTTAACTGTGTTTTTTTTTTCAAGAACTACTGATCGCCCTTAAGAAGTATAGACATTTTCTTGAAATGACGGTGATATTATTTAATGGTTTTATGTTATAAGGATTTTTTGTGTTTTTTGTTTTTTGTTTTGCGTATGCAGGCTGATACTCCTGCGGACACTCCCTGTATAGACAGGCAAGGATTAATCCCATCTATTCAACAAAGGGAGTGGGGTTTTGTGCGTATGACCGTTTTTTTTATCCCGCCATTAAGGCAGCCATACTCCATCTTCGGGGAAGTTTTAAGGAATGATCCATGAACAATGCAGTGAGCCAAAAATTAGATGATTTAGGAAAGGCATTGGACCCATTATACTTTTTTGATGTTATGTTCAAGAATGGTTCTAATCCCTCAAAACTCTGACGGCTATGAAAAGAATTATTTAAGTGCTTGAATTTTGAAAAGAAAGTTGTTGTGTGTCCGTAGTCTAAGCATCGTTTGATTTGCCTCTTTGTATATGTGGAGAAGGGAAGAACTGTTAAGACTGGTCTTTTTTCATCTAATACGCTCTTTTTTTACCTGTTTGTTTAACTGAAATGTGGATTCAAAGGCTGTAATCTGAAATGTGGATTCAAAGGCTGTAATCTGAAATGTGGATTCAAAGGCTGTAATCTGAAATGTGGATTCAAAGGCTGTAATCTGAAATGTGGATTCAAAGGCTGTAATCTGAAATGTGGATTCAAAGGCTGTAATCTGAAATGTGGATTCAAAGGCTGTAATCTGAAATGTGGATTCAAAGGCTGTAATCTGAAATGTGGATTCAAAGGCTGTAATCTGAAATGTGGATCAAAGCTGTAATCTGAAATGTGGATTCAAAGGCTGTAATCTGAAATGTGGATTCAAAGGCTGTAACTTGATTTAACTTGCCGAGATTTTTTTCATGTTATTTTTTTTTTAACTTCGGACAATGTCGTTCAGTAACCATTGCATACGTACCTTTATGTCTTAAGTGTTAATGAATAAATAAGTATATGTTACACGGATCTCTGCATGTGTTACCGGTACCAGACAAAGTTTGAAAATGTAACCCAGTCAAATAGTTTTTAGATACAACATTAAAAAAAACCGACGAGAACACGTGGTCATGTTTCATTTTACTTTTTTTTTAGTGTCACACACACACACCACGCACGCACGCACGCACGCACGCCACACAGCGCAACACACAACCACACACACACACACACACACACACACACACACACACACATACACACACACACACAGAGATGACATGGGTGACGTTCTCGAACATTTATTTATTTATGAATTCATGTGTTTGTTTATTTATGAATTCATGTGTTTGTCTATCGATTTATTTCTTTGTTTATTCACTTATTCATCAACTAATTTACTTATTCATCAACTAATTTACTTATTCATCAACTAATTTACTATTCATCAACTAATTTACTTATTCATCAACTAATTTACTTATTCATCAACTAATTTAACTTATTCATCACTAATTTACTTATCATCAACTAATTTACTTATTTATCCATTTATTTATGTATTTCTTTATGTTTTGGTCCCAAGCAGAGTGTAACCCGAACAGTTACCTTTCCTGTGCTTCGCACAGCGTTTTTTCTCCAAACATCGTGCATGCACCTTTCATCCTCAGACTGCCCAGTGAAACAATGCCCCAAAACTTTACCTCAAGGAGAGCCACATGGCTGCTTTTTTTTGTCCATGGAATGACAGCTTTCTACATACAGTCTGCGAACTGTTTCGTCAGCAAATGCGCTTTTCTTTTTTTTTTTCTTCTTTTTTTTTTTATATACTTTTTTTTCAGCTCTATCATGTCACAAGCTACAAGGGTCGATAATCCTTTGATGGGGTTACGTCAGAGTAAGCTTACGTCAGGTAGCAAAGCGAGAGAAAGATAATGATGTCACCTGCCAGACTCCAGTTAACTGACACCATGGCTGTCCTCCAGCCCAAGGTCCCCTCATTGTCTTCAAATGGTTTCAAGAAACAAAAGAACAGTCCCCTTCTCAAAGGGAGATAATGTTAGATGTAGGACGTTCAGCGCGCAGCGGAAAATCCTGTAACCGCAGGTTTGCCTTCAAAGAGACTCAATTACTTGAGCGCGGGCTGCAGTTTGGCACGTGGGAGGTCCGGGGTTTGGACCTCGTCGGTCGGTCGAGCAGGGAAAGGGATTGGGGGTGGGGTGGGGAGATGGTTATAAGGAGGTGGCAGACTGGAACGGGGGAGAAGGGGGGGGGGGGGAGGTGGAAGAACGTCTGGGAAGAGTACAACCCTCTCCGGTCCCCTCCCAGTGCATCTCCCTACTCTTCTCTCCCCTACTCCCTCTTGTCTGTCTGTCCGTCTGTCTGTCTGTCTGTCCTCTCTCTCTCTCTCTCTCTCTCTCCTCTCTCTCTCTCTCTCTCTCTCTCTCTCCTCTCTCTCTCTCTCTTGGATACCAGCAAGAGGTATTTTAACCGTGATCTGACCATGCAATTTTCTTTTAGCAAGAAGCAAATGACAATGCCAGTGCTGCACACTGTTTCAAGTTCTATCGCGGTCATCTTTCAACGTTTCGTCGTAAATGTCCATGGATAGAGGACGGGCTGAAGAAGAACTCTGGAGAGAGCTTGACAGCACCAGGTTTTCAGAGAAGAACATGAAAATGAAAGAGAAATGTTGAAGTGTATAGCATTATTCAAACTTGTGTCGATCTTTGTGTAAAAGCCTTAATGAACCAATAACCACGGATCCCATGGCGCTACTCTCAGGGGGTCAGTCATGTCAGTGAATTAACGAGGAGCCCGTAGTCGAACGGCTAGAGTATGATTAACGACAATGCAATGAAATGAAAAGAAGAAGGATGTGACACATATATGACTTAGTCACTGGAAAAAGAGAGAGGGGGGGGGGAGAGGAGAGAGAGAGAGAGAGAGAGAGAGAGAGAGAGAGAGAGAGAGAGAGAGAGAGAGAGAGAGAGAGAGAACCGTCAGCTCAGGTGAATGACCCCGTGCTGACCTGATATTTACAGCTCCCTGTCACTACTGACGTTTGACATTGCGGCCGAGCCAGCCTGGGTGTTGCTGTGTGGAATGACGGGAGGGTGGTGGGGTGGGAACCGGTAGCTTGCTATGTAGCTACCTGTGACATAGAGCACTTCCGATCCGGTGGACTGTCGGTGTGGAGACTGTGGCTGAACAACCAATGGATGCGTGTGTGTGTGTGTGTGTGTGTGTGTGGTGTGTGTGTGTGTGTGTGCGTGTGTGTGTGTCACGGACAAAAAAGAAAACCGAAGTCGTGGTCAGTCGCCAGCCAGCTCAACTGGGCATAAGCCCAAAGTCAAACATTCTGGGCGTCAGGCAGACGGCCTCATGTGTCGGGTCCAGCCAATTAAGCATAGCAGAGAGGCCCCACGGAGACGGTACGGGCCAGCCAGACAGACTAAGTAGCTTGACCGACGCCTCGATGTCTGCCCAGACGGATCTCGACGCCTGGGCCAGACTCATCCAGCCAATTTGTAGGACCAGTGCCCACAATTAAGCCGGACGTCGCCGGAAAGGGAGAGGGGAAGGTACTGTGTAGTGGGGGTGAAATCTAGCTAATTAATTAAATGACCATTGACCACCACAGAGAGCAAGGCAGGTAGATGTGACTGTCATGATTTACATATCCAATGAAATGAGAGGGGAGGCAACCTCAAGTATAAGGCAGGAAAATACTGACCAATGGTACTCGCCCTTTGACGGATGGGTTTTTAGGATAAGAGAGGAATGCGTGAGTAAAAACGGGAGGAACGAACAGAAAGACAGACAGAGAGAGAGAGAGAGAGGAAGAGGTTCTGGGTGTAAGCTCTGATGAGAGAAGAGCAGAGAGATGATGAGAGGGGTGAAGAGAACCGAGCTGTAGCACTAGCACCATAGAGGGTCTGCAGAGGGAGGACTAAGGAGAGATGTGGAGAGAGAGAGTTGCTAACTGATGAAGAGAAGAAAAAAAGAAAAGGAAAAAAAAGAGAAAAGAAAAGCAACCATGTCCATTTGATAGAGCAGACTAGAAGAAGAGAGAGAGAGTGCAATGCGTTAATGCAGGAAGAAGGAAAGGAGAACAGATCGATGTCTGATAGTCACTGTTCAACCTGAACCGGGGTTCGACCTCATACCGGGCAGCGTCACTTCGTCAAGCAGAACCACAGGCCAACGCCAGTGCCGGGCAGTCAAACCGACCAGCCAGCAGTCCAACCTGACCATGCCGGCTCCAACCGACCATGCCAGCGTTGGGGTTGTGTTTGGGAAAGGACGTGAAAAGAAAAGAAAAAAAAAAAGAAAAAGGAAAACAGGTTTCGGAATTTTTTAAGATCCCGGCCAAAAATAAAAAACTCTTTATCCCGGTAGTTAATAAAAATTTAGAAAAAAGGTTTTGGGAGTTCAAGGAAAGAGAGAATGTTTTATTTTGTTGACCCATATGCTTTGATTTTGTTCATACATGTGTAGTAAATTTTATAGACTTTACAGGGGTTTGAGGGGAAAAAATTCATGATTATAATGAGATTGTAAGCAAGCTGTGAGTGTTTTTGGGGGCTGGCGCTAGTCCTTCCTCCACTGACAAAAACCCCAAGGTTGACAGTGTGGCATAGTTTGTATATAGTGTAGTGTAGTGCTCTGGTTTTATCAAAAATGCATTGGTGGAAATGATAGTTAAAAAAACGGAAAAGTATTTTGTACACACTTTTTTTTTTTTCGTAACTCAGTTTTTGTTTAAATTCTAGCGATTCATTGGCGGAAAATACCTTTGAAATAATTCCCACCTTAAAAATACTTTTACTCAGAAAATTGAAATACATGTTTTAAAATTTTAAAAAAAAATTAACATTTTAAAAAAAAAAAAAAACGTCTCGAGAACTTTCTGGTTTTTATGTAGATGAAATTTAACTCCCAAATTTTTGCAATATAGCTAAAGAATGCAGTTGAATTTTGATGTTGTGTTGTGGTGGGGGTGTGTGGGGTGTTGAAACCCCTGGGTGTAATGTCAGGGAGGAAGGAAGCGCACAGCCCAAACACACCACAGCTTCTTTAAAATCCATTCAATACACCCCTTCGCACACAACCATATAAAGTTATAACTTTACTATACATGACATAAAAAGAACATCAATGCATAAGAATAAACAAAAAAAACTCTCCTTTCCTTGAGTTTTCACAAAATCTTTTACTAAAACATCATTAACAAACCCTTTTAAAATAATTTCACTTTACCGGGCCGGGTGATTTTAACATCACGAATCACTGTCTTTTCTTTTTTTTTCTTTTTCTTTTCCTGTCATTTCACAACACGACAAAACTCCGGGCACGGGTTGGGGGTCGATGGCGCCTGGTCAGGGAGACTGGGGGTTTGCTGTGGTTCTGCTTGGCGAAGTGACGCTGCCAGGTATAGGTCAAACCCCCCGGGGTTAGGGAGAACAGGACTACAACATCATTGTTCTCCTTTCTTTTTTTCCGCATTAACGCATTGCACTCTCTCTCTCTCCTCTCTTTTCTAGTCCCCTTTTTACAAAGGACATGGTTGCTTTTCTTTCTTTTTTTTTCTTTTCTTTCTTTTCTTCACAAAAATTTACAACTTTTTCTCTCTCTCCACATCTCCCTCAGCCTTCCCTGCAACTACCATCAAATTTCTCAATTTTGGTTTCCCTTTTTCCTCTCCCCCCTCATCTCTCTCCTTCTCCCCCTTCCTCCTGCAGAGCTCCACTCAAAACCTCTCTCTCCCTCTCTCTCCCCCTTTTCCCCGTTTTTTCCCTTCCCCTTTCTCTCACTCCCCCAATCCTTCTTATGGTTTTCCGATCTCTCCAACAAGGGCAGTACCATTGGTCAGTTTTTTTAAAACCCCTGACACCCCGAATTTTACTCCCTCAAATTCCCCATTGGATGTTCAAACATCCAGTCATGCTGACACCCCTTACTCTCTGTGGGGAAATTTGGGTCATCAAAATGATTCAAATTTTTTCACCCCCACCACACACACCTTTTCCCCTCTCTTCGTTTCCGGCGACGCGAAAATTTGGGCTAGATATCGGGGTAGGCGCCAAGACGGGGGCTTGGAAGCCACTCGAGCTTTCTCCAACAGCTTATCCGTACGGCAGCAGTTGTCCCCGAGAGCTAAAAATAGCCATTTTTTGGCTGAGGCGAAGGGAATGCTGGGTCAGCTTTTTAGTCCGTCTGGAAGGGTCGGACTGTCCCCGTAAGGATGAAAATTAGCCCCCCCCTCGTCCCCAAATTGGCTGAATCCAAACCCAGGGGCCGGCCCCTAGGGCCCCAAAATTTGCGTTAGAGCTTAATCCAACGGGCTGGGGCGATGACCACAATTTTGGTTGAGTTGAATTTTGCCGTGACAATTTCCCCCTTGCAAAAGCAATGCACCGCATTGTCCCAAAACAAGGGTAAAAAAGACAACAACCGAATTTTGCTACCACGCTACACGTGCAAAGTTTGAAAAATACTTTACAACCAACGGTTTATAAATTAAAAAATAATCATTGTGGAAAACCCCCACCCAATGAGTTACATTGACGTGCCATTCTTTATTTAAAACTCATTTTATAACGACCTCTTGCCACTTATGCAATTTCCCCTACCTCGATTTGCCATCTCTCCTTTTCACAATTTTTATAAAACCAAAAAAAATGACGCGATCCAACACTTCACTGGGGAATCTCCACCCCTCACTTTTTGCAAATAAGCATCACACAAAAGCGACTGAAAGCTCCAAGCAAAAAAACTAATCCCATGAACAAGCTCCAAAAAAAATAGAACAAGTCCACACAAAAAAAAAAGGAACCATACCAACTGGGAAAAAACCCAACCAACAACATAACGAATCAACCAATTATCAAAAATGCCCGCGGATTGACGACTTCCCGAGGTTTCGCTTGCTAACTACACACTTAAAAACCAGCTCCGACATTCGTCGACCGGGAATGTACGCACTCGGTACCTTAGGCTGCAGTGCCAATTCCCAACGCAGCACTCTGCGTTTTTCAACGGCCTCCCCCCAGGAATTTTATGGTTGATGACCGCCGATCACGAACTCTTTCCCATACAAGTATTTTGGAAATTTTGCACGGCCCCCCAAAAACACCCAAAAACTCCCTTCTCCACCTTTGCGTACCCTTTTTCACACTTTGTCAACTTCCGCTACGTATTCACAGGGAAAACCCACTCCTTCATCCCCCTGTAACAAAAATGCACCTATCCCCCCACCTGATCATCTGCCCAACAAAAAGGTTTTTGGGCATATCTGTACTTCAAGATGGGCGGAACCTAGTCTTCCAACACCGCCAGTCTTTTCTCTGCAGCGTCTGACCACTCGACCACTGCCGGTTTCCCTGCCTTGACCAAAACGCTGAAGGACTCGTGATTGCGCGAAATTTGGGACAAACTCCCTAAGGAACCCAAAAAACCTAGAACCCTGACTTCTGTTTTGGTCTTTGGGCTCACTAATTTCATCATCTTCTCCACCTTTTCCCCCTTTCTGGCTGCTTGTGCGCCCCACAACAAAAACCCAGGAACTCCTAGTCTAAAACCCCTTTAACAGTGACACACCCGTATGATCTTTTGGGAAAAATTTGGGGAACAAAAAACCCCCCCCTTCCTTCGCTGGGGCCTCTTTACTCACATGATTGCTGCGGCCTAGTGCGAGTTCCGCTGAATATATTTTCGGAAAAATCGCCGGGGAAAAGTTTTAGTTTCCCATTCACATCAATCCGGGAATCCCGATCTAAATTTTCAGTGAGGTGAATGGCCCTTCCCAAGCCTCACAGCTTGTTTTTGATCCGTGGGGAAACAGTACCAGGAATTTATCTCCCGCCTTGAGGATTCTCCTCACCTTCCTGCATATTGCTTCTTCTGAACGACCCTAGCCTCCTGCAAACTTTCCCTTGCAAAACCTTCTGTTCCCTAACCTGTGCCCCCTTTGGGAACAGGGCAAAGGGCCCAAACAAATCAACAGCCACTCCCGAAAGGTGTTCAATAAAGGGGGGTTTTAAGAGGCGCCTTCCCCTTCACCCCCTTTTGGGTGACCTTTGACACACCACATGACATGCAGAAACTTTTTATTCTGCCATTGCTCCTGGGAAAAGAAAATCATCAAAGACCGGGCCCCGTTTTTTACCCGGGGCCGAGATGACCCCCATGAGGACTGTGACCCACTGACATGAAATGTCACGATAACATTGATCTTTGGGGGGGGGAAAACCTTTTTTTAACTGGTGGTCACCACCCTTCCCCCCTTGGGGAACACTCGGGACAACAGCCCGCCTTCACAAAAACGTCCACCCCCCTTTAAACCCCCTGTTTCTCTCCACCTCTTTTCCAATCCCAAGACTTCACGGGGAAGGGGCTTGTTCCTGGCTGCCCAAACTCACAGGCGACAGTCATGCCCGACTTCCTTCCGGAACAACTAACGGTTTAACAACCTTTTCCCCTTGCCCTGCTAACTGCTGCCCCTGTAGCAGTCAACAACTCAGGATCCCCCCGGACCCCTTTCCCGGGAAAATTTTCCCAAAGATCAATCGTGAAGGGGGTTTTTCCTCACCAACCAGACAACTCGCCTGAAAGTAAGGGACTACTTTTATCTTACAACTGGGAAAATCCCTCACATGCCATCGATTAAGTACAGGGCTGGATTTTGCCCTGCAAATCCCCTTTAAAACGACCAGCGTTGTTCGACTACCCCCATGAACAACCATGTCCCCGTAACCTTTCACCCCTGCTGGCCAATCCACCCTTCTTCCACGGGAACGAACCACTCAGCCTAGTGCCCTCCATCCCCGACCTGACTGCTGTCCAGTGCAGCCTAGGGTGCACCACCCCTTCCGACTAACCCCCTTTTGGTTCCACTGCATCGTTTTCCCCTTTACGACCCTTATCCACCTCTTGCAAGGCTGCTGCCCTTTTGGAACCTCATGCGAAAAAAAAAAAGAAAAGTTTTTGTAAAATGAAAAAATTTTTTTGTTTTTTTTTTTTGGGTTTTTTGGTTTTTTTTTTGAATTTATGGTAGAATTTTTTTTTTGTTTGAAAGGTTTTAATAAAAGGGAAAAAAATGTGTTTGGGTTTTTTTAAAATGTATGGTTTAAAGGGGCCCAACCTGACAAAATCTTTCTTCTCTCTCTTTTTTAAATTCACAACTCCTTCTTTTTCGACCCCAAAAACCTAAAAACCCTTTCCAAAAAATGACTAACGTCACCAAAAATAGTGTACTTTCCCCTCTTGCAATCTAGCTGAACGAAATTTTTTTCTGAAACCTTCCTCTTGAAAGGGCAATCCTTTCATTTAAAAACCCTTTAAGCACCAAAATCAGACTGTTGTTCTGCTGGTAACGCAGTGAAAATCTGCAATGCCTTACCCGTCAGTAGCGCTGACAAAATGACTGCCCACTCTCTGGAGGCCAACCCTGACTGGTCGCAAACGTTTCGAAACGACTGATGTATGCATCAATCGAATCGGTCCCTTCCGAGAATTTTGGCAACTTGGGTCGGGGGCATAGCTGCGCACAGAGTCACTGGAAACTGAACTCCCATCCTCGGTGGTCTCCCTTTGTATTCTCACTTTCTCTAGCTCCAATTGAACCTTTAGTCTTTCTGTTTCCTGCGTTTCCCTAGCTTTAATCCTTTCTGTTTCCTGCGCTTCCCTTATTCTTTCTGTCTCCTGCTTCATCCTTTCTGTTTCCTGCGCTTCCCTTATTCTGTCTTTTTGCTGGTTTTCAACAAATGCTCGCAACTCTTCTCCCCGAGTAACCTAGATCACGAGCGACGCTCACAAGTTGTTCAATAGGGGTGTTCTTTTCTTCCGCCATTGTATCTCTTCTTTTTTTTTTTTTTTGAACAAGATTTTATAACTACGACAGCCAAACTGGTGGTTACCGACACGCGTGACGTAATAGCACAATCCTATGAATGATAATATTAGCTTGGGACAACGTAATTAGTTTTTATAAGACGCCCAGCGCCTGACCCAACTATGAGAGCGAATTATAGGTAATCTGTGCGAAATGAGTACTCTGGGGCTGAAATGCCAAGCCTAGTATTAACTATCTTGGAAGCAATGCCAAGCCTAGTATTTAACTATCTTGGGAACATACAGTAAGACAACCCCTTGTCTTAGGATTACAATACTTGAATCCCACCCAGCTCCTCTCTGAGAAGTTGAACAATTATAATAAATGGGCCAGAATATCCTGGCAGGCTCGCCAATAAATTGTCAACCTCGGTGTAATGTCAGTGGAGGAAGGACTAGCGCACAGCCCAAACACACTCACAGCTTGCTTACAATCTCATTCATATATCATGCATTCGTCACATCAAACCACTAGTAAAGTCTATAACTTTACTATACATGATCATAGAAAGAACATCAATGCATATAGAATCAAACAAAATAAAAACATTCTCTCTTTCCTTGAGCTTCACAAAATCATTTATCTAAAACATCATTAACTAACCCGGGTATAAATAGATTTCTACTTTACCTGGCCAGGTGATCTTAACTATTCACGAATCACTGTCTTTTCTTTTCTTTTCTTTTCTTTTCACTGTCACTTTCACAACACGACACAACTGCCGGCACTGGTGTTGGTCTGATGGCGCCTGTCAGGTGAGACTGTTGGCGTTGGTCTGTGGTTCTGCTTGGCGAAGTGACGCTGCCAGGTATGAGGTCGAACCCCCGGTTAGGGTAGAACAGTGACTATCAACATCGATCTGTTCTCCTTTCTTTCTTCCTGCATTAACGCATTGCACTCTCTCTCTCTCTCTCTCTCTTCTAGTCTGCTCTTATCAAATGGACATGGTTGCTTTTCTTTCTTTTTTTTTCTTTCTTTCTTTTCTTCTTCATAAATTAGCAACTCTTTCTCTCTCTCCACATCTCTCCTCAGTCCTTCCTCTGCAGACTATCTCATGCTAATCTCTCAACTTGGTTCTCTTCTCTCCTCCCCTCATCTCTCTCTCTTCTCTGCCCTTCTCTCCTGCAGAGCTCCACTCAGAACCTCTCTCTCCCTCTCTCTCTGTTCGTTCTTTCCCTCGTCTCTCCCCGTTCTCTCACTCTCACATCCTTCTTATGGTGTTCCGACTCTCCAACAAGGGCGAGTACCATTGGTCAGTATTTTTACCCCGACACCCCGAAGTTAGCTCCCTCTAATTCCATTGGATGTTCAAATCATGCCAGTCATGCTGACACGCCTTACTCTCTGTGGTGGTCAATTGGTCATCTAATTGATTAGCTAGATTTCACCCCCACCACACACTACCTTCCCCTCTCTTCGTTCCGGCGACGTCGTAAATTGGCTAGATGAGTCTGGGTAGGCGCCAAGACGTGGGCTGGAAGACCACTCGAGACATTCTGCCAGACAGCTTAGTCCGTACGGCAGACAGTGCTGTCTCCACGAGAGCTAAAAATAGCCATTAATTGGCTGAGGCGACAGGTGAATGCGTCGGTCAGCTATTTAGTCCGTCTGGAAGGGTCGGACTGTCTCCGTGAAGGATGAGGATTAGCCTCCCCCTCGTGCCCAAATTGGCTGAATCCGAACCATGGGGCCGTCCGCCTGACGCCCCGAATATTTGCGTTAGAGCTTAAGTCCAACTGGGCTGGTGGCGATTGACCACGAATTTGGTTGAGTTGAATTTTGACCGTGACAGTGTGTGTGTGTGCGCGCGCGAGCGCGTGTGCACGATGTGTGTATGTGTGTGTGCACGCGCCCACGATGTGTGTGTGTGGGGGTGGTGGGTGGGCGCGTGGGCGTGTGTGTGTGTGAAAACTAAATGGTGTGTGGGGATAGTTTTAGAAATGTCACGGAAGAGTGAACAGGCCGGGGAAAAAATGGGAAGAAAACAAAGGTAAACGGGGGATGCTGACACGAGCAATTCTGCATTTACCGCTGAGCTGTGAGATGGGGAAAAACGGGCTCCAGGCTTCACCTACCAAGAGCAGCCAGCCTTGAACTGGAAACCACCGGACAAAGAGCGGCCTTGGATTTAAATGCTAGGCTATCGAACCGGTCGAGCCTCATCTTCGTCTAGGTGGCATTATTTCCACGCCGCTCCACTACATCTGTCCCCTCCGTCATGCCCGGCAACCCCTCACACGTGCTGTGGCAGTCCTAGCACCAGTGGGCTTACTTCGGGAAACGGATAATCAGGTTACCAGCCCTTCTGGCGCAGCGGGCGACGTCGCAGAGTGCGGGCCCGGAAGGTCGTGGGTTCAGTTCTCAGTAGAGCCGCACTCTGCTTGATTTGATTTGATTTGATTGATTTAATTTAACGTCTGTTCACAACGATGGTGATATTAGACTAAAAATGAACCAGTCCACACAAACAAACAAACAAACAAAAAACCAAAAAACGGGCTGTGTAAGTGTGTGTGCGAGTGTGTGTGTGTGTGTGTGTGTGTGTGTGTGTGTGTGTGTGTGTGTGTGTGTGTGTGTGTG
Organism: Conus ventricosus; assembly: GCA_018398815.1. Classification (NCBI taxonomy): domain Eukaryota; kingdom Metazoa; phylum Mollusca; class Gastropoda; order Neogastropoda; family Conidae; genus Conus; species Conus ventricosus. The sequence goes on along the minus strand of CM031606.1, from coordinate 63,206,102 downwards.
TGTGTGCGAGTGTGTGTGTGTGTGTGTGTGTGTGTGTGTGTGTGTGTGTGTGTGTGTGTGCGTGTGTGTGTGTGTGTGTGTGTGTGTGTGTGTGTGTGTGTGTGTGTGAATATGCACTCATGTGTGAAAGGCTACATATGAACATTAATACAATAACTATAAATGACTTAATATTTACAATAAATTTGAAAGTATAGTGCTGGATACAACTGATGCAATTTGTATCATTTCTTCGCTGTAGATTACATCATTTAAAGATCCCATTTTTGCTACATCTATCCCAGATATGTTGTATAATAGGGATAACAATGGGCAATCAAAAAGAATATGTTCAATTGATATTGGATGACCACAAGCACATTCTACATTTTTTGAAAATTTAGTCTTCCATGAATTTAACCGCACTCTGCTGTAATGGGCACAAATGAGAAGACCGGAGGCACACGTGGAGCCTCATCATCCATGGATGATTCTGAGAGTGTGGTTCCAATTTCCTGACGAAGGCTGCAGGTGTCTGTATCTCTCGGGTCTGGATGACGCCGGGATATAGTAAGTAAGGAAACGTAGAGCAAGGCCCTATTGTTATGTGTTCACTGACCGCAGTGGAACTTCCTTACATCAGTTTTCGCCATCCGTATCCTCATCTTCATCAATCAGCAGAGAAGACGACCTGTGCTTCTTTCTGCTCTGCTCTCGTGGTGACCCCACTTTTTTTTTCTTTTACTTTCTTTTTTTTTCTTCCATCGTCAAGCCCGTGGTGAGACCGTATGGAAGTCATCCCGTATCGGCAATTTCGTGGGCATTGTCGTTGGACTCGCTCACTCACGCTGACTCCGAGAATAAGCAATAATTGTCAGGAAGGAGCTAGGCAGCTGTGTCCTGCGTGTCTCAGCTCAGAACAGGCACCACTGAACATCATCGAAGTGTATTGACGGCTCCCTGTGGATTGCTGGTGCTGGGACAGCCAATGGACAAACTAGGGTGTGGGTGTGGGCGAGAGCAGGCATGAGCGGCATGAGAAGAGCGCCACTGAAGTGGCATAGAAGACGAGACACCGGCGGGTTCGAATCTCCGCCGGCCGTTTCGGTACAGTGGGATTTTTCCCTCGGAGTTAACATTGGTTCCGACTCCATTTCCCATACGGTCCTTCGAATGAGACTATAAACCGAGGCTCCGTGTGTGAACGCACGCATAACATCTTGTACACACGTAAAATCCCATCACCAACTTTTGGAAGAGAAGGCCAGTTTGGCCGTTGGTATGGATGACACATTTACACATGGCATGCACCTTCCCCGAAGTTGGAGTATGGCTGCCTTAATGGCAGGATTTTAAAAAAAAACGGTCATACACACAAAAACTCCACTCCCTTTGTTGGGTCGATGGGATTAATTCAGCCTGCGTACGCGAAACAAAAAGAGAGAGAAACACCAAAACAAAAAAAGATATTCATCAGATGGTCAAGAGGCAACTCGCCACAAGAGACAC
>CM031606.1:63192114-63199614 GCA_018398815.1 Conus ventricosus | reverse complement strand
GAATCCACCAGACAAGTGACTGGTGTGTAACCCACCCTTCTGTATGGGTGCCACAGACTGTAGATCTCAAAGCTAAGCATCTCGATCGAAAATCAATTTCCAAGGTGGATTCTCGCGGCATCTGGTAACATGAACCCCAGAAACTCAGTATAACAGACAGCAAGTCAACAGTACACGCTGACAGATGCCTTTCCAGCAGGTAGGAACAGGTTGGAGTCCAGAGTTGCAGATCAAACCCAAACCAGATTGCTATTCCACCGTTTCCCTCAGGCTGCATGTAGTGAGAGGGATCAGCCGTCACCAAAACATACTCCATCGCACAGTTCGGCCCTTGGGCTATATCATGCCTGACTCCGAGACAAAGTGTTGTTCTTTCCGTATCTGCAAACACAATCTACTTAACGCCCTCCCTCCCCCCCCCCTCCCTACTCCCCCCCCCCCCCGACACACACACACACACACACACACACACACACACACACCCCTCCCTCATTTTCTATCGTCTGCCGGTCTTCTCACTCCCAAATTCTTATGCGCCACCCGTGGCAGAGGAACACAAATCCACAATTCTTGCATATTTTGCTATTCTTGCTAAATTATCGGCTTAAAACACCAAAACGAAATCGCTTTTTCCTCGTTGTTTTTTGTTGTTGTTTTTTTTTCTTTCTTTCTTTCTCTCATAGAAGCAGGGCGATTTCACGCTGTTCAAACTAACTTTTTTTTTCACCTCTACGTAACCACGAACTGTGACCTGATCACAGGCTGTCACTTGTCTGAGACGGTATGTATCTCGCTATAATTCCCTGTCCAAGACTGGTCATTCGACAGGTGTAGTGAAGAAGGTGGACGTTCCGAAGGCCGACTCCAGTGTGAGCAACACCAAGGGGTGCATGGTTGCTACACCGCTGCCATGTTGTAAAACAACAAACAAACAAAAACCAAGGCCATGGGAATATTTGACGACCTTTGAAAGATGTATAAGTGAATTTAGAAGAAGAAAAATAGAAGAAAACAGCGCAGTCTCACCGAGTATGCGAGATACAATCGGGAAAGGGCGGGCTACTCTGCTCAGCGTTGTCATTGTAAACATTGTGCTGTCTCCACTGATCGTCAGAAAGTTTACAGTGTCCGGCCCGCGAACTGCGAGACCCGACACACGCGTTTGAAATTAAATCTTAAAGATATTAAATGGAAGAGACATGAATGAATAAGCAGGAGAATTTCTTTAACGGCTAAATATCCCATTCAGATTTTTTATCCTGTTTATAATCCACTTCATCGTCGATGCAAACGAGATCACGATTTTGAGGGCTAAGGGTAGGACATGAAAATCTTTGGTTATGATATGCTTTTTTATTTTCAGATTTTGTGTTTTGTGTATTCATTATTTTAATTTGTTGTGTGATGAATATAGAAAGTCTGCCTAGCGGGTTGGCGTTCCTCACAGTACGTTCACACTCACTTTCATATCAAGCTTCATGATCTATGTCCCCGTGGCTGCCACGTGACACTATTTTGAGCTGGATGACCCGTTTCAACCAAAAATTTGGTTCCTTTCTGCAAAGGCTGGTCCTGTCCCGAAACCATAACTGATTTTGTCCGTCAGCTATTGGAGAACAGTGTTAATTACATTGATTGACTTAATTAACTTACCAACTTACAAAAAGGAATGCATTGTAAAACAAAAGCAGGCGTCACGAGAAATGCCATTCCACGTCCTGAGTGGCAGTTTGGCAACAGTTCCCTGCGTCACATGTCAACATCCTAAGAATTCTTCTTCCTCTTTTTTTTTTTTTTGTTTTTGTTTTGAGCATGAAACAAGAATCTGATGATTTCTAATTCCAGACTACAACTGTAGCTACAGAAATCTCAAGGAGTATTATTATGGATGGATAACAGGACACCCATGCCACATTTATCGAGCACCATGTTTGCAAAACACACACACACACACACACACACACACACACACACACACACACACACACACACACACACACACAACGTTATCCTAAGAATTCTTGAAGAAGCTCATCAGTGGAGCGAAAATTGGGCCGTTGGTCTAAAAATCATGTGAAAATTTGGCTTTACATTTTTTTTCCAGCATCTTTTCAGTAATTCTGCGTTGGGAAAGAAAAGTGTCAGCGTGTTGAAGTCTGGCTGAACAAACTATGCATTAACGAATAATATCCCGTAGGAGACATGTCCGTCGGCTGAACGCAGCGAGGGGTCCGGTAGCCCGTGGCATCCAATGACCGCGGCTGTGCTGGACACCAGACACCACCACCCCATCTGCCTTCACAACCGGCTGGGCAATGTTGGCCAACAGCCGTCTAATCGTTTTCCCTCCGGTCCAATGTGCCACCCTTCTCTCTTTCTCACGCCCCTCCCTCCTCCTCCGCCCTTCTCCTCCCATCCTCTTGTCGTTCCTCCCGTGTCTGTACCGCCCTCCCGCCCCGCGTCCACCCCCTACCCTCCCCGTCCTCCTCCTCCTCCCGCGCCCAGTCGGTGCATGCCATGTGTTGTTTCTTGTTTTTCTTCTTCTTCTTCTTCTTCTTCTTGGTCGTCGTCGTCGTCGTCGTCGTCTTCGTCTTCTTCTTAATAATAATAATAATAATAATAAGGAACATTTAGTGCGCTTAATCTTAAACAAAAGCCCTAAGCGCTTACAACAATAAGCCCTAAACACACACACACACACACACACACACACACACACACACACACACACACACACACACACAAACACACACACGCACACACACACACACACACACACACACACACACACACACACACACACACACACGCACACACACACACACACACACGCACACACACACACACACACACCACACACACACACACACACACCAGCGAAGGAGCAGAAAAATTATGTTTTGAAGAGAGTAGTTTTGAGGGAGGACTTGAAAGAGGAAAGACTGTTTGGGTTTCGGAGTGCATAAGGGAGATTGTTCCAGCAGGAAGGAGCCTGAAAAGAAAAAGAACGTTCACCAAGTGTTCTGGCCCGAAAACGAGGGATTTGCAGAATGCGAGTGTCAGAGGAAGAGCGAAGCTGTCTAGAAGGAGTATAGGTCGACAGAAGTTTAGAGAGCGAGGCCGTCCAATGCCTTGTAACAGAGCAAAGAAAGTTTGTACTTGATGCGTTTTTCAACAGGAAGCCAGTGCAAAGATTTAAGCAAGGGAGAAACATGAGAGGTTTTCGGAGATTTCGAGACAAGGCGAGCAGCATTATTTTGAACTTTCTGCAATTTTGCAAGAAGATTCTGTGGACAACCAGCAAGAAGAGAATTACAGTAGTCAAGTCTTGAAATAATGAAAGCAGAAACCAGAGTCTTGGTGGCTTCTTCAGACAGAAGGTGGCGCACAGAACTGATTCGCCGAAGCTCCGAGTAACAAGCACGGCAGATAGAAGAAATCTGATTTTGAAAAGAGAGTGTCTGATCAAGTACAACGCCTAGATTTCGCACAGTGGTAGAGGTCTGAATGAGAGAGGTACCAAGTTGGACAGAAGAAGGAACAGAGATTGTAGACATGAGCCGTTTTGGGAGAATGAAGATCAGTTCAGTTTTGTCATTGTTTAACTGAAGTTTGTTGCAAGTCATCCATGCCTTTATGTCAGAGATGCAGAGCTGTGAGCGATCGATGATGGAGGAGAGGAGAGAAATGTCACCAGAAATGTAGATTTGATTGTCATCAGAGAAGTGTGGTGTGAAATGGTTTATGATGGGCTTACGATGTCAGAGATGGGTTGGGTATATAGAACAAACAGAATGGGACCAAGGACAGAGCCTGGGGAACACCATAATTCAAGTCAGCAAGCTTGAAGAAAAACCATTAACGACATTGGTTCGACAGAAGGTAAGATTAAACAGCCAAAGCGTGAGAAGAGATGCCAAAGTATGTTGAAGTAGGAGGAGGGTGGAAGTGATCAGGGTGTCAAGGCAGCGGACAAGTCGAGAAGAGAGAGCAGTGAACCTGACGTTATCCAGAGCAAGAGAAGATCGTTTATTATTTTCAGCAAGCAGTACTGACTGTGTCCAGTGCGATAGGCGGACTGCACGAATAGACAATGTTTTGGTCAAGTGGTTTTGGAGTTGAGAAGTGCTATCTTTTCAATTATCTTTGAAAGAAAAGACAAGTTGGAGACAGGTCGATAATTTTTTAGGTTTTCAGGGTCAAGAGAGGGTTTTCTTCAAAGGTCGACAACACAGCTTCTCTCTTCTTGTCTTCGTCTTCGTGTTCTTCTCTTCTTCTTCTTCTTCTTCTTTCTTCTTCTTCTTCTTCTTCTTCTCTCTTTTTCTTCTTCTTCTCTTCCTCTTCTTCTTCTTCTTTTCTTCTTCTTCTTCTTCTCTTCTCTTCGTCGTCTTTGTCTCTTCTTCTTCTTCTTCTTTTTCTTCTTCTTCTTTTTCTTTGTCTTTGTCTTCTTCTTCATCTTTGTCTTCTTTTTCGTCTTCGTCTTCGTCTTCTTCGTCTACTTCTTTTCTTCTTCTTCTTCTTCTTCTTCTTCTTCTTCTTCTTCTTCTTCTCTTCGCCGTCGTCGTCATCGTCTTCTTCTTCTTCTTCTCTGGGAAGACTCATTACGGCTTGCACTGAACAGTTCACCAGCTTCCTCAAGCTCTGTCAGTTGCAGAGGCCTGGATCACCACAAATGTTTCGTGTCCATCCTGAACTGGAAGTCAGTCCGTCGTTTTTTCTGCACCCTCTCCCTCCTCCTCCTCCTCCCGTTCATGTCCGTCAACCATTGATGGAACACAGAAATGGAGGGGAGGAAGGAAGACAAAGCGGAGGGGGATGGGTGAGGGGTGGGGCGATGCACCTCTCCCTCTATCCGGGGAACAATCAGAATCGGAAGTGGAGGGGGGGGGGGGGTGGCGCTGGGGGATATTTTCTTGCCTCCCGCCCTCCCCCGCTTGTCACGGCTTGTCCGGTCTAAAGTAAACGTGAAGTCTAAAGAAAACAAACCCTCGCCTCGCTGGACAAACTGCTCAAACTCTTCTTGGCGTTGCCACAGTGCTTGTAACGAAAGCAGCCGTGGAAAAGGACCTCTTCGGCGCTCTGAAGAGTTAAAACCTAACCCTGCGCTCAACAACGAGTAGGGATGACTCAGCCACTGCACGCTAGCCTGAAGCAGATTTGTGTTTGTGTTTGTATCAAGATGTATTATCAACCAGCAAATATTTGGATTTTTTTTTCTTTGGGGAAAAGAAAGAGGTCAGTTGGGTTCCATCTTCACGTTGTTATGAAGTAGAATGCGCCGGTGTCAGTATCTGTTCCGATTGATTCCGTTGAAAAGGTCTGCAATAAAACAATGTTGCTGTCGTTGTTGTTGTTGCAATAGAGTATTTCACAGAGATTGCTCTTTGTAAACTATGTTAATTTACAAATATATCCTAGACTACAGTTCAACCCTAAATCAGAAACATCTTGAAGAATGTAGTACAAATTACCAGTAATTCCGATCGTAGGTGGGTTTGAACAGGGCCAGATCCAACGGGAGAAAGAGAGGAATGGAGTGTGTGTGTGTGGTGGGGGGGGGGGGGGGTGTCTCGACTCCCAATTTGTTTGGTAGGAATAGATTTGCACCTGCAAAAATTAGTACATCTAGGAATAGATCAACACCAGCATATTTAGTGAATACATATATAGATCAACACCTGCATATTTACAGAATACAGGCATAGATCTACACATGAATAATTAGTAATTATAGGGATAGATCAACACATGCATACATAGTAAATACACTCGTTATCTTCCAGAAGAGGCCTCTGATGACACCGAAAAAAAAACCTACATTACCTACCATATTTGAAGATCTTCTGCCCCCCCCCCCCCCCCCCCCCCCCCCCCCCAACCTAACTTCAGCGTTGCCTCTAGCCCCCACCAGGGCTTCAGCGGTCTCTGGACTCTCTATACAATCTGGACCCCATGGCACACAGGCACACCTGCCCCCACCCACCCACCTCCTACCGTTATTTTTGACAGCCCCAGTATAAAAATAGCCACTCTATGTTTCTGGCCTTTTCACCTTTCATGTAAGTCATCTTCTTTCTGTTATTACCTTTGCCCTCACGTCCTCCTCTCTTACTTTCTGATTTGCCCTCACGTCCTCCTCTCTTACTTTCTGATTTGCCCTCACGTCCTCCTCTCTTACTTTCTGATTTGCCCCCACCTCCACCGCTGTCCACACCCCGACTTGAACATCTCCCTATAAAACTTTCAGCAGTTCTTTGGAGGATTTTTATTTTTTTGTACAGTATGTCTTGTTTTGTGGTCATGCCAACGTGGTTTTCTCTTCCTAAAGGATGGTGTCAGCAGATCTTTATATCGACCGATGTGACTGTTGACGGCTAGGGCACTTGTTCTCTGGTGGGAGGACTGGCATGTCTGCTGTTTGGTATCGTGCGGTAACACATTACTTCAGTGGCTGGGATCCTTGTTTCCAGATCTGCTGTGAAGATCCATGTCTTGCATGCATACAGGAAGATGGAATATGTCAGTACACGCAGGAGCCAGAGCTTGTGTTCTGTGGAGATGTTATTGTTCTCCCATGCCGGTTTCAGTCTGGATAGTCCTGTTGTTGTTTCGCTGCCCTTGAGAGAATCCTGGTTTGGATTCCAATTGTTGCCCCTGGGCAGTCCTATCAGCAAGGATGTATCGTTGTTGCTGGCCATCAAGCCAGCTTGATCTTCACGGCGCTAATTTCCATGCCATGCCTTTGTGGTGTTTTATTCAGTCTTTGAACACGCCCGTTAAGTTCTCGTCATCCGCCTGCCAGGACATCGACGCGTAAGCAAAGCGAATGTTCATGACACTTCCTCGTCTTATCCTGACTGTGCTGACTTCATCTTTAAGCGCGTCAGTCATGATGTGTTGATGGAAGTGCTGTAGAAACCGCGTGCACGTACATCACTTTACGGTTTGGAGTCTAGTTGTCGGATGTTGCTGATCAGCTTTGGCCAATGTTGAATTTCGTCACTGTGGCACCTAGCACCTTCGGTCAGACTCTGTTGAACACATTCTTAAAGTCTGTGAAGACGCATTAGAAGGCTGCGAAGTTTACTGGGAATATTTCAAGCTATTTATTTTTCCTCATGAAATAATGTTGTTTTAATATCCGGATCAATTATTTGTCTACAAACATGGACAACTAATCTTTTCTAAGCTGTCACTTCGCCTCTGTTCATACTAAATGTACTTTAAAAATACCATTTTTAATCCAGAAAAAGTGGACATTAAAAGATGTGTAGTTCGAGAAGATTGCATGGATGTCTTCTATATATAAACACATTCACACAAGCACGTGCGCGCGCATACACACACGCACACAAACATTTACGCGCACACACACACACACACACACACACACAACAACACACACACACCCACACACACACACACACACACCACGTGGCGCGCAAAACGGGAGCACCTAAATCAATAGATTGCAGATTTTTTTTTTTTTTAGAGAGCGAG
>CM031606.1:63177114-63184614 GCA_018398815.1 Conus ventricosus | reverse complement strand
CGTGGGTGTAGTGCAAATGACGTGCCACAATGAGCGGTGTGGGTGTCGTTCAAATGACGTGGCCACAATGAGCGGCGTGGTGTAGTGCAAATGACGTGGCCACAATGAGCGGTGTGGGTGTCGTTCAAATGACGTGGCCACAATGAGCGGCGTGGGTGTAGTGCAAATGACGTGGCCACAATGAGCAGTGTGGTGTCGTTCAAATGACGTGGCCACAATGACGTGTGGGTGTCGTTCAAATGACGTGGCCACAATGAGCGGCGTGGGTGTCGTTCAAATGACGTGGCCACAATGAGCGGCGTGGGTGTCAATGACTCCAAATGACCGTGGCACAATGAGCGCGTGGGTGTGTCAAATGACGTGGCACAATGAGCGGCGTGGGTGTCTTCAAATGACGTGGCCACAATGAGCGGTGGGTGTCGTTCAAATGACGTGGCCACAATGAGCGGCGTGGGTGTGTCAAATGACGTGGCCACAATGAGTGGACACAAAGAAAAAGCCAAAAGTTTTTTTTTCAATGGGGGGGGGTGTAATGGGGAGGGGGTGGGGGCAGACGGCACAATGATGCGGTGAATGCAAAGGCCGACTGTGTCGCAAATGACGTGACAGAGCCCGCAATGGACTGAGCCTGGGTAGTGCAAGCCCCAAAGCGGCCGTAGTCAGATGACCCCAATACGTGCATCAAATGACGTGGCCACAATGAGCGGTGTGGGCGTAGTGCAAATGACGTGGAACAAAAGAAACAAGCCAAAAGATTTTTTTTTTTAAGTTGGGGGAGGGAGGAAGTGGGGGGGAGGGGGGGGGGGGACGGACACAGATGCATTACGCGTGAATAGCACGATCTGATTCTTGAGCAGCTGACGTTAATGACAGCACACGCACGGACTGCCTGTTAATCTCGCAAGCCTCCAAAGAGAGAAACGTGTCAGCATGACACAATACGCTGACATCCAGCACGTACTGCACGGACGACGGAGACAGGGTGCGGACTGGTTCGTTTTACCAGGGATGACCCAGCCTGTAGGTCAAGAGACTCGGCTAGCTGTCTTGATGTGTGATTTAGACCGATCACAATCTCTTTTGCCATGTTTTCATGTCGGTCTTGCTGCACCGCATCGTTTCACTGTCCATCATCACTATTTTCTGCTTAATCGGTGGTACTGCTTTAAAATAGTAAAATGATTTCGTGCTTTATCTCAGTATTTCTCAAATTCTCTCTTCCTAGATTTTAATTTATGTTATCCTGTAGAATTTTTTAATGCTCTTTAAAACTCCAAGCTTCAGTTCAAACGCCATGAAGCGGTTTGAAAACAAGCAGATGTGTTTCTGGACGTTACTGACGAAAGAAAAGAAAAAAAAAGAAAAGAAAAGAAAAGAGAAGAAGTTCATGACTCGGCAGCCACTCCTTAGGCCAGGTGTGCACAAACCGGCAGGTGGGATGCCATTGTTGCAGTTATCGTCAGGTGAAAGACGACGTGGCTGTATCTAACAAAAGGCAAGTTGCCAGATGGTTGCCTATGCTCTCCTCTCTCTCTCTCTCTCTCTCTCTCTCTCTCTGAACTTTTTTTTGTGCTCTCCGTCTTGGTTTGTATTGATCGTTTTCTGGTTATCTGACCATTTAAGTGTGTGTTTGTGTGTTCTTCAATTTAGTGTCCTTCCACTGAAAGTGATTCAGACAATAGTGAGTTTGTGGGTGAATGAGAGTAAGCGGGTGTGTCTATAATAAGATTAACAAAATTTGAATAGCGAGTTTGAGAGTGAATGAGAATAAGTGGATGTGTCTGTAATAAGGTTAACAAAAATTGAATAGTGAGTTTGTGAGTGAATGAGAATAAGTGGATATGTCTGTAACAAGGTTTACAAAAAATGGAATAAAAATGTATCCCTTTTGTCCTACGTATTGTCATGTACCCCACCTTGATCCTAATTATATAAATGAATAGATAAACTAGTAACAATGGACAATTGAATTATCAAATCAATAAATTAACAATTTACAAATAAATACTCAGTGAACTATGCAATAAACCTTTACATACAGATTGAAGAACAGAATAATTGTTAAGTATGCTAGATAAGGACAAAGGAGTCGATCCATCAGTGAAACCGTCAATACCCAATTTCTTAAAAATGTCTTTTTTTTTGAACAACGTGTCAATATATGATTGACACTTAAGGATTCTCCGCACATACATCTGACATTGTTACAGTATTTTGTTTTGATTGACTTTAAACGAAGTCTATGAATAAGACCTCAATCTCTCTAGATGAGCAAATAAAATGCTTGGGTGGTCTGGTTTTGTTGTCTCTGCCATGTTGATTAAAACAATTACGACTATACTGTACATCTGTATTTAACAATAAGATTTTAGCATTTTCGTGAGATTTTCTGTTAATAATTTGAATAGCATTCTGTAAAATCTAATGGAACATTTACGGAAACAGCATCATTACTATTTTGGCTGCTTGTTTTGCAGCTCGATCTACTCTTTCGTTTCCATATATGCCGCAGTGAGAAGGCACCCCAGCAAAAAGTCACAGTAATTCCCTTTTGATTGAAAGAAAGTGTATTAAATGATTTATTTCAATTATCATATCTGGGGTATGCGTGAATTAGGAGACTTTATCGAAAGAAGCCCTGCTTTCGAATCAGCACATATTAAAAGTTGACTGTTGTTTGTAGGAAAAGTTAGTATGAAATCCAAGGGCTTCAATATAGCAAATAGTTCTGCACTGTATATAGATAAGTTGTTACCAAGATAAAATAACTTTTGAATTTGTAAACTAGGGGTTACGAAAGCTGCTCCTGAATTGAATTATCAAGCACTGAACCATCCGTATATATTTTTAAATGATTATTGTAATTATTTCTAAATGAGAGCATACGTGAGTTTTTAAAACATTAGGTGAGTCATTTTTGATAAATCTGTGTATTCTATATCAAAGATTGCTGTCGATTGTTCCCATTTTGGCATTGGAGAAAACGTGGATTTTTAGCAATGTTATTTTGATCTATATTAGTTTTTCTCAGAAGATCCCCAGAATAAGAACAGATAGATTTTGTTGAGAGTATGTTTTGAGCACGCTTTCCAAAGTCCTTTTCTGAATCTAAGCATACCTCTTGAGAACAAAATTTTTTTGTGAGAAACTTTTCAAAACAAACTTTGAAGCAGAAGCTTTCGGAAGTCTGTGAGTGGTAAAACACCTACCTCATTGTATGTCCCTAAATTTGATGTATGTGTGGGGACTCCAAGGGCAATTTTATAAGCTTTAAAATTATAAATAAACAATCCTGGGCTCAAGATTCTAAAACATTAACCGTCTTAGCAAATGCTTTAGTTCGTTCAAGACTTTGCTATGCTCAAGAAGTTTTCTTTAATGCACCTCAATATCTTTTAAATAAACTTCAAAGTGTGTTTGTGTGTGTGTGTGTGTGTGTGCGTGCGTGCGTGCGTGTGTGTGGTGTGTGTGTGTGTGTGTGTGGTGTGTGTGTGGTGTGTGTGTGTAAGGGGAGGGGGCGTTCCGGCGCTTCTCTCTCTGTGTCTCGTCTCTCTGTCTGTCTGTCTCGTCTGTCTGTCTGTCTCTCTCTCTCTCTCTCTCTCTCTCTCTTCTCTCTCTCTCTCTCTCTCTCTCTCCTCTCCTCTCATTTTGACAGATCCTTACGAAGAACACTTTGCTGCCTTTTGATCTCCGTTCTTCTGTTCTCCAGAGTACAGAATGAAGTTAAAGAGGTTAGGTTGGACCGCGAACAATGAAGAGAAAGATAGAGGGAGGGAGGGAGGGAGGGAGAGAGAGAGAGAGGGAGGGGTAGAAAGAGAGAGTAACAGCCGGACAGACAGACAGACAGACATAGAGAGAGAGAGAGAGAGAGAGAGAGAGAGAGAGAGAGAGAGAGAGAGAGAGAGAGAGAGAGAGAGAGAGACGCTCTGAACACAGAATGGTATTTTCCTTGCCCCAAGCCGCCCACCAGACACAGGCCAGATGCGCATGTCCAGCACTTAACCGTGGATGCAGACACACTTCCGATTGCTTACGTCATTGATTACGCCGTGCAAAGGAGTCACAGAATTGCTCTTTTCCAATGCACCGCACCCGCACGTCTGTAGGGGCAGATCAGAAGAGGGTTTTTTTTTTTTGTTTTTTTTTCAGGGAGGCTGGACTCCCCATCCCTCCTTTAAAACAAATAGGAAACAAGATGCAAAGCATTTAAACGTACTCCCAGTTTATCTTGAATACGACGTCACAATCAAACATGTGTCATAATGTATTTTGTCACTTCGGCTTATGACGCAGAGAAGCTTTGACGTCATTTTTGTTTGCGTTATAATTTTCTAGATATTCCATAAAGAAGAAAAAACCGTTTTGGGGCTGATATAGCCGTTAGTAACAAAACTAAAATAAAACATCGGGCATCATCCGTGACCCATAATGAACATACCTACATTTTTTTCCAGAAAGATCGGCCCAGAAGTTTTGTCTTGAGCGAGTGGAACACATTTTGACATCGGACAGACGGACACACAGACAGACAGCATTTCTTCGTTCCCATTGTAAAGTACTCCCTGTTCTATAAGAACTGGGAGTACAAAAACGGAGACAGTAGCTGCCTGGAGATTGGTTTGTTTTGTTTTAGTTTGTCCTTTTTTCCCCGTTCAGTTTAAAGCTACTAAAGTTCTCCTCAAGGCCAAGCCCCCCCCCCCCCCCCCCCTCCCCCTTCGCCACCCACACATCGTCCTCCCTTCCCTTTCTGTACTGGTCACTGTGACGACCAGGGGTGTGGCAGGTGTGGTCCTCTAGGGGTAGGACTCAGAAAGTTTTCTCTGTTAGAATTATAGAGTAGTTTGTATGTCAAAATTTCCATTTTTTGGACAAATAAAATTGTTATCCTGTTAAAATTTCACCTCCACTCTCTCTTTTACTAGTGATGGAAGGAGCAACTTTCAGGTACTAGACATCAAAAGAATATTTTTTTCTTTCTCGAGACTGTTAAACTGCTCCAGAGTGGCTCAGGGATAATTTTCTTAGGAAAGGCTGATGCACTCAAAGTGCTTGTGCTCTGAGTGACGGACAGAATTGGAGATGCATTCAAACATTGAATAATGTATTTGTAATGATGATGATGATTGCAGTGATAATGATCATAACAGAATGTTGGAACCCACGCACACTTACACAGACTCATGACAGACATTCAAGCACATGCAGATATACTGGCAAGCACAGGCACCCACATATATGAACTCATTCATGCATTCTTGCATACACGCACACACATACACAGAGAGACACTCACGCGCTTATGCGCACAGACACAGGCACACCCACACGCGCACACATGCATTGTGTGCACACACACGCAGGCACACTTGCACACGCGCATGCACACACATGCACACACACACGCGCACACTCACACAATCAGACATGAGCGTACATGCCCACACACAGGCACAAATAGTACTAACAAATGATTACATACATATTCCATGTGGTTGTGCTGTTGTTGGGTATATTATGAAGATCTAGTCCCTTGATCTTATGTTCATACAATGTTTAAAACCATAATATGTTGACAAATTTTAGTTTATGAAACCATGTGTGTGTGTGTTTGTGTGTGTGTGTGTGTGTGTGTGTGTGTGTTGTGTGTGTGGTGTGTGTGTGTGTGTGTGTGTGTGTGTGTGTGTGTGTGTGTGTGTGGCTAGAAGATGGATCGTGATGTGTGGATAAGTAAGTGGTGACTGTTGATGTTTGATTTTGAGCTCATTAATTTGATTTTATTCCATTGTATTTTACATTGTATTTTATGATGTGATATTGCAATGTGTCACCACAAAATAATTTTCCTTCATGGACAAAATATACAACTTGTGAACTTGTGAACAACAAAGTACTGACACTAAATAAGTGTACTTTCACACACCAACTTTCCTTGTTTATACAAGAGTAAAATATACAAATCAGCATTGCTTTGTGTGACTGACAGTCTTCTTCGGTCCGCTGACAACAAAAAGGCATCGCTTCTGACTTTGCTAGATCTCAGTGCCGCATTTGACACTATCGACCACAGTATTCTTTTAAAAAGACTGTCGGTGTCTTTCGGTATCACAGACACTGCATTAGAATGGTTTCGGTCATATCTGACTGGCAGAACTCAATCTGTGTCTGTTGGTGGCAAGGTCTCTTCTCCCCTTCCCCTGGACTTTGGTGTGCCAGAGGCTCCGTTTTGGACCCTCTTCTCTTCTCTCAGTATATTCAACCTATATCTATGGTCATTGAGGAACACGGGATTCCTCATCAGAAATTTGCCGATGACACCCAGCTGCACGACGCTGCTGAGCCTGCTGCATTCAACTTTTGGTATCGGAATTTGAACTGTGTTTCCAATCTGTTAAATCATGGATGCTTAAAAATAAGCTCAAGCTAAATGATGAAAAAAACTGAGGCTCTGTTGGCAGCACCTCGTTCTGTTTTGGATCGCATTTCTGAAAAATCTATTCAAGCTGGAACCAACAAAATTCCCTTTGAAGACAGCGTGAGGGATCTGGGTGTCCATTTGGATAGTACGCTGTCCATGAATGTCCAGATCGGTCACCTGTGTCGTTCAGCCTATTTGGCTTTGAGAAAGATCGCGTCAATTCGCTCATATCTTACACAGAAAGGGGCTGCCCAACTTATCTGTTCCCTCATCATGTCAAAACTCGACTACTGTAACAGTATTCTTGCCGGTCTTCCCACTGTCGATGTAAACCGACTTCAACGTATACAAAACAACGCAGCCAGACTTGTTTTCCAAATGTCCAAAAGAACCCACACTACACCTCTGTTAGTTAGACTACATTGGCTTCCCATTCATGCGCGCATTCAGTATAAACTCGCAACACTTGCCTTCCGACACTTTGATGAAACATTGCCTGCTTATCTTTCCAACACACTTGTCACTTATCAACCCTCTCGCACTCTCCGCTCTAGCAGTGACAAACTTCTCAAGCTTCCCCGCATGAAACTGAAATCCTTTGGCCAACGTTCTTTCAGTTATCAAGCCCCCCTTGTCTGGAACTCCCTCCCCACCCAGCTCCGCTCTTCACAGACTCTCTCTGCGTTCAAATCTGGTCTCAAAACGCATCTCTTTCAGAAGTCTTTTTGTCTTTCTTCATAGCGTACGAGTTAATGCGTGTTTCCCATGCATTCTCCATCCTTTCGCCTCTTGTATGTGCACGCGCGCTTCCGTGCCTGAATGCTTGTGTGCTTTTGCGTGTGTGTGTTCGTGTGTGTGCGTTTACGCGCGTGGGTTTTTGTTGCTTCGTGTTGAGTTTGCCCTTTGTGTGTGTGTGTGTGTGGGGGTGTGGGTGCTCCCTTCTGCATGTTTTATATTGTATCCCGTGCAGTGTTCACGAAATTGGAGGCGGGTGGGGATGGGGGTTGGTTCTTTTCTTCTATTCCCAAATTCTTGTCGAGCGTTGTTCATATAATGTCGTGTGTGTGGGGTGGCGGTGTGTGTGT
>CM031606.1:63147114-63169614 GCA_018398815.1 Conus ventricosus | reverse complement strand
CGTAATGACTAGAGGATGATAGTGCCTGCAAATTCTGGCATTGAAGGAACATCATCGTTATGATTTTCAACAAAACATTGTGTAGCAAAGTAGTGGTTAAGCGCAGTGGCTTTGTCGACAGAAGTGTAATAAATGTGACCATTAATATCTAGAGGAGGAATATCGTCTTGAGGCATAACCCTTTTTAGAAATAAACGTTTTTACTAGTCTCCACTATTGCTTGGATCCTAACTGGTCAGCTGAAGAAATTCGTTGATCCAGTTCAAAACCCAAAATTCTGTTTTCCTGCGTCTCACAGTGGCTGTTACGTCGTTACGAATTCGCCGAAAAAGTGTCCAGGCCCAGTCTGAGTTAAGAGTTTTAGCTAATTTGTGAATATTGTTTTTCTTTTTTATTAAGCTTTTATTTCCGTCGTGATCCATGGAGCATCACGTTCGTTTACCTTGATTATTTTCAATGGCATACATAGTTTAGCAATGTGCATAAGATAGTCAGAAAATGCTTTAGCTGAGTCGTCAATTGATTCGAAGGACAAAATAGGATCCCAGTTAGTGCGAGTCAGTTCGTCAGTCAATTTATGTACATCAAGTTTGCATAATTATATATTGTTCGCTTGTAGGAAGAGTTAGCTTTGGCGAAGAATCTTAAGAACAACAAATGGAGCTGAATGATCACTGCAGACTGGTGGCAGCACATCTACTGATTGAACTAAGTCTGGACACGGCCGTCAGAATCAAGTCGATTACTGTAGAGGAGTGTTCTGTTACTAGAGTTGGTTTGTTTTACTAACTGAGATAAGTTATTCGTCACCATTATATTGCAAAGGTGGGTAGGTGGTTGGTGACAGCAATCAGCGTTAAAATCGCCAAGGACTATAAACTTATCAGGCGTGTTGCCAGCTAACTGCACCGACTGGTCAATCCAATTCCCAAAAAGTCACATTTGCATCAGGTGGTCGATAAAATGTTCCAACCAGTAGTGTGTCTTGTTTTAACTTTGTTTCTATCCACACTGCCTCCAAGAAGGGAATGGTCAAGTCAGGCCTTGGTCTACAGACTAAATTACTCTTAACATACACAGCAACACCTCCGTGTGCGTCACCTGCTCTGTCATTTCTGACTGGAGGGTGAAAACCTTGAATTGGGAATATTATCATGGATATGTCATCAGACAACCAAGTTTCTGAAACGGTTTATAATATCGTAATGACTTACTTCACACTGTAGGGGAGAAATTTTGTGACGAAGACTATGCACATTCACGTGAATGATTGATAATCCATCTATCAAACTGTTCATCATCTGGCCCTGGATTGGAATGAACATCCCCAGCGAGTTTCAGTAGCAATAGTACAACGAGTGCCAGGAGGAAAGATAGACTGGGAGTACTTAAACATTCGGAATCAATACTCGGTTTATCTGGCGTTAAAAGATGTGGCAAAATTATCGATGGCAGGGGGCTCTCTCTGGTGCTTAAGTTACTCAATGAAATAAAACAGAGGATCACTAAAGGTATGACAGAACGTCCTTTCATGAGCAGGAGTAGAGTGGTCTGACATAAGGGACTGTGATAAATGACAATCTATGGGTAGAGAGTTTAAGTGCCCTGGTGTAAAATGCCCCGACTCTGGGTCTGAACTGACAAAGACAACACGTCATGTTACAGATCTAATTAAAAAGTCAAACAATGCAGAAACCAGAATCAGAACACTCTCTCCCCAGTTCGGTTGACATAGTATTAGAGTACAGCATGTATAATAGGACATTTACAGGTACCCCCGCGAAGAAGCAGAAATGTGTGAGAAAAAGCAAATGAAAAAACAAGTATTGACTATTCTCCTCTCTCTCTCTCTCTCTCTCTCTCTCATCTCTCTCTCTCCCTCTCCTCTCCTCTCTCTCTCCTCCTCTCTCTCTCTCTCTCTCTCTGCGAATGTGTATCTGTCTGTACGTCTGTGTCCGGCTGCAGTCTGTCTCTCTCTCCCTCAGTCTCTCTCCCCTCTCTCTCTCTCTCCTCTCTCTCCTCTCTCTCTCTCTCTCTCTCTCTCTCCCCTCTCTCTTTCGCTGTCTTGTGACCTGCCCTTCCCCTGTCCTTTCTAGTCTTTTCTGATTTTCTCCGACTCTCGTCCCCTCCCCTGTTCTTCTCCATATCCACACTCATTCTCCCCCCCCCCCCCCCCCCCCCCCGTCCTCTCCCCTGTTCTCCTCCATACCCACACTCCTTCTCTCCCCCCGTCCTCTCCCTGTTGTCCTCCATACCCACACTCCTTCTCTCCCCCCGTCCTCTCCCCTGTTGTCCTCCATACCCACACTCCTTCTCTCCCCCCGTCCTCTCCCCTGTTGTCCTCCATACCCACACTCCTTCTCTCCCCCCGTCCTCTCCCCTGTTGTCCTCCATACCCACACTCCTTCTCTCCCCCCGTCCTCTCCCCTGTTGTCCTCCATACCCACACTCCTTCCCTCCCCCCGTCCTCTCCCCTGTTGTCCTCCATACCCACACTCCTTCTCTCCCCCCGTCCTCTCCCCTGTTCTCCTCCATACCCACACTCCTTCTCTCCCCCCGTCCTCTCCCCGTCTCTGTTCTGTTTTATCTGCAACTGTGGGAACGGACAAGGGCAAGAATATCCTTGGCCCAGAATGCCACCTGGTGATGTACGCAATGTCGGTCATTTTACAGAAGGTATCGAGCAAGCTGATTTTATCTTGCTGTACAAACGGTCGTGTTTTCTTCTTTTCACACACACAACACACACACACACACACACACACACACACACACACACACACACACACACACACACACACACACACACACACACACGCGCGCGCGCGCGCGCGCGCGCACACACACACGTGCGCGCACACGCACGCACGCTCTCCCTCCCTCTCGCTCTGTCTCTTTCTCCCCCTCTTACACACACACACACACACACACACACACTCTCTCTCTCTCTCTCTCTCCTCTCTCTCTCTCTCTCTCTCTCTCTCTCTCTCACGCATACACGTGTGCAAGTTTTATTTTCTTATAAATTCATTTATTCGTTTATGCTAGTAATATGCCACATCTCCGATTCTAGGTTCGGATTCCACTCACTGTAGATTTCTCCTCTGTCTATCGCCTCCATTATTATTATCATTATTATTATTATTTAGTGTACTATTGAGAGTACTTATACAACGCCTATCCCCGGTGAGAGATCAAACGCGACGCTCTGTACAATCCATGCTGTCGTTAACACAACAGGCTGTCTACCTGGGTAGAGCTGACTGAAGAGCTGTTTGCTGGCGCAACATTCAGTCAACGCCCGTGTCCTTCAGTAATCACTCAGACTTTCACTCTTTCTGTGGATGTTTTCCCCACAGACGATGCATGCTACGTGCATGTTTGTCATCCTTACCAACGGCCAGACTGGACATCTCTTCCGAAAGTTGGTGAAGGGATTTGAAATGTGTGCGACATGTTCTGCATGCAATCACCCGGACGGAACCTCGGGTTACAGTCTCATTCGAAGGATTTCAACTGTGGCTGCTCCAAGGAAACGCGTATAATGACCAGAGTTCCTCCATCTTTCACTTGATTGTTGGGACTTGCACACGATGTGAGACATAAACACTTTACAGCAGACTCCATGAAAACTCTGTTCAGAGATGTCCCACCTGATGCAATCTTTGAGTTTCCGAAAGAGATTAACATTTTTCATCTGCTCTAAGTTTTTACGGAAGAAAGATTTTTAACGTAGTCTCTGGTACGCTTTTAGAAGATGTATTTTTAAGAGATATGTGAAAGTCTTTCTTTTTTGATGACTTGTGAGTTGATTTTAACGTGGTGATAACCCTGATATGGCCCTTTGCGGTCGGCTGGGCTATAAGCAACATTACCTTACTTACCTCACTAAAACGCCAGAGACGCTCCTGCCAGAAAGCAAAACGCTGCATCGTTTGAGTTCCAGATGAACAACAGCTGCGTTCGCCCTAGTTGTGCAGAATGTCTGTTGTAATCCCCATGTCCAGTGCCGTTCCACCGGGCGCAATGGTAGGTGGACGTCGTCCCACACGCGGATCGAAGACGTCGTGGATGGACGAGAAGATGAAAGACCGGTCACCGGTCACTGGTCACACAACGCCTCTACCCAGTTGCACGTGACCAGAGGACAGACCGGACTGTGAAGATTCTGGACCGTCCACACGTCCGTCTCCGCCGCATTCCTTGACCTACAAACATGGCGCCATGATACATGCTTCTTGGTTGTGGACCCCATGCCCCGCCCCACTCTCACCCCCCCCCCCCCCCCCACCCCCACCCCGCAAGCAGATCGTTATGACAACTGTTTGTTTTCTTTTTTTCTTCGCTGTTTCAATTCTGGCTACTTTGCACGTTATCTCCGTTCAGACTTGTATACAAGAGAATCCCAACGCAGTTAGGGTGTGTGTGTGTGTGTGTGTGTGTGTGTGTGTGTGTGTGTGCTCTCTGTTTCTGAGAAATCTCTCGCTCTCCCTCCTTCCCTCCCCTCCCTCCCTCCTCTCTCTCTCTCTCTCTCTCTCTCTCTCTCTCTCTCTCTCTCTCTCTCTCTCTCTCTCTCTCTCCCCCTCGTGTGTGTGTGTGTGTGTGTGTGTGTGTGTGTGTGTGTGTGTGTGTGTGTGTGTGCGTGTGTGTGTGTGTGTGTGTGTGTGTGTGTGTGTGTGTGTGTGTGTGTGTGTGTGTGTGTTTGTTTGTGTGTGTGCTCTGTTTCTGAGAAATCTCTCGCTCTCCCTCCTTCCCTCCTCTCTTCTCTCTCTCTCTCTCTCTCTCTCTCTCTCTCTCTCTCTCTCTCTCTCTCTCTCTCTCTCTCTCTCTCTCTCTCCCCCCCCCTCGTGTGTGTGTGTGTGTGTGTGTGTGTGTGTGTGTGTGTGTGTGTGTGTGTGTGTGTGTGTGTGTGTTTGTGTGTACGCGCACAGGTATGCATACGTGTATGTGTGTGTGTGTGTGTGTAGTTGTGTGTGTGTGTGTGTGTGTGTGTGTGTGTGTGTGTGTGTGTGTGCGCGCGTACGCGCGCGCTTGTTTGTGTATGTGTGCGTGTGTTGCTCCTCGTGATGCTGTTGTTGGCATCAAATGGTGATAGGAAAGTATTTTCTTTCATAAATGATTTCTTTAGAAGTAGGGAGGACGTGTCTTCATTCGTTAGGTGTGTTTACGAAGAAAGATAAACAGACAGTGGGGAAAACATACGAAGACGAATACAAAATGGTTTGTTATGGTTATGCAAGAAAGACCATCCACAGAGGACGGGTGGGGGAAGAATTTACAATTATATGAAAATGTACTGTGCGAAATGACTAAAGGTAAACACTGCACATGATCATTATGTCCTGGACACAACATAAAAGGCTAAGTTTACTTGTTTTCCTTTTCACAGTAGAGCCCTGTCAGCACAACACTTTCGACACACTTTCTCTACAATACTGGCAGATCAAAGTCACAATACATCACGGCTAGAATTTCCATTTGGATCATTATCACATTTGTACAAGCTGGATTGCAACTCTTTGACAGAGACTGTTCATTTTTTCCCCTGGACTTTAGAAACCGTTTAAAATCTCAATGCCCATGCTTGCAGGATGCTTGCTTTCCCGCCGTGATTCAGAAAGACATATGTAGGTACATTTTCTTCCGCCTTGTTCTCATTTTCAGATAATATTTCCTTGTTGCTCACTCCTAATATCGCACATTTGTACTGCGCATGGTTTGTTCGTGTCGCTGTTTTTTTTGTTTACAAAACTGTCAGTGCCTGTGTGTTTGTGTGACAGAAAGCCATGTCAACTGGTGTAATTGGAAAACAGTTCCGCAGCAGAGGGAGAAGAGTTGCGTGAAAACAGTGTCACGCAAGCTGGTTCGTTGTCCGAGCGGTCAGAAGCTTAGAGTACTCTGGGCTGGTGTGGGCATGAACAAACCACATGGAGACTATAAATAGTCAGCTGCCTTTTTTTTCCCCGTTTGTTTGGTTGCTGTTTGTGTTTTGTTTTGCGGTTACCGATGTGATTGGGCTTTCCCGATGTGATTGGGCTTTCGATGTATTGCTTCAGTTGTTTGCTGTTGACCTGAGACGGCTATTTCCGGCAGTAAACGGTCTGGAACTCTTGAGACTCGACAGTGTGAAATCGACGTGGCATTAAGTGGGCGTGTCACTGGACGGTCGAAGGACGACACCAGTCTGATTGTTTCTGCTGTCGATTGTGAAAGAGGACAGCATCATTTCTTGAAGAATCGAGTTCAGACAACTTTCCAAAGTGGATAGGAACCTGTGACTGGCGTAGTAGTGACTGGCTGGCGTAGTAGTGACTGGCGTAGTAGTGGCTGGCGTAATAGTGACTGGCTGGCGTAGTAGTGACTGACTGGCGTAGTAGTGACTGACTGGCGTAGTAGTGACTGGCGTAGTAGAGGCTGGCGTAGTAGTGACTGGCTGGCGTAGTAGTGACTGACTGGCGTAGGACTGGTAGTAGGACTGGCGTAGTAGGGTTGGCGTAGTAGTGACTGGCTGGCGTAGTAGTGACTGGCGTAGTAGTGACTGGCTGGCGTAGTAGTGACTGGCGTAGTAGAGGCTGGCGTAATAGTGACTGGCTGGCGTAGTAGAGGCTGGCGTAGTAGTGACTGGCTGGCGTAGTAGTGACTGGCGTAGTAGAGGCTGGCGTAGTAGAGGCTGGCGTAGTAGTGACTGACTGGCGTAGTGACTGGCGTAGTAGTGACTGGCGTAGTAGTGGTTGGCGTAGTAGTGACTGGCTGGCGTAGTAGTGACTGGCGTAGTAGTGACTGGCTGGCGTAGTGACTGGCTGGCGTAGTAGTGACTGGCGTAGTACAGGCTGGCGTAGTAGTGACTGGCGAAGTAGAGGCTGGCGTACTAGTGACTGGCGTAGTATTGGCTGGCGTAGTAGTGGCTGGCGTAGTAGAGGCTGGCGTAGTAGTGACTGGCGTAGTAGTGAATGGCGTAGTAGTGGCTGGCGTAGTAGTGACTGGTGTAGTAGTGACTGGTATAGTAGTGGCTGGCGTAGTAGTGACTGGCGTAGTAATGACTGGCGTAGTAGTAGCTGGGTAGTAGTGACTGGCGTAGTAGTGACTGGCGTAGTAGTGACTGGCGTAGTAGTGATGGCGTAGTAGTGACTGGCGTAGTAGTAGCTGGCGAGTAGTGACTGCGTAGTAGTGACTGGCGTAGTAGAGGCTGGCGTAGTAGTGACTGGCGTAGTAGTGACTGGCTAGTAGGCTGTAGCTGATGGTAGTGGAATGGTAGTAGTGCTGGCGTAGTAGTGCTGGCGTAGTAGTGGCTGACTGGCGAAATAGTGGCTGGCGAAATTGGGGCATGGGGTGGCGTAGTATTTGACTAAAGGGAGAAAGTGACAAAGGCGTATTTGGGGGGAATTGCCCCAAGTAGGGCCTTTTTTTTGTTAGTAAACGGGGGGGGCCGAAGAGGAACTGACCGGAGGAGGGGGTTTTAAGTTGGGGGGTTGGGGTGGAGGGGGGGATGGGGGGTGAAAAGGACGGGTAAAAAAAGGGCGGAGGGGAGAGGAGGGGAGAGAGGGGAGAAAGGGGAAAAGGGGGGGAAGAGAGGGGGAAAAGGGGAAAAACGGACGGCAGAAGGACGGCCCGGGAAGGGGGGAAGGGAAAAGGAAAAGGGGGGGGAAAAATTTAGGAATGGGGGTGATGGGAAGGGGAAAAGGGGGGGGAGGGGGGGGTTAGAGGACGGGCCCGGCGTTTATTTTACGGGGTTAGAAAATACTGGTTTTTCCCCGTTGTGATGGGTTTCCCCCTTTAAATAATTTGGAAAAACTGGGCTAAAAAGGCCGGGGTAATATGAGGAAAACAAAAATTTTAAAATGGGTAAAGAAACCTTGAAAAATTCCAACCTTAAAAAAACCAAAAAAAATTAAAAATTTTAAAAAAATAAAATTCTTTAAAAAAGGAAAAGGGAGAGGGGGGGTGGGGAGTGAGGGGGTTGGGAAATAGAAAGGGGCTATAGAAAAGGATTGGCTTGTAATAAAACCCGAGAAGTGGGAAATAGGGCCAAAGTGCTTATTTTTAAACCCAAACCAAATTAACGGCCGTTTCGGCCGGTGGGAGGCCGGAGAGGGGGAAAAGAGAGAGGGGGAAGAGGCAAAGGGGAGAAGGATGGGGAGAAGAGGCGGCCCGACTGTATTTTTTTCGAAGGGTAAAAATCTAAAGTTTAAAAAAGTGGTTGGGGGAGAGGGGGGGGGAAAAAAGGGGAGGGAAAGGGGGGAGAGGAGGGAGAAGGGGGGGGAGGGAAGGGAGAGGGGGCGATTGTAATGGGAAAGGGTTTTAAAAACAAAAATTGGCCTTTTTTCAGGCGGTTTTTTGGGGAACGCCTTTGGGCGGAACGAAAAAAGGCAGAACAGAAAGGGGAAAAAAAGAGGGGGGGGGGGGGGGGAGGTGGGAAAATGGGGGGCAAGAGAGAAGAAGGGGGAAAGAAGAAAGAAGAAAGAGAAGAAAAAGAAAAAAAGGGGAAAAAAAAAAGAAAAAAAAAAAAAAAAAAAAGAAAAAAAAATACCAACAACAACAAAAATTATCAAAAAAAACAACAAAAACCAAGGAAAAACCGCCCCGGCCAGCAACAACAGACAGCGGAAAAAGACAAAAAAAATAAAAAAAAAAAAGGCGCCAAACAGAAAAAAAGGGGGAGCAAAAGGGGGAGATGGAAAAAGGGAAAAAAGGGGGTAATTAAAAAAATACAGGGCGAAATGGAAAGGTAATAAAGGGGGAGAAATAATAGGGGGGGAAAAATATAAAAAGGAAGGGTAAAGGGAAAAAATTAAAAAAAGTTTTAAAGGGGCCCAGAAGGGGAAATAAAGGGGGGAAAAAGAAAAACCCAAAGAAAACCAAACAAATTCCCTTTAAAATTTTCCAAAAGGGGTTTTTAGTAACCCAAAGGGGTTTTTTACCCCCGGGTCCTCCCTTTTAATTTTAAGGGCCCCCCCAAAAAGGTTTGGTTGAAATCCAATTTTGTAGAAAATTCAAAAACCAACCAAAGGGAAATCAAAAAAAATCAAAAAAGGAAAAAACATAAAAATTTTTTGGAAAAAGAAAAAAAAAATAAAAAAATTTTTAAAAAAAGGGGGGAATTTTAATAATAAAACAAAAACAACAAACAAAAAAATAATAATTAACAAAAAAAAATTAAAAAAAAAATTTTAAAAATGGAATTTTCTTTAAGGGAAGAAAAAGGGGGGGGCGGGGCGGGGGTAAAAGGGAAAAGGTGAGGTGGGTGGGGAAAAAAAAAATTTTTTGAGTTAAAACTTATACTCCAAGGGGGCATTAAGGGGAAAAAACAACATAAGGGGTTCAAGGGGTTGGCGTAAAATTTTTTTTAAACCACAAAATTAACCCAAAAGGGGGAACCCTTAAAGGGGGGAAAACCTTTAAAACCCGGAAAAAAAGAAAAGGGGAAAAGGGGGGAAAGGGAAAAGGGGGGAAAAAAGGAAGAGAAAAAGGAAGAAAGAAAAGGGGGGAAAGTAAAGGGAAAATTTTTAAAAAAAAAAGGGGGAGAAGAGAAAAAGCCCCCAAAAATAAAAAAATTCATTTTTCGGCAAAATAAAAAAACAAAAAAAGGATTTTAATAACAAAGGGTGAGGGAAAATTTGGAAAGGTGGGGGGAAAAAAAAAAAAAAAATTAATGGGGGGGAAGCCTTTAAAATGGAAAGCCCCCCCAGGGGGAAGAGGATTTTAAGGAGGGAGGGGGGAAAATGGTTTGGAAAGGGGAGAGAAGAATTAAAGAAAAGGGGGAAGGGGGAGAGGGAGGTTTTTGGAAGGGAAAAAAGGGGGGAAAACCCCTTTTTGAAAAGAATTTTTTTTAAATTGGAAACTGTTATTAAAAATACAATAATTTGCCTTTTTTAAATTCAACAAGAAAAAAGAACATGAAAAATATTACAAAATTTGGAAATAAACAAAGTTTGCAAGAATTTAAAAAAAAAAAGAAAAATTATAAAAAAAAAATAAAAAAAAATAGACCCCCAAATTTTTTGGGAAAAGGGGGGGGGGGGAAGAAGGGGGGGAAAAGGAGAAAAAGAATTATGGAGGGGGAATTTTTGAAAAGAGAAAAACCCCCGGCCCCGGAAAGGAAGGGGAAAAAGGGGGAGGAGAGAAACAAAATTAGAAGTGTTGAAGGGGGAGAAAGGGGGGGAGAAAAAAAGGGGCCAAATTTTTATAATTTTCCCCCCCAATTTTTTTCCCTTTTTTTAAAATTTCTTTTTCCCCAATCACCTAAAATGATAAAAATATAACCCAAAAAAATTTTTTCTCCCACAATTTAATTTTAATATTATATATATATATATTTTATATTTTTAAATATATATTTTATATATATAAAATTTATATATTTTAAAAAACAAAAAAATATTACATATTATATCTAAAATTCAAATATATATACAAACCCATTTTATATACATTACACACACATTAAATACATACCATACACATCCCAAACACAATATTTTTATATAAATAAAAATATTTTTAAAATATATAAAAAATATATTAAAATATATTATATTTATCAAAATACTTTTTTCTTTGGAAAAAAAAAAAGAAGCAAAATTTTTTTTTTAGAAAAGCCCAAGGGGTTAAGTAATGAAAAGGGCCCTGTTTTTATGTTTTTGAGATTATTTGGTATTACTTTGTTTTTTTTTTTGTTTTTTATTTTTTTTTTTTAAAATCATTTTTTACCGCAGAAAAAAGGGGTGGGGGGTAAGTGTTTTGAAAGTTGTGGAAAAATTTGGATTTGTTTGATGTATTCTGGAAGGGATTTTCCACAAAGAGGTTCCCAAAAGTACTTTTAGACTTGTTTTAAAAATGGGTCAATTCTTTGGGGGATTTTTTCTCGACGAGACTTTTTGAAAATTCGTTCATTAAAGTTGTTGGAGCATTCCCTGCAGAATCTTGTGCATAAATTAGCCCCTTTGTTGTTTTGAGCCCTTTTGGCCCTAAATTGGAAAAAAATGTGAAATGTGTATAATCAAGCTTTCGAGGCTATTTTTTTCTTCAAAGGATTGTTTTGAGCGCTCTTTTATGTAGGTTTAAACCCAATGGTTTTAGTGGTTTTTGCACTTGCAAAACCCAAATTAAAAAAAAAGTCGATGCTTAATCAACATGGGGACTGTTTTTACATGGAAAAACAGTTTTCTTTAAAATTGAAGGTAAAGAAAGTTTTTGGGGGGGAGGGGGGGGTGAGCTAAATAGACTTTCGGGGGAGAGCTTTTTGCAAATTTAAACGTTATGGGGGGATTCCCCCTGGATTTTGCCCAATTTAAATTAGTCCTAATCCCTTTTATGATAAAGTACTTTTTCCACAAGTAAAATTATTAGGTGTTTAGGGGGAAAAAATCTTTGGGTTTGAGCTTTTGTTTTTTTTGCCGTTGTAAGGGTCCATGATTTTATTTTTTGGGGGTTGGAAGGGCTATGTTTTAGTTCGGTCCATTTTACGGCGTGGTACCCCCTTTTTTCCAAATGTTTTTAAAAAGACTGGAAGGATCATTATGGCTGATGGGGGGAATTGTGGGTCATCTGAAAAGAGGCCCCGCTTTTAGATCCAAAAGTGGGGGTAGGTAAATTAATGTAGGGGAAAAGAGTTAGGGGGTTTAAAAGGGGACCCCTTGGGAAAAAACCCCAAATTAACTTAAAAAGTTGTTAAAAAAAGGACAGCCGCCCCCAATAAGACCCCCATTGTTTTTCCTTTTTTGTGATGTATGATTTAAAGGATAAGGGCGGTTTTTAAAAAACCCCGTATTTCTCCAGTTTCGAAAAAGGGAGATTTTGGCCCAAGGGACACAAATCTTTTTTAAAAAATCAACGAATAACACCCCAAATATCTATTTTTTATTAATATTTTTTAACCCAAACCCCCCCTTTCCCCCAAGTTGATTAAGGGAGAAGGGCCCCACAATATCAAATTGTTATTAATATTAAAAAGCCAACATCTACAAAAATTGTTTAATGCAAAAAGGCAAAGGAATGTTTTCGTCTAAAAACCAAAATTTTTTTCCGGGATGGAGAAAATTGTACATTTTTAAAGTGATGAAGGATGTGTTTTTTTTAAAAAATTTTTTTTCTAGGGGTTTTGGGAAAGGATAGTTAAATTGATATTGGTCTTTTAGTTTGAAGGATAAATTTATTATAAACCAATTTATGAATGGGAAATAACTTTTCCCTTTTTTGAACGCAAAAAGGAAAAAAAACTTTTATCAAATGCACAGATTGAAGATATACGTTAACGTGTCTGTTATAACGGGACCCGGGGATTTTTCAGAATTTTGCCACAAAATGCCTTTCGTCCACGTGTTCCTGACTTTTTTGAATGAAGTGGGCCCTTGTTTACACCCGTGCACATTATAAAAGTGGAATGGTATTTAAGACGGGGATTTTTTTGTCGTGAAAAAAAATTGATGGAGTTTTTTAAAGTTTTTAAGTTAAAAATTTTCAGTATAAAAAACCTGTATCTGGAATGGAGAAAAAGTGAGTTTTTTAAAGTTGTTCAGAAAAAAATACCTTTGTTTAACTTTTTGGGATTTTGAAGAAGAACTGTTGTTGTTAATGCTGGTTTTTTCCTTGCCAAACCAGTTTTGGTTTTTGTTTGGAATTTTAAAAACTCGCATAGTTTTTGTTTTTTCCCTGCGCTTTTTGAAGTTTTTTGCATTTCTTAGTGATCTTGTTTCTTCTTCATACCCTTGTTCTTTCAAAGGTCCAAAGGAAAGCATCCCCTTCCTGTAATTTTTTCGTGTACCCGGGGGGTTTTTGGGAAAAAGGGTTTTTTACTCTGATTGTTTTTTAAGGAGCATTTTCTGTTATAGCCCTTCTGAAAAAATTTCAAACCCAAAAAGCCCAATGGGTTTAAAATCGGGAAATCCGCAATATTGTTACTGTTTTTAAGTTTGATTTCCTTAAATAAAGCAAAAAGTTTTTTTTTTCGTTAAATTTTAAAAAGGGCACGTTGGGTTATGGTTTTGTGGCCTTTTTTTGGGATTTTCACTCCATTTTTAAAGCCCTTTGAAAACACACCCCGGGGTAAAAATCCCCAAGAAGAAAAGGGCTTTTGCCCCAAAGCTTCTATTTTTTTAATTTTTTTTGAGACATAGATTTGGCCAAATGATTGTTTTAAAAGGTTGGTGTTACCTGGGGGGTTTTGGTTTTGATAACCTGATGTAACATTGAAAACATTTAACTTTTTTGGCTCCTTTGGGCCCTTTTTAAATTTCAAAAATCTACATTAAAAGCCCACCGATTTTAAAAAACCCTCTTTTTAAAATTCAAAGGGAAAACGGGGCCCCAATGGGTAGTAAAAAATTTTTATCAGTCCATTTTGCCTTTTCCCTGGGTTCCCCCGATAGAAAAAAGCCCGTTTAAAAATTGGATTGTGATTTTTTTCAGTGTGTTTTGTATCCAAAACTGCTTCTACGTAAATGTGTTCTAGGGGGGAAAAGTTTTCTTGAAGTTGAGGGATTCACTGCCCAATACACTGGGAAGACCGCCCCTTTTGGGTTTTAGGGGGTCTTTTCAAACGTTTTTTTAAAACCGGGCCCGTTTTAAACTTTACACTAAGAGGTTTTTAGTTTTTGTTTCGGAGGGGGGACCCGAAGGGGGAAGGGGCTTTTGGGGGTTTCGATATCGGGAAACGAGATATCAGAGTCTTACTGATGCATTTATTGATTTTAAAGGGGAAAAATTTTTCTCAGTCCATTTTCCAAAGGGTTTTTGTGGTCATTTTATGTTTTTGGTGCAAAAAGAAAAAAGGAAAAAAAAAAAACAAAAAAAAAAAAGGGGAAAAGGGGAAAGGACACGTAAAAAAAAAGAAAAATAAATAAGGGAAAACAACAACAACCCCAACCCAAACAAAAAAAACAGCAACAATAACAAAAAACAAAAAAAAAAAGAAAAAACAAACAAACGGTAGAATTAGGAAACCACCGCAGTGGTTTGGGAAAATAGGTAAATGGGGAATGACTTAAAAATTTAAAATGGGGCCCCTCAACAAATTGGGGCTGTCGGGTTTGTACGGGAAAGAAGACGGGCAAGATTTAAAAAGCACAATTCCTTATGTTGCACGCCGAATTTTCCAATATATGTATCTGAACACACAAAAAATTTTGCTGAAAATCAATTAAATTGTCTATAGGCCCAAATTCCCTTTTTTGGAAAAAGGGCGTTCCCATTTAAAGGGAAAGCGCCTCCCAATCGGGCCCACACCCCCGGACGCAGGAAAAAGGGAAATTTTTTTTTTTTTTAATTTTTTTTTTTTTTTTTTAAAGAAACAAAATTTTAGTCTGACTTTCCCGGTGAAGGCACATATGATTCATGAGCCACCATTTTCAGTCATTTTAAAACAGGGGGGCCCGAAATGTCTTTAGAAAACCGGGATGGCTTGATAGTAAAATGAAAAACACAAAATTTTTTCAGCCAGCCTCCCGGTGACCCACGGGCAAAAAATAGATGCCGATGAAAAAAAGATAGTTATTATTCCAAGAACATAATGACACGAAACAAGTAGTACCCGGGGAAAAAAAATTTTCCCAAAGTCGGGGCAAGTAAGGATAAAAGTTACACACCCACACACACCCCCCCCAAAACCCCGCACGAAACCCCACGGCACGAAACCCCACGCACCCCACCACGCACGAAACGCGCGCCCCGTGCGCCGCGCGCGCGCCGCACCACACACACACACCTTATATCAAGGACTTGACGTATCAAACTTCCAAAAAAACGCGGAAAGAAAAACAAGTTTGAATGTTAGGGGCAAATTTTTTATTGGTCACAATTGTACGAGGGGGGAAGCGAAAAAATTTCCAACGTGTTTTGATTCATTACACCGGAAATTTGTGTAAAAAAGTCACACCCTTATTTTTCTTTGTGGGGAAAAAACCCCAAGGCCCAGGGGAAAAACCCCACTTGAAGCCCTAATCCCGGGTTTGGGGGCCACCATTTCCCAGGGACAACTGCTTTGACACCTGGGGCTCATTGAGTGGACCAGGGGGTTGTGCGTCCCCTTGGCACACCAGCCCACCCCTGGACGAGGGCCGGGGGAATTTTGAGCCGCTGTTGTGGCGGGGTTACGCAGGAGGCCCAACCCCCTTTCCCCAATTCACCCCAAAAAATTTTCCCTTTTGGGGTTTAAAGGGGAAACGAGGGCGGGCCAGAGCAGCACTTTGACGTTTTTTATGCGGAAAAAATTTGCTGGGGGGCCCGGGCGGTGTGTGGTCTTGCTTTGTCCTGTTGGAATGTCCGTTTGGGTGTTTGCGAAAAAAAAGGAATGACAGGGGGTTTTGAGCACCGGGTTTGGATGTAGCGCTGTGCATTGACCCCCCCCCCGGGGGGTTTTAAAAAATTTTTGGGGGGTTTTTTTCCCCCCCCCAAAAAAAAAAGGGGGCCCCCCCCGGGGGGGCCCCCCCCCGGGGTCAGCATAATTCCCGGGGCCCCAAAATTTTTAAAACCCCCCCTTTAAAAAAAAACCCCCCTTTTTTAAAAATGCGTCCCCCCCCCCCTTTTTGGGGGGCCCACCCCCCCCGGTTTTCTTAAATGTCCCCCCGGGGGGGGCCCCAAACCCCCCCTTTTTTCCCCCCCCCCCCGGGGGGGTTTTTTGGGGGGCCCGGGCCCCCCCGGGGGGGGGCCCTTTTCCCCAAAAAAAACCCAACCCCGGGGGAAAGGGGGGGGGGTTTCCGGGGGGGAAAACCCTTTTCCCCGGGGGGGGGGGGGGAAAAAAAAGGGGGTTTGGGGGTTTTCTCCGGGGGAAAAAAAATTAAATTTAAAAAAATTTTGGGGCCCCCCTGGACCCCCCTCCTTTTCCCGGGGAACGTTTTTCCCCCCCCCTTTTTTCCCCAGGGGGTTTTTTTTTTTAACCCTTTTAAAAAAGGGGGGGGCCCCCCCCCTTTTTTTTTTTTTCCCCGGGGCCCCAAAAAAAAGGGGGGTTTTTTAAAATTTTTTTTAAAAGGGGGGAATTTAAAAAAAATTTTTTTTGGTTTTCCCCCCCCCAAAAAAATTTAAAAAATTTTTTTTTTTTTCCCCAAAAAAAAAATTTTTTTTTTTTTTTTTTTTTTTTTTTTTTTTTGGGGGGGGGGGGTTTTTTTTTTTTTTTTGGGGGGGGGGGGGGGGGGGGGGGGGGGGGGGGGGGGGGGGGGGGGGGTTTTAAAAAGGGGGAAAAAAAAACCCCCCCTTGGGGGGGGCCCCCCCTGGACCGTGGTTTTTAAAAAACCGGAAGGGGGGGGGGGGGGGGGGGGGTTTGGGGGGGGTTTTTGGGGGGGGTTTTTCCCCGGGGATAAAGGGGGGGGGCCCAGGGGAACTGGGGCTTTCCCCGGGGGGGGGGTGGCCTTTTTTTTTCGGGCGGCCCCCCAAAGGGGGGGGGGGGGGGGGGGGGTTTTTTGGGGGGGGGGGGTTTTTTTTTTTTTTTTGGGGGGGGGGGGGGGCGGGGGGGTTCCAAAAAGGGGGGTTCCCCTTTTTTAAATTTTCCCTCCTTTTTTGGGGGTTTTTTTTTGGGGGGGGGGGGGTTTTTTGGGGGTTTTCCGGGGGGTTTTTAAAAAAAAATTTTTTTTTAAAAACCCCCAAAAAATTCCCCCCCTTTTGGGTTTAATTTTTTTGAAAATTTTTAAAAAACCCCAAGGGGGGGGGAAGGCTTTTTTGGGGAAAGGGGCCCCCGGGGGGCCCCCCTTTTTTTTTTTCCCCTTTAAAATTTTAAAAAATGGGGGGCCCCCCCCAAAATTTAAAAATTTTAAAAAAATTTTTCCGGAAAAATTTTAATTTTTTTTTTTTTTTTTTTTTGGGAAAATTTTAATTTTTCCTTTTTCCCAATTGGGTTTTTTTTAAAGGGGGGGTTTTGGGGGGAAAGGGGGGGGCCGGGGGTTTTTTGGGGGGGCCCTTTTTTATGGGGAAAAAAAATTAAAGGGTTTAAAAGGGGGGAAAAAAGGGGGGGGGAAAAGGGGGGGGGGGGTTTTGGGGGGGGGGGGGAAAGGGGGGGGGGGGGGGGAGGTTTTTTTTGGGGGTTTTTTTTGGGGGGGGGGGGCTGGGGGGGGGGGGGGGGGGGGCCCTTTCACATTCCGAAAAACCCCCCCAAAAAATTTTTTTGGGGGGGGGTGGTTTCCCTTTCCCCCCCTTTTTCCGGGGTTTCCCCCCGGCCCGCCCCCCCCTTTTGGGGGGGAAACCCCGGGGTTTAAAAAAAAAAAAGGGGGGGGGAGGAAGGGGGGGAGGGGGGGAGGGGGGAGGGGCCGGGGGGTGGGGGGGGGGGGGGGGGGCAAAGAAAAAAGGGAAAAAAAAGAAGAAAAAAAAAAAAGGGGGGGTTTTTTTTTTTGGGGGGGGGGGGGAAAAAGGGGAAAAAAGGGGGAAAAAAAGAAAAAAAGAAGAAGGAAAAGGGGAGAAAAAAAAAAAAAAATAGAAAAAAAAAAAAGGGAAAAAGGGGGGGGGAAGGGGGGGGGGGGGGGAGGGGGGGAAGGGGAGAAAAAAAAAAAGGGTTTTGGGGGGGAAAAAAAAAAGGGGGGGAAAATTTTAAAAAAAAAAAAAAAAAAAGGGGGGGGGGGGAAAAAAAAAAAAAAGGGGGGGGGGGGGGGGGGGGGAAAAAGGGGGGAAAAAAAAAAAAAAAAGGAAAAAAAACCCCCCCCCCCCCCCCCCCCCCTTTTTTTTCCCCCCCCCCAAAAACCCCAAAAAAAAAAAAAAAAAAAAAAAACCCCAAAAAAAAAAAAAAAAAAAGAAAAAAAAAAAAAAAAAAAAAAAAAAAAAAATTTTTCCCCAAAAAAAGGAAAAAAAAATTTCCCCCCCCCCCCCCCAAAAAAAAGGGGAAAAAAAAAAACCCCCCCCCCTTTTTCCCCCCCCCAAAAACCCCCCCCCAAACCCCCCCCCCCCGGTTTTCCCCCCCCTTTTTTTCCCCTTTTAAAAAACCCCCAAAAATTTTTTTTTTCCCCCCCCCCCCCCCCCCTTTTCCTTTTTGGGTTTTTTTTTTGGGTTTTTTTTTTTTTTTTTTTAAACCCCCCCCCCCCCTTCTCTTCCCCTTTTTTTTTTCCCCCCCTTTTTTTCCCTTTTTTCCCCCTTTTTTTTTCTTCCTTTTTCTTCCCTCTCTCTTTTTCTTTTTTTTTTTCCTTTTTTTTTTTCCCCGTTTAAAAATTTTTTTTTTTTTTTCGGCCCCCCCCTTTCCCTTTTTTCTCTTTTTTTTTTCTTTTTCTTCTCCCCCTTTTTTTTTTCCCCCTTTTTCCCCCTTTTTGGGCTTCCCCCTTTTTTCCCCCCCCCCCCCCCCTTTTTTTTTTTCCCCCCTTTTTTTTTTTTTTTTTTTTTCTCTCTTCTTCCCCCCCCCTCTTTTCCCCCCTTTTTTTTTCCCCCCCCCCCGGGGTTTTTTTTTTTTAATTTTTTTTTTGCCTTTCCCCCCTTTTTTTCCCCCCCCCTTTGAAACCCCCTTTTTTTTTTTCCCCTTTTTTTTCTTTCCCCTTTGTTCCCCCTTTTTTTTTTTCCCCCCCCCCCCCCCTTTTTCCCCCCTTTTTTCCCTTTTTCCCCAAAATTTTTTTTTTGGGGGGGGGGGGGGGGGTTTTTTGGGGGGGGTTTTTTGGGGGAAAAAAAATTTTTTTTTTTTTTTCCCTTTTTTTTTGGTTTGGGGGAAGGGGGGGGGGGTTTTTTTTCCTTTTCCCGGGGGGGGGTTTTTTGGGTTTTTGTTTTTGGGTGTGTGTTTTTTTGGGGGGGGTGTTTTTTGTGTGTGTTTGTGGGTGTTTTTTTGGGGGGGGGGGGGGGTTTGTTGGGGTTTTTTTTTGTTGGGGGGGTTTTTTTTTGGGGGGGTTTTTTTTTGTTGTTTTTGTGTGGGGCGTTTGGGGGTTGGGGTTTTTTTTTTGGGGGGGGGGGGGGGGGTTGGGGGGGGTTTTTTTGGGTTTGGGAAATTTTTTTTTTTTTTTTTTTCCAGGTTTTTTTGGTTTTTTTTTGGGGTTTTTTTGGGGGTTTTGGGGGGGGGGGGGGTTTTTTGGGGGGGTTTTTTAAAATTTTTTAAAAATCTTTTGGGGGTTTTTTTTTTTTGAAATTTTTTTTTTTTTTTTTTTTTTGGGGGTTTTTTTTTTAAATCCCCCCCCAAACCCAAACCCCCCCCCCCAATTTTGGGGGGGGGTTTTTTTTTTAAAAAAATTTTCGAAAATTTTTTTTTTTTTTTTCCTTTTAAATTTTTTCCCCCCCTTTTTTTTTTTCTTCCGTTTTCCCCCCCCCCCCCCCCCCCCTTTTTTTTTGGGGGGCCCCCCCCCCTTTCCCCAAAAACCCCCTTTTTTTTTTTTTTTCCCCCCTTTTTTTCCCCCCTTTTTTTTTCCCCCCCCCTTTTTTCCTTTTTTTTTTTTCCCCCCCCTTCTTTTCCCCCCTTTTCCCCCCCCCCTTTTCCCCCCTCCTTTTTCCTTTCCCCCTTTCCCCCCCTTTTTTTTTCCCCCCCTTTTTGGCCCCTTTCCCCCCGGTTTTGGGGTTTTTTTTTTTCCCCCCTTTCCCCCCCCCCTTCCCCCCCGGGGGGGGTTTTAAAAATTTTTTTAAAAGGGGGGGGGGAAGGGAAGGGGGGGGGGGGGGGGGGGGGGAAAAAGGGGAAAGGGGGGAAAGGGGTTCCCCCCGGGGGGGGTTTGGGCCCCGGGGGGAAAAAAAAAGGGGGAGGATTTGGGAAAAAGGGGGGGGGGGGGGGGGGTTTTTTGTTTAAAAGGAAAAAGGGGGCCCAATTTTGGGGGGGGGGGTCCCCCCCTTTTTTTGGGGGGGGGGGAAAAAAAAACCCCCCAAAAAATTTTTTAAAAAAACCGGGAAAAAAAAAATTTTTTTTTCCGGGGGGGGGGGGGGTTTTTAAAAATTTCCAAAAACCGGGAAAAAGGGGGAAAAAAAAAGGGGGGGGGGGGGGAAATAGGGAAAAATAAAAAAAAAAAAAGGGGGGGGGGGAAAAAACCCGAGGTTTTTTTGAAAAGGGGGGGGGAAAAAAAAAAAAAAAGGGGGGGGTTTTAAAAAAAAGATTTAAAAAAAAAGGAAAATTTTTTTTAAAAAAAAAAAAATTTTTTTTTTTTTTTTCCCCAAAAAAAAAAAGGAAAATAAAAAAAAAAAAAAAAGGGGGGGGGTTTTTGGGGGGGTTTTATAAGGGGGGAAATAAAAAAAAAAAAAATTTTTTTTTTAATTTTAAAGGGGGGTTGAAAGGGGTTTTCCTTTTAAATTTTAAAAAGGGGGTTTTAGGGGAAAAAAAAAAAGGGGGGGAAAAAAAAAAATTTGTAAAAAGAAAAAGTAAAAAAAGGGGGGGGGGGGTTTTGGGGGGTTTTGGGCCCCGGGGGCCCACTCAAACGGCGGGAGAAAGAAAAAGAGGGTGAGTGTTATGTGACAATACCATGCTGTTGCTGCTGCATTTTTCTTAGTTGTTGTTGTTGTTGTTGTTGTTATCAGTTATATGGTATCATTGTTGTCGTCATGGTGATCGTCGTAATCCTCAATAACATAACATCAGCAGCAGCAGCAGCAGCAGCAGTAGTACCACCACCACCACCACCACCACCAGGAAGAGCTGGGCAGTACTAGCTGCAGCAGTTAGTAACAGCAGCAGCAGCAGCAGTGCTGAAAGGGACAGTAGTGATTGTAGTAGCTGTGGTAGTGGAAGTAGTGATATTAGTAGCATAGCAGTAGAAGTAATAGCATCAGCAATAGTAGTAGTAAGTAAGCAAGAGTTGTAGTGGTTGTAGTGATAGTGGTAGTAGTAGTAATGAAAGTAGCAGTAGTAGTAGCAGTAGTAGAAGTAATAGAAGCAGCAGCAGCATGTGGTAGATGGCAGCAGCAGCAGCTGCTGCTGCAATAGGAGGAGGAGTAATAGCAATAGCAGCACGGCAGCAGTATTAGCAGTAGTAATGATGGTACAATAGCAGTATTACTCGTTGTAGTATTAGTAATAGTAGTAGAAGTAGAGCTGTAGCAGCAGTGTAGTAGTAGTCGTCGTAGTCAAAGTACAGTATAGTAGTAGTAGTATAGTAGTAATAGTGGTGTAGTAGTAGTAGTAGTAGTGGTCGTATAAAAAAAGGTGTAGTAGTGAGGAGTACTAGGAATAGTAGAAGTCGTAATAGTAATAGCAGTAGTGTAATTGTAGTAGGAGTGGTAGTAGTAGCAGCACTAGCACAGTATTAGTAGTATTAGTAGCAGTGGTCGTTGTAGTAGTAGTAATATAGTAGCAGTATAGTAGTAGTAGCAGCAGTAGTAGTAGTAGTAAACAGCAGCAGCAGCAACACATGTACTAGAAGTCGTCGTAAGTGAAGTACTATGATAATAAAATCATGGGGGGGGGGGGGGGAGAGAGACAGAGAGAACAGAGAGAGACAGAGAGGAACAGAGAGAGACAGAGAGGAACAGAGAGAGACAGAGAGAGAGCGAGACAGAAAGAGCCTGGTGACTGACGGACATGCAGACAGAGACGAAATGAAATGGCTTGAAAAATAATTCAGTGTAGGCAAACCCCCCCCCCCCCCCCCCCCCCTTGAAGTTGGCGGAGGAAAAAGGGAGGGAAGGGGCAATGGAAAGGGAAGGGAGGGGGAGGAGAGGGTTGAAGTATGTGAATTCGTAGATATGATGTGGAATTCAAAGCGAAACACACATTAACCATAGAGTAAAGCCAGGCAGCTTTCCCACACTACACCACAAGATTTTTTATATAACCACTGTAAACGTTATGCTTTCTGTTCTATCATAGCAAAAGCAACAGCTGTGACTTTGAGCAATTTCCATTTCCTCTAAAAACATCGGTGGCACTAATGCACATTTGTATCCACTCAATTTAACGCCTTCAGTTTGATGTACCTTTAATTACCTTTTGTCGCAAGATGTCGACCAACATTTTCGTCATATGTCGAGATAATAGCGAAGAAAAGAAAGAAAGAAAGAAAAGAAAAGATAAAAGAGAGAGAGAAATACACCGATCTCTACTGGAATTCTAATTCTATTCTGACGAGCGCCGAATGAATGTGAAAATATCAACACATGCAGATATCGAGGGAATTCCTCAACTGTCCATTGTGACAATGTCGAACCATCCATTATCTATACACTAATAGGATTAGACGCAGCCTGATTCCCCCCTAGCGTGGAATAGCCTTGTATAAATCATTCAGAACTATAGTTGATCGTCCCACTGGATAGTTCCGGTTCAGAATCCAGCATTGTCTGATCCTGGCGTCAAAAAAAAAAAAAAAAAAAAAAAAAAAAAAAAAAAAAAAGGGAAAAAAAAAAGAACGTTCCTGAGAAATATGTGAACTTCAATTTGCTCCTAGTATAAATTAAGAAAAGCTCTTATTTTATCTTTTTAGAATGAACAGTCACAAAAACCCTTTTATGGTTTTTGCCCACCCAAAAAAATGGGAGCATTTTGCTATTTCACTTTCTTAAAACAAATTTAAAAGTAGTTAAGGACTCCCTGAAAAACGAGACAAACTAATCACAAGACAAACACGACCTTTTTAAACCCTCTTAGGTTTTCTCACCAATACACAACACTCAGGACAACAAAAATGAAACGAGCAATCACACTTA
>CM031606.1:63121287-63134529 GCA_018398815.1 Conus ventricosus | reverse complement strand
TGTACTCTCACCACCACCTGACCCGCATAATCACACATTTTCTTTATATCACTTTTCTTTTAAATAACTATGTTTCTTCAAACTTATCAAATTGCACACAGATAACAAACATTGCTGTGTCGGGGTCAACCCGATAGATCCCCGCACCGTTAGATTTCCCTGCCCGAACCGTAGATCCCCGCACCGATTTGATCCCCGCATCGGTAGATCCCCGCAAAGGATAGGGTTTAGGGTTTTGGGGGGGTTAGGGATCTATCGGTTGCCCTGTTTTACAACGGGAAACGGAATCATCTCCACATAACACTTAGCTGAAAGTTTTGTCACTGTGATCAGGCACGCCTTCACCCCACGATTGTCAGTGACAACCGCACGGGAAATTTTATCCGGTCCCTTCAAGTCAACAACGTTCCCCGCCCCAACGAAAAATCTTCACGTGATTTGACGGAATCTTACGGTGAGCTAAATTTCCCTCCCCCTGACTCTACAGCAACATTATTGATGACAGGGCCCGGGCCCTTCTACCAGGTTGTCACTGATGTCCAGAACGAACTCTTATTTTTGATCACCAGGGATCATAGGGCCATGGACAATTTCATCCTGTGACCTGGCGACTTCGGTGTGGCACAAGCTTTTTCTGGTCTCCCCAACCCGGGAAAGGAAAGTCCTCACTCACAAATATATCGTTCCTTTTAGTTTTTTTTTTGCACGCAGAATCTTATCTTGTCCTTTAAGATGTGCATCTTGTTTACTGGCGCGTTCGGCTTTGAATTCAATGTGCACACGGTCGAAAGAATGTCGTTGAAAGTTCCAGCGATATTATCAGTCTTCCAGCTCTTCACTTCTTGCCAACTCACCGCCCTTCGAGGAAAGCATGGATGATTTTTGTTGTTTCTTTCGACTCCTTTAGGTCGTATTTTTCCCTTTCCAAAGGGTTCCACCTAACGGCGAGTCTCATGTTTCGTTCCTCAACTGTCATTTCCTGTTCCCGGCGGATCTCCTGTTTTGACCGGAATTTCGTCCTGCAGATTTGCACACTTTCTTACGTCCCATGTCCTCTCCAAGCCGATCAAATTTACCAAGTTAATCATTCAAAATGGCCTCACGTCTTTTAAAGGGATCGGGCGGTAACCAGAGGCAGCAGGGTAGAGCCCGGTCCAAGAACCACTGTCTCTCGGGCTTTCCTGCGCTCTCCAGACGGGGTTTGCGTTTGCTATCAGGGCTTAAAAAGTGGAGGGTCCTGGATCAGCTCCACGTCACCAAATCGTTGGAGCAAATGTCGTAGCAGAATAGAGACAGTAAAGGCCCACAGTAACAACGTCCATGCGCATCTCAACTTGAGCACGATATTTCATGGCGGATTTAAATTTTATACGCTTCAACATAAAAGCTGCGAAAATGTGCGCAAATACACCACACACATACCTAAAAGTCAGCGATGCAGCAGGCATAGTCCACCACATAAAGTCACTGCCAACTCACAAGACACAGCACTACACACAACTAGAGAAAAAAAAGAAAAAGCACAGAGCCTCAAAAAAGCGTGTCACTCAACTATGTGTACCACAAGCGCCCCCGAGGGAGAGAGAGAGAGAGAGGGAGAGAGAGAGACAGAGAGAGAGAGAGAGAAGAGAGAGAGAGAAGAGGAGAGAGAGAAGGAGAGAGAGAGAGAATATTATTTTTAAAAAACCCAGTATAACTTGATCGCTAGTCTTGCAGTCTGTCCTTGCTTTATAATCATGACACTAATATGCATTCATGCCTCGAATGTCTTGTGCAAAGCGTGCCGAAAGTGTGACTAACCTACGTCTAGGGACTTACCGCCCTTTTAACGCCAATCGCTTTTCTTTTTCTTTTTTGTTTTCTCTCTCTATGGTATGTGTGTGTGAGTGAGCGTGACGTGTGTGCGCGCGCGCGGCGCGCGTGTGTGTGGTGTAATCAATGATTAGTTTCTGGTCAACGGAGACTGGTTACAAGGGAGGACTGTGTAGTCCTGAAATAGTGGTCTTTGTTTCAAGCAAATCATCCGTGTCACTGCTGCACCCGGCTCGTCCACTAGCAGCCCGGCCGGTACCGGCATCTGTTGGCTACTGCGTGCCAGATATGGCATCTTTTGGACAAACGTTACGACCGAACTTAAGAAAAACAAAACCAAGCACCCGGAAACACACACACACACACACACCACACACACACACACACACACACTCTCTCTCTCTCTCTCTCTCTCTCTCTCTCACCACACACACACACACACATCTCTCTCACAACACACACACACACCCCACACACACCACACACACCACCACACACACACATCTCTCTCACACACTGTCACACACACACACACACTGTCAGAGGGGAAGAGAGAGAGAGAGAGAGAGAGACAGAGACAGAGACAGAGAGACAAAGAGAGACAGAGGGAGAGAGAGAGACAGTGAGAGAGGAGAGAGAGAGAGAGATGAGAGAGAGAGAGAGAGAGGAGGTCCATTCGCAAGGCTGACCATGTCCAGCTTTTGCGAATTCAAGAAACGTTTCCTGATCCCGGTATACGAAAGCATGCACAGCCCAAGAATCGTACATTCGAAATTCTGGGCAAACGCTTACCACCTTTTTAAAACGGACCAACGGCCTCCAAGAACACGTCATGTGATTGTTACTGTGATTGATTTGTGTGCGTTTCGGGCGAACGTTAACGACTTCATGGACAACTCGAAGGTGATTTTAAGCCGTGCTATATGCGTGGACCACACTGCGAGCTGCGGTGTTTACCCGTGGTGGTCTAACGGTGGATAAGCTATGAACAGTGGGTGGGCCACGCCAACAGCTAGTTGGCTGAGTTTAATGTCCACACAACAAGTGCTTTTAGGGACATATTGTGTGCTTCAGCAAGCTGCAACACGTAGAGTCAGTCGTTTGGCGGACTTACAAGCTGATGACGGGCTTGGGAGAGGTCTGTGTCTGCATTGGGAAGGAGCCACCCGGGGTGGTTGGTTCCCTTCGGCAGGACCCAGGGTCAAGTTGTTGATTCGTTTACAGTTAGCATTTTCCTTCGTAGTAAGTCGTCCCAGACGCGTGTCTGGATGCTGATGGTGTCCTACCTTGCTGCCCTCCTTCAAGGCCGTTTTCAGGACTACCGGATGGCCGTCCTTCGTGCTGAGTGGCGGAGGTCCTGTGCCGCGTGAGGCCGACTTAGGAAACAGGCAGGACAGAAGTCGCCAAGCCGCTGCGAAGATGCAAATCCACCTTGCGCCCGTGAGACACGTTCCCACCACTCTCTTTCCCAAGGGGGAGAACCCTGATGTTCGCACAGGCCACTGGTGAAGTCGCAGAATGGCAGCGGCCTCGTCGCAGCTGACCCACAGCCTCAAGAGCCGTTCCCCGGCGACACAGGCTGGACACGTCGTTACTGCTGATGAGAGAAAGGTAGTTTGTGCCGCCCCACGCCTGTCTGCCACCTCGGCGCTTTCTGCTGGTAATGCCACCTCCCAGCAAGGTGTAATGCTGACCACACTAACGGCGAATACAACGGACTTGTATCGTAATGGATGACGTACTTTCTGTAGAGGCGGCCACGTTACGAGCGACAACCGCGCGGATAGTGCTAACGTTAAGTGACGGTAACTATCGGAAACGTTACCGTTGCTCGACGCTGGCACCGTCCGCGCGGCTCTCTCTCTTGAAGTGGCCGCTTCTGCAGCGTATCATGTCATCTTTGTTCATCACGCTGCAGCAGCTCAAACATGGTGGTGTGTGTGGCTTCACCCAACACGCGCTGCCAGACACGTGACCAGTTTCTCCACCATCATAACTATCGTAACGTGAAAACAGTGGTACCCCGATGCCAACCATTACCCACATCATTACATTACACTCTCTGCTCTACGACCACCACTGCTGCATCTTTGATATTAACGTTTAACTGTCACACCTGCCAACAGTGATTTGGTAACGAGGAGAGCAGGAGCCAAGGGATCTAACTCTACACTTCCTCCAAAACGACATGTTGAGAGAGGTATTGATGTTATAGATATTTCATGCTGCGTGCCAGCGGGATTTGATCTGACAATCTCACTGACAGTTTGGTGCCTTACTACTGCTGCTGTGGCTGTGGCCTGTGTCTCTTGCTACTACTGCATCTGAGCAAAGATAGTTCGCCCTCGGAAATCCGTAGGGCGTACAGTCTTTGATCTGAGGTTGCAGCTACTATTCCTGCAGCCGCTATATCAGTCAGTATTGTGCTCCAATGAACAGACTGCCACGAACAGATCTCCCTCTCTCAATCTCTCTCTCTCTCTCTCTCTCTCTCTCACACACACACACCACACACACACACACACACACACACACACACACACCACAACACCACCACGTTTTACACTCATACTGGGAAAAGGTCAGGAACTGGACACAGAATCAGTCAGTATATGTGTATATGCCTACATTCCGATCCGCACTGCTGACGTATTACCTCAGAACAAAACCCAAAAAAAACCCCTGACAGATGGACGCCTCTTAACACATACATTAAACT
The DNA here is from genome assembly GCA_018398815.1 of Conus ventricosus. Classification (NCBI taxonomy): domain Eukaryota; kingdom Metazoa; phylum Mollusca; class Gastropoda; order Neogastropoda; family Conidae; genus Conus; species Conus ventricosus. The sequence goes on along the minus strand of CM031606.1, from coordinate 63,129,998 downwards.
GCTTGGTAACTAATGTCAGTTTCGGGGAGTAGATTGGGAGGGGGGAATGCAGAGGTTCCGCCCCTTGCCTCCCTCTCTTCTCACCGTTTTCCCGGTCACATTTCGAAAAGGAAGAAAAAAAAGTAACAGAAAGGATCTCCCATAAAAAGTCAAACATTTATAACATTGCCACTAAAAAACGATCTACGCTATTCTTGGCCTCTGTATATCTGTGCGGTGATTCTCATTACTAATCTCCTCTTCCCCGACATGAATATTGTTCCAACAAACGTCTTGGTTTGACAGAAGGCACCAGTGTTACGTAAACCACAATCACCGCAGGCACTGATCTTTATGAAGTCCAAAAGCTGAATCTATTATATCCAAGAAAGGATAGCTAAAAACGGGGTTAAGATATGGGAAAAAAAGAACAGAACTTACACTGTCACGAGCTGTGTACAGAACTGTTTTCACCCAGTTCGCCTTTTAGTCCCACCACTGGGGGCACTCGATGTTTGAGACTATGAATTACGCAGAAACCAAAGACCAGCCAAGGATGTTACTATTTACAGCGCATACAAATATAAAAGTCACGCATAATCTTACTCGTATTCTTAAGAAATATATTTATCTTCTTTGAATCGGAAATAAACGGAATTCTGAAAGAAAGTAAGTTGTACCAGACATGAGGTTCTTTACACATTGTCACTGTCGATTCTTTACACATTGTCACTGTCGATTCTTTACACATTGTCACTGTCGATTCTTTACACATTGTCACTGTCGATTCTTTCCGACTCTAAACACTGTAGAGGTCAAAATATATGAGTCCAGCGACGCAAATGTTGATTTTTTTTTCCAATTCAAATTTTAATCATAGATTTTGAAATATCACAGATGCGCAAAAGAATGTGCCGTATTCAACACATAAGTGACTCATCTACAGGAGACATACAGGCGTATATGTTACAGTTTAAAGAAAGAAACAAGAACATGAAAAGACCCTTTTTCTAAGCTTACGCTTCCTGCGACCGTATTTTGAAATTAATTCCTTTTCTAGAACGAAGTCTTGAAAAGATTTTACACATACATATAAATTGTGAATATGCATAACATGTAGGAAAACGTATCATCGGAATCCCTGAATTCTGTCAGCTCGGTCGCCACTGGTATTTATCACCAGCTCAATTCAGCTGCTAGTTTATCTGGCCCCATTCAAGCTGTGTCTGAAAGAAACTGTGGGAGGTACTGCTGTATCTGTCCGACGGTTCCTCCATGAATTGCATACGCGTGTTTCTAGTGAAACCATATAACACTGGACCGTCAAGTTTTATGTTTTGAGTGAATATAAGCACTATATGGGAAATGACCCAGTCAGGATTGACACCAAAGGGCGGGAAGGGAGGGGGGTTTCGTAATAACAAATGGCCTCCGTCTTCTTAATAACAGATGATTTTTTTTTTACTTGCTCTATGGTAATCAAAAGGCCACCTTCGTAGTGACAAATGACTTGTTTCATTTGCTTCTTTTTCGGTCCCATTTTTTCTTGGTGTCCTACAATTTTCTAAAGATTGCACGGCTATATTAATAACGTTTACAAAGCCAGGAATCCTGAACATCGTGAAAAAAACAGCCTTTCTCGATTTTCTTGACAAGACGGATGACAAGCTGTAACCATCTTCATCCATTTATCCCCCGGCAAACAACGTCGTGTTGCTGACGACGGTCGGTGCCCTCAAGGATATCGCTGGGGTAAAAGGTTTGTGGCACAGGCCTGCTGGACTTCATTGCACTACATTGTTTTGTATGTAGAAACGACAAGAAAGCGTTTGGAAACTCATTCTTTAACTCCAGGTGTCCAACTCTCACCCTGTCTCTGTCTGTCTGTCTGTTTCTCTCTGTTTGTCAGAGGGAGAGATGAAGGGAAGGAGAGAGAGGGAGGGATATATATATATATTATATATATATATATATAGAGAGAGAGAGAGAGAGAGAAGAGAGAGGAGAGGAGAGAGAGAGACAGACAGACAGACAGACAGACAGACAGACAGACAGACAGACGGACTGACAGACGACAGACAGACGGAGACTGACCTTGAGACAGACACTGAGATAGGGATAGGAATACAGTGAGATACAAAGAGAGAACAGAGAGACTACACACATCTGAGCATCATCAAAGACATGTTTGTGTTAGCATGTAGACAGGGATAAACAGTGGTCGAAATTTATTTAACACACACCTGAACAAACCAACAACAACAACAAAAAAGACACAAAGTAGAGAGTACAAGATCTGTGTAGGAGTGGAAGGAAATGGGGGAAAAAAGGAAGGTACGTGAAAGGAGGTACAAAGAAGCCCTCCCCTCCCCCTCACCTCACACCTCTTTCCCCCTTCACCCCACACTCTTCCATCTCTTTCTCCAAAGTACATTTTTCATTATGCAGCTTAGAACGCTACGTGACGCAACCATATGGGTAAAAGAAAAAAAAAAAAAACAAGAAACTGCGGGTGTGTGGTGTGGGTGTGTGGTGTGGGTCTGTGATGTGGGTCTGTGATGTGGATCTGTGGTATGGGTCTGTAGTGTGGGTCTGTAGTGAATGTTTGTAGTGTAGGTAGGTCTGTGGTGTGGGTCTGTGGTGTGGGTCTGTAGTGAATGTCTGTGGTGTGGGTCTGTGGTGTGGGTTTGTAGTGTAGGTCTGTGGTGTGGGTCTGTAGTGTGGGTCTGTGGTGTGGGTCTGTAGTGTAGGTCTGTGGTGTGGGTCTGTGGTGTGGGTCTGTGGTGTGGGTCTGTGGTGTGGGTTTGTGGTGTGGGTTTGTAGTGTAGGTCTGTGGTGTGGGTCTGTAGTGTGGGTCTGTGGTGTGGGTCTGTGGTGTGGGTCTGTGGTGTGGGTCTGTGGTGTGGTCTGTGGTGTGGGTCTGTGGTGTGGGTCTGTAGTGTGGGTCTGTGGTGTGGGTCTGTAGTGTGGGTCTGTGGTGTGGGTCTGTGGTGTGGGTCTATAGTGCAGATCCGTTGAAGAAGTTCATAATCGGTTTTCTGCTGAAAGTGAACACTGAAATTACTGCTCACAAATCGAGAACTATAATCGCGCGCGCGCGCGCGGCGAGTGTGTGCGTGTGTGTGTGTGTTGGCTACATTTAACATTAAAACTTTCAAGAGATGTCAACGTTAGTATGACGCATTTCCGCGTCCAATTGGGGTTTAAAAAAAAAAGGAAAGAGAAGAACTACTTGGGAAGTAACTCGTTCAGCCCGTGCCAGACAGAACAGTTATGTTGTCACTCTCAAGTAACTTTTGCTCGTAGTAATTAGAGAAGAATGCAATAAATAAAACTGCCCAACAACCCTCATTCTTTCTTTCTTTTTTTCTTTTTTTTTTTTTTTTTGCTGTCCCAACCTCTGCGCGACTTCAGAGGCAGTGCAACCCACGCCGCTCATTCCGACACCCCGTCCACAGCCACAGCCCGGTCGGCCCGCGCAGCCCCAGCACCGCAATCCACAAGGAGCAGTCAATGTCAAGTCGTCAAGAGGCAACCCACCGGAGGAGAACACTGCACTGCTGCCGAGTCACTTCGGTGGTGTTCAGTGGCGCCTGTTCTGATCTAACATACACAGGACACCACCTACTAAGCCCCCTACAGACGACAATAATTGCTGTAGTCGCGGAGCGGCGTGAGTGAGCTCTCCCTCCGGAGGGCGCCACCACGTCCGCCAACGACAGCCCCCATGGACTCGCCGATACCGGTGACCCCGACGGAACCAAACAAGACCACAGACGTGGAGAGGACATCGAAATTGAGGTTTACCATGAGAGCAGGGCATTGAAGGGCCACAGAACTTGAGACTTTTTTTTAATGTGGTCGATGAGAATGAGGGATGATTAAGATGATGCTACGATTTCATTTCGGTCTGAGACTACATGACAGGGCTGTACTCTACGCTTCCTTTCATAATATATCCCGGTCACACCGGCCCGAGAGATACAGGACCTGCAGTGTTGGTAGAAATTTGAGCAACACTTCAGAAACGCATCGATTAAGTGGATGAAAACTCGACTGTGTGGTCCCAGTCTTCCCAACTGAGTCCGACAGCAAACTCAACTCGGGTAGGAGCCGGTCGGGTGCAGAAAAACCCACATGACTCTGATGGGATTCGAAAACCCCCGACCTCCCAGCCGGAGTAGACGCGACGCTAACCACTTCGCCACGGCGGCTGGTACCTCATCTTTTCTGTCATGCAACATGTACTCCTCTCTCTCTCTCTCTCTTCTCTCTCTCTCATCCTCTTCTTCTCTCTCTCCTACATTCCGGTCTCGAACCAGAAAGGAAAGGTTGTGCACTCAAGTACGGATCAAATCAAAGGACTGACACAGGGTCTGTTTTACGGGCGGAAGTTGCCTCGTTCTGAATACATATTCTACTTCCTCCTGTTTCACAGAAGCTCTGGAAAAGACGAGCATTCTGCTTGCTGGCTTGAGGCAGGATAGAGAACCAAAGTATATTCACAGAAAGAAGGAAACGAAAACTCCAATCAGCCGGGCACATCAGCAAGAAAAATGTGTGACATCCAAGGGGTCTTTGCGACATTACTTACTCATCCTTAAGTCTTTTTTTGTTCCCCGTCTTTTTCTATTTCGTTTCAAGTGTTTGTTTGTTGAGGGTACTTAGGTAACTTGGTTGACCGATCGGTTGGTTGGCTCCACTGGCTAGTTTTAATTAATTAATCATTCGTTTTGTTTATAAACTTATTACTGTCTTCATTCACGAATTCATATCCATCTATGTATGTATCTATCAATTTATCTATCGATTTGAATCATGGATATAAAAATTGCACCATGACGATTAATAAACACAGCCGAAACCGAACCAAACATAGAATGACCAGGAAATAATGAGTGAAAGCACATCCGCCTCAGAAAAAGGGATTATTGGGGGTAGACACAGATCGGTTAACGTGCTGCTAACACAACGTGCCAGACACACTCCTAAGGGAAGTTATCTAATGGTGTCGTCGATAGGAGGCCCCCTTAACCCCCCAGAAGATAACCTCCCTTTCAAAGATATTTTCGGTTGAAACATACGTTTGAGCGATAAACGTTCCAACTTTTTTGTATAACTGGCACAAGTGCATATTATTAAGGTGTTTTCTGATTAAATTTACTCTGATCCTTGACGAAAACACACACAGACACAGACAGACAGATAGACAGTCAGACACACACACACACACACACACACACAAAACACACACACACACACAACAACGCGCGCGCGCGCGCGCGGCGCGCAGAGCGAAAAGAGAGAAGAGAGAGAGAGAGAGAGAGAGAGAGGAGGAGAGAGAGAGAGGAGATAAATCATATTTGAAGTCAAGTGAGCTTTAGCGTTTCCTATGAAGAGTGATTTTGTTGTAAACACCAGAATTAGTTGACTGGATGACGTGTTGCGCTGTTTAAGTGATTATTTTGCTGGCTCACATGCGTGGTTGGATCTCTCTGGGAAACAGAGCAATTCAGTTTATATCCCAGTGGTTTTACGCTTTGAGATGCTACCCTTTCTATGCTTGTCTGTCTGTCTGTATGTTTGGTTTTGTTTTTGTTAAGTTTTAATATGAAATCATCGCAATTTGTTTTTAGACCAAGGATTAAAAACGTGAAAGGCGATCAAAATGTCTGTGAATAAAAACAAGAAATGTCATTTTCTGTCATCGGAAGTCGTGGTTCTTATAGCTTCAGAAAGCGATTGAAGTACACAGAACAGATGCCATTTCTAAAACGGTGTGGGCAACCTTTGCTTTTCGTATACTGGTCGAGAGGTAGATCAAGCGATTCTGATCCAGGATGGAAAGTTGATTCGTGCTGTGGAAGGTCGATCGATTTCTAAATCAGAGGCTGGCCGGCTGGGGTGGTGGGAAGTCAGTAGCTGCGTGAGGTTGGGTGGCTGACTGAACAGACGGATGGCGAGCGAGGACAGAATGCTGTGTAAACTAACAAAATCAGAAAGAAACTGCAGAGAAAAAAGAATCTGACGACGAAAACTTGAGCGAAACACACACACAGACACACACGAAGACAGAGAGAGAGAGAGAAATTGAAGAGAGAGAGAGAGAGAGAGAGAGAGAGACGAGAGAGAGGAGAGAGAGAGAGAGAGAGAGAGAGAGACAGACAGACAGAGAGACAGAGAGACAGACAGACAGAGAGACAGAGAGACAGAAAGAGACAGAGACACACAGACAGACAGACAGACAGACAGCGGCAGACAGACAGACAGACACACACACACACACACACACACACACACACAACACACACACACACACACACACACGAAGAAGAGAGAGAGAGAGAGAGAGAGAGAGAGAGAGTGAAGAGAGAGAGAGAGAGAGAGAGAGAGAGAGAGAGACATCAAACAGAGAGAGAGAGAGAGAGAGAGAGAGAGAGAGGAGAAGAGAGAGCAGAGACACACACGCAACGTACACACACCCACACACACACACACACACACACCACACACGCGCACACATGCACACACACACAACACACACACACACACACACACCACACACCACCACACACACACACACACACACACACACACACACACACACACGCACGCACGCACGCACACACACACACACACACACACACACACACACACACACACACACACACACACACACACACACACACTCACGCGCACACAGATCTCAAGGACGATGCACTTTGTGCGCGCAAAGAACCCCACTGCAAAAAAAAAGGGAACTAACTCTGGCAACTAATCGTGCATGCCCCACTTGGTAAGTAAACAGAAAGATGAGCTGGCACATTTGTTGTCAATTAAGGACGGGGCGGTACTTTGGCGACACAGTCTCTCGGCGAAGAACAGTCCTAATGTCACACAGAAAAAAGATCTACTGTGACACACGGAACAATACAATGCAGGCCAGGCCATTGTTTTCCGAGCTTGCCAGCGGGCAGACTGACCAAGTATTTACGGGCCTACCCCCCGGCCAGCCCACCTGCCCATCACTTTGATTTATCGTTGTCTGCTGTGTTTTTTCCAGCAACTAACTGAAACCAGACACCCTGTGTGGTCCATCTGGATTGACCAGTGGCTACTATCACGTCTTCATCATTTGGTACGATACGTTCGGATGCCAATGACCCAACAGTGATTCAAAACGATAAGTTTCGCGAAGCCAAATCTCCGGCTATCGCCTTGATTATCCGATGTTGTCAAAACTCTCTCTCTGTCTCTCTCTCTGTCTCTCTCTCTCTCTCTCTCTCTCTCTCTCTCTCTCTCTCTCTCTCTCTCTCTCTTATCTTATTTCAACCCTTGTTAGATGTCAGCGATTATGGCGGTTGATACTGTCCTGCCATGCAGTACAGCATCCTAGACTAAGACAGGGTACAAGACAATATGATTCAACACAACACAGTACAACTCGACACGATGTGATACGACACAATTAGATCTGCAATGCAACAGTATTCAATACAATGGTATGCAATACAACAGTATACGAAACAATGGTATACAATAGTACACAGTACAATACAATGGTATACAATACAAGGCAATATATCACAGTAGAGCACAGTCATTATAATGGGGTACATTGTTATACAAAACAATACTACATACACGCGCGCGCGCACCTAAGAATCAGAAAGAGAATAAGATGACCAGAATAAGAAGGAAAAGGGAGAGATCTCCAGCTCAGCAAATTAATAAATACAAGAAGGACAAAATGACAACTACAGTCACATTAACAACTACTACAAAGGCAATAAAGACGACATCATGACAACAGTCATCACATTACCAACATCAACAGCAGCAGCAGCAGCAGCAGCAGCAGCAGCACCAACAACAACAACAACAACAACAACAGTAACAAACATGTGTCCACCAGTGCCATCAGGCAGTCCTTCATTCGACTCTACCCAGGTAGGCAGCCCATGGTGTAAAGGAGCGAGTGGATTCTAAAACGCTTAGAGCACGGTCTTCAGCCGAGGACAGGCGCTATATAGATCTAACAATAACTATCACATCAACTATAATTATAACACTGACAATGATAATAGGCGACAACAATAATATATGCACTTTAGCAACGGTAATAACTCCAATAACAATGAACACAATGGCCACCACCATCAAGTGAACAACAACGATGGTAATGACAAGGTGGCCGCCGCCACCAGCTATTCACATCGATGATGACGACCACGAGGACAACAACTAAAGTGGACAAGATGACCATCGGTCAGTGGACTCACGTGTGGAGGCGAGGTGGACAGACAGACAGACCAGCAGCCGTCCAGTGAGGAGTGAGACTGACCGCTCACACATGACTCCTGGGAAATGGCAAAACACACACGTGTAGATGGTGAAAGTATAACACATAAAAAATAAGGATGTTACAACTGTTATTGCTGTGTATTTTGTCATCAAGTAGAGTTACATGCAAAGCGTAGAACTTCCTTTAAGAGAAGAAGTCGGGCTTAGGGGACTTTATCTGTCTGTTCTGTGGCAGCATGTGTGCTTATGTTTAGTGCATGAATACCACACGGGCACTCAGTTATGGTTTCTGTTCCTTTCATTATTTTATCGTGAGAACAGAACCTATCATTTAATGACTTCTCTCTCATTGACATAAGATTTCCTTTCAAGATAGAAATGAACACACACACACACACACACACACACACACACACACACACACACAC
>CM031606.1:63088700-63116187 GCA_018398815.1 Conus ventricosus | reverse complement strand
CCTACCGACCATCTCTACACGCACTTCTGGTCTGGTCCAGCGCATCTTTTATTCTTTTACCCATACTCCACCCACAACATCCAACCTTTCCAACCTACCATCTCTCACCACTTTTGGTCTGTCACGCATTTATTTACAAATACTTGGTCAACCTTTTGCTGTTATTCATTCATCATTATTAAACAATATCAACACTACATCACTTCTAGAATCAACAACATTCTAATGAGATCTGGAAGACATGGCCTTCAGCAGTACATTGACACCAAGACCAAGGTCGCGCAATAAATAAATTTTGAAAGAGAGGGTGTTAGTTACCGCCAATGACATTGACAACAAAGCACATGACAAGACACAATGCATTTCAACCTCTTGGGTCTTCTTCCGGCTATTCTCCCCCCGGCTATTCTCCCCACCACATGGACAACAACAGATGAGTCATTTTTCGTTCTTTGTTTGTACTGTCCAAATGTTAAATGTGATTTTTTTTTTTTTTTTTGCCTGAAGAAGACCCAAGAGGTTGAAATGCATCATGTCTTGTCATGTGCTTTGTTTGTCAATGTCATTGGCGGTAACTAACACCCTCTTTCAAAATTTTGCTTCGTTCTCCGCGCGCCGTCAGTCACTCCATTTTGAAAAAATCGATAAATTGTTTGGTTGGTTGGATTAACCCCTCTCTCTCTCTCTCTCTCTCTCTCTCTGTTAAGTTAGTACTCTGACTGTAAGACAACAGGCCGACATCTGCATGCTCGATAAGCCAACTGTTTATTAAGCTAACCCTTGAACCGAATACGGATGAATGCGAATAGCCGAACCGAATGCGGATAAGTACAAATTGGGTTAAGCCAATTATGTGACATCCTCCTTTCTTTCAGGAAATGGACATAGATTTATAAACGTTAGCGTCTCTAGTTTTTTTTTTCTTTTCTTTTCTTCAAACATAGCATCCAGGGAACCAGGTAGAGGTCCAGGCGGTCTGGCTTCCTGATGGCACGGCCACATCTAGAGGTCTGGACCATAGGCGTAGCAGGCTGGTCTTCTGGCTGGGGTTCTGGCCTCTGGATGGGGTTCCCACGTCTGGAGTTCTGGAGTGTACCCGGGGACAGTTGTTTTGCTTGATGGGGTTTTGGGGACGAGGTAGGGGCCACGGCGGGCCGCCATGGTGTCTCGGTCTCAGGACCCGGATCGTCTTCCTCTGCAGGATCTCCCATGGACCCAGGGTACAGAGAGGAGGCCTCCCTAGGAACTCTGCAAGGGGTCTGAGGTTTGAGTTCCCTGGGGACCAGGTGACGCCGGTTCCTCCTCTGTCTGCCACTGGGAGTCTGCACTTCATAGGACCGGAAGGGGAAGGACTGAACGACGGTCCCTGGTGCCCCCAATGGCTTGATCCACACAGGTTGTCCTGGAGTAAGTGGAGGAGCTGTTCTTGTGCGGTGTGCTCTGTCAAAGTTCATCTTCTGCTTCTGTTTGACAACTTTGTCCTGCTCCTCGAAGTTTTTCTCTTTTTGTCCCCCCGCTTCAAGGTTGATGGCAGTATGGGTACTGTGGTTCGCAGCTTTCGTCCCATGAGTAGCTCTCCTGGGCTCAGTCCCTGCTGAAGTGGTGTTGCCCGATAGCTGAGGAGAGCCAGGTAAGGGTCTTCTGCTTTCTTCATGAGAGACTTCACTGTCTGTACTGCTCTCTCTGCTTCTCCGTTAGCTTGAGGGTAGTATGGACTGCTTGTGACATGTGTGAATCCATATTTCTCTGCGAAGGCTGCAAACTGGCAGCTGGTGAACTGGCAGCCATTGTCCGACATAACTTCTGGGATTCCATGTCTGGAAAACATGCTCTTGCAGTGGTTGATCACACAGTCAGCGGTAGTCTGCCTGAGGAGGGCTAGCTCGATGAATCTAGAATAATAGTCCACAACGATCAGGTACTGTTCTTTCTTCAGTTCGAAAAGGTTAGTTAGTTAGTTGGTTAGTTAGTTAGTTAGTTAGTGTTTATAGGGTCCAGCGGACTACTAGGAGCCAAATCAGGACCTCAGCTATCATATCTAAGTCTCTAAATACAAATACCCACACTAGTATTAACACATCGTTTAAAATTTATGAGGACAAAAACACAATTATCTGTTCAACTCCGGCGACACCTGTATACATTATTAAATCACTATATTTTATAAAATAAGTTTACCTCTTTCAAAAAAGAAAAAATAAGATCTACTGAAATCTCACGAAAAAGAACCGATAAATCACTGGTGGAAAAGAACTTCTCTCTGATACACATCAAATCAGCACATTCTGTCAAAAAATGATTAACACTGAACAAGCTGTCACACGCAACACACCATGGGGGGTCTTCCCTTCTGAATATCCAACTGTGCGTTATATAGCTGTTTCCAATATGTAACCGTGACAAACCGATTCCTCTTTACGGTTACGTACCACCGATGGATAACAGGATAACAGGATAACAATTTTATTTGTCCAAGAGATGGAAAATTCATTTTCGATGGGAAAGGATTGGTTAAATCTGGGCAAATTTTAAACAATTTATTATGAATTTGATTACACCATTCATTCTGCCACAGTTCACGACAATACAAACTAGATTTATGACGTAGATCAGAGTGAGGAACAAACTGCATAGGCCTCCTGCAAAGACTTGCACCGAGAGCTTGTTTGGCTGCTTTGTCCACCACTGAGTTACCATAGATTCCCATGTGGCTGGGGACCCACAAGAAAACTATATGCTTTCCCGAAGAGACAAGCTGAGTATGAAGATCATGAATATCCGCCAAAACTGGATGTGACACTTCTCTTGTCGACAAAGCTGACAATGCCGACAATGAATCCGATAAAATAAGGAAATCATTCTGATCTGACCTGGACACCGCACTGAGGGCCAGATGTAAAGCCTTCAGTTCAGGAGTATAAACAGACACCAATCCCGCAATCTTAACAAAGTAGGCTCCTGAAAATTGTTATCACACACACTGGCAGCTGCAGCCCTCCACCTTTTTTAGAACCATCAGTAAAAATCTTGATAAAATCTTTATAAAGTTCACATTGCCCAAGATAAAGTTGTTTATATGCAGCACTCGAGGTGACCTCCTTTCGAAATTGAGTTAAATATAAATTTAATCTCTGGATTGGCGACTTTCCAAGGAGGAAAATCAGTCTGTAATGGACCGTCATCAACAGCATCAAGATCAATGCCAGCTGCCCCGAAGTGGGGCAAAATACGAATACCTAGTGGAGGAATCTCATTTGGCTTTAAGTCATATTTGGCTCTAAAAGGCGGGTTCATAACAATATCATAGGAGGGTTTTCTGGATTAGCCCTCAGTTTCAGGTAGTAATTCATGGAAAGACGCAACCTCCTTAGCTCCAGAGGGGGTTCACCAGATTCAACATACAAACTCTCTTTTGGAGATGTGCGAAGTGCTCCAGAGCAATCCGCAGTCCTTGATGATGAATTGGATCAAGAGCTTTGAGGTAAGACTTTCGTGCAGAACCATATACCACACACCCATAATCTAGCTTTGGTCTCACCAAAGCCCGATACAATCGCAACAAAGTTCGCTTGTCTGCACCCCAATCAGTGTGACTAATAACCTTCAAAACATTCAAACCATGACTGGCAAGATTGTTTAATGTCCTTAATGTGAGGAAAAAAAGAAAGCTTATTATCAAAAAAAAACCCCCCAAAAATTTAAACCGGGGGGTTTTGGGAAAAATTTTAATTCCCTGACCTTTTCAAACTGATAGCCTTTTCTAAGACCGGGAAAATCTACAAACAGCCCAGGACAAAACAAGAGAAAGGAAAGTTAAAATTTGATTCGAGAAACTTTTTAACATAAATTTTTAATTTGGGGTTTAAAATAAACCATTAAATACACTTTTCCGGCAAAAACAACAACATACAAAAATTTAACACAAATATTCATTTGGTTTTAATGACAGAAGGGTTTTAACATAAAAAACCAAAAAAACAAATTCAACTCCTGATAAAAAAAAGGGAAAACCCCCCAAAATTGCAGTCAAACAAGATTCATGTTTGAAAGCATCTAAAAAAAAAAAATTGGGCAGACTGAAAAATAAAATTTCAAAACATCACAGTTTTTTTACAAAAAACCACATAATGCAACATCACACCCACTTTTGGCCAAAGTCTTCCAGAAAACTTTTTCCCCCTAACAACAAAGGCCTTTTGTGAACAGACTCCTCCTCTTTCTCCCCAAACTCCTTTTTTTCCTACTGCCCCCCAATTTTTTCCCTTGCATCTTGTAGAATGTTTGGGGTTTATAAACAAAAACCCCATTGAGGGCCCCATTGAAAAAAAGCAAAGCAAAAAGGGCCAGAAATTTGGAAAAAAGCGGGGGATGGGGGAAAAGGGGATTGGGCAGTTCATAAACCAAGTTTTTAAAAAACCCAAAGGGAAAAAAGGGGGAGGGGGGAGGGGGGAAACCACAGCCAGCCTCCTTTTTCCCACATTTCCACCCCAAAAAAAAATTGTCCCAACCACCTTTTTTGCTCTTTCCCAGGAAAAAAGGGGAGGGGAGGGGGGGACCACAGCACAGCCTCCTGTTCCCACAGTTCAAAACCTTACAAATTTGCAAACACTTTTTCCCCGGGCTTTTTCCCAGAGAGAAGAGGGAGGGGAGGGGTGGCCCAAACACCCCGCCTCCTTTTTCCCAATTTCACCCCTTTAAAAATTTTCAAACATTTTTTTCCCTCCCTTTTTCCCAACAAACATTTTTTTGCCCAAACCAATGTTTTTTGTTTTCTGCTGAGACCACTACAAAAAAAAAAAAAATTTGGGGGCCTTTTTCCCTAGGGGCAGTAGGGGTGATCTGAACAAACAAAGAGAAAGCCGCCCCGAGCACACACCTCACACCCCACCCCCAAAAGGGCCGCGAAACACATGCACACGCCACGCACACTGCACACACACACACAAAGAACAAAAATAAACCCCCTCTTTCCATTCACCCAAATCTTTAACAATGGAAACGTGACGGGCCCAATGACAACAAAAGACAGAGGGAGGAACAGTATTACAACTGAAAACCCCTAAATTATTGCAACAATTTTTAAAGTGCCATTTACAAACCCTAAAAGTTTGAAAACAAAAAAGCATCAAATCCAACAAAAAAAAAGTGCAGTGGGCCCTTTAAACAACGCATTCATCACAAAGAACACTTTGTACCCCCTTTTAATCTGTTTTTAGTTAGACTGGCCCACTAAACTGGGGGCAATTTTTACAAATAAAAAAAGCAAAAAGCAAACCAATATTAAAAACATAAAATTTTTCCCAACCCTTTCCTTTTGATATAACCGACTATACGAAACATTTTCCCAAGGTTTAAACCTAAAAAACCCTTCCCAGGGTTTATATTCAAAAACAAAAATCAAAGCACTTATTTATACTTATTTACTAAAATTAAATTTAAATAGAAATCAAATTCACACCCACACACAAAAAAAAAAAAACCAAATTTTCCAAAAAGGCAATTAAGGAAGGGGAAAGGTGGGAAAAGGTGCAAGGGTTGGGGGTTGGGGGTATTAAAACACACAGACAGGGAGGGGGTAAAAAGGGGGAACAGACAGGGGGACGGAAAGGAAGAAAAACGGGGGGAACGGCAGGAAAAAAAAGCAACAGGGGGACGGCGGGAAAAAAACCCGGGGGGACGGCAGAAGAAAAGACATGGGGAGGGCAGGAAGAAAAACAGGGGAGGGCGGGAAAAAAGCAGACAGGGGGAACGGCAGGAAAAAGCAACAGGGGGAAGGGCCCGGGAAAAGAAGAAACATGGGGACGGCGGGAAGAAGACATGGGAGGGCAGGAAAAAGGGAGACGGGGGGAAAGGCGGGAAAAAAGCGACAGGGGGAAAGGGCAGGAAAAGAAGCCCAGGGGGAAAGGCCCGGAAGAAAAGACATTGGGGGGCCCGGAAAAAGGGCAGACGGGGGAGGGCCGGAAGAAGAAGACGGGGGGATGGCAGGAGAAACAGGGGGACGGCGAAAAAAAGACAGGGGGGGACGGCGGGAAGAAGAAGCGGGGGGGGAGGGGCCAGGAAAAGAAGACAGGGGGAGGGCCCAAAAGGGAAGCAACATGTGCCTGGCAGAAGAAGCAGACGGGGGGACGGCAGGAAAAGCCCTGGGGGGCCCGGGGAAGAAGAAGACTTTGGGGACGCGGGAAGAAAAACAGGGGGACCCCGGAAGAAGAAGACATGGGGAGGGCCCGGAAGAAGAAAAAAGGGACGGCGGGAAGCAGACGGGGGGACGGCGGGAAAAAGAAAAATGGGGACGGCGGGAAGGGAAGCAGACATGGGGAAAACGGCAGGAAGAAGACATGGGAGGGCGGGAAGAAGAAGAAAAGGGACGTAAAGAAGAAGAAGACAAGGGGACGGCAAACCAACAGGGGGAGGGCAAAAGAAGACTTTGGGTTTGGCAGGAAAACGGGACAGGGGGCTCAAAAAAAAAGAAGCCCTTGGGGACTTTAAAGAAGAAAAGACAGGGGGGGACGGCGGGAAACCCCAGAAAAGGGGGCCGGCAGGAAAAACCAGACCGGGGACGGCGGGAAAAAACCCCTTTGGGATGGCAGGA
Organism: Conus ventricosus; assembly: GCA_018398815.1. Lineage (NCBI taxonomy): Eukaryota > Metazoa > Mollusca > Gastropoda > Neogastropoda > Conidae > Conus > Conus ventricosus. The sequence continues at coordinate 63,109,598 of CM031606.1, read as the reverse complement.
AGAAGCAAAGGGGGAGGGCGGGAAGAAAAGACGGGGGAGGGGGCAGGAAGAACCCGACAGGGACGGCGGGAAGAAAAGACAGGGGCCCGGCAGAATAAGCAGACGGGGGGAAACGGCAGGAAGCAAAACGGGGGAGGGCAGGAAAAGAAAAGGGGCCCGGCGGGAAAAAACAGGGGGATGGCAAAAAAAGACATGGGGACGGCAGGAAAAAGACGGGGGGAGGGCAGAAAAAAGAAGAAAAGGGACCAGGAAAAAGACAGGGGGGAACGGCGGGAAGAAGACTTTGGGACAGCAAAAAAAAGAAACTTTGGGGAGGCAGAAAGAAACAGGGGGACGGCAGGAAAAAGACGGGGGGACGGCAAAAGAAGAAGACATGGGGAGGGCCCAAGGAAAAAAAAGACAGGGGAGGGCAAAAAGAAGCAGACAGGGGACGGCAGGAAGAAAAAAAGACATGGGCCCGGCGGGAAGAAGCAGACGGGGGGACGGCAGAAAAGCAGAGGGGGGACGGCGGGAAAAGGGGAATCAGGTTTGGGAAAAAGGGAGCCTAAACGGGGGAAAGGCAACGACGTTGAAATTGCCAAAAACCCAAAAAAACCTGAAAAATGAAGAGGTGCGCGGGTGGGGGGGGAGGGAGGGTCCCTGGTGGAGGGGAAGGGAGGGAACCAGGGTCAGCATCTCATTTCCCCGTGAACCCCCACACCCATGAAACACGCAAAAGTTTTTATCACCCCCGGATTGCAGCCCAAAACCCTGCTATGAACTTCCGCATCAAAAACACGCTAGTTTTAATCACTCCGGATTGACAGCCCCATACGCTATCAACTAAACCAATACTACCCACAATCCTGACAAAAATTATGACAGGGGGTTTAAAATTTAAACTATAAACGTAAACCCCCACAATTTGGGGTTGCAAGTTTTATCGGGAAAAGCGGGGCTGCCCCCCTGTAGCATGACTCACGTTTGTCACACTGGTGAAAAAGGGTTCATAAAAAAGGGCTGGGCGGCCCAACTGCATGTCAAAAAACCATAAAGCCCTATGCCCCAATCCACTCCAAAAGAAAGGAAACTAAAAAGCACCACTATAAAACATTTCCCATACAAGAAGAGGGGGGGATTTTTCAGACAGGAAAACCTTTAAGGAAGTGGAAAAAGCCTGAACATTGCCGGGGGACGGTCCACCCGGGGAAAGGCCAAAAATCAATTTTGGGGTAAAATAACCAGCAGTGATTTGACTGCTGATGAAATCCCCATAAATCACCCTTTACTGACATCGGGTTTCCACGGGTTTTTTTAATGTTGTTTTTCACACACACACACCCCTCTCTCTCTCTCCTTTTCTCTAAACCCTCTCTCTCTCTTCTCTCACTCACCCCCCTCCTCTCTCTCTCTCAAACAAAATTCTCAAATCTTTTGCAATTACTCTATGCACCTTAAAAAAAAAAAAATTTAAAAAAAAAACTGAATTCAGGCTCAAAGAGAAAGTATCAAATTTTTTAAATTTTTCGGGTTCAGCCCATTTACTGCAGATAAAATTCTGACCGTTAAACCCCCACTACTGATAGTTTAGTGGGTTTTACAGTACAGGTTCTTCCTGAATTTATTCCTTTTAAAGGGGTTTTTAAAACGGGTATTTTATGTTTTCTTACTGTATTTTTTCCTCTTAAAGGGTTTTTACAGTACTTTTCCCTTCCCTTACGAATTTTTTTTGAAAAGGCTTTAACAGAAATTTATGTCTTTTTAAACTGAAATTTAAATTCCTTTCAGGGGCTTTCAGTACTTGCCTTTTATTTATTTTTTCCCTTTCTTCAAGGTTTTAAACAGTACTAGGGTTTTTACGTATTTTACTCTTCAGGGGCCTTACAGTACTATGTATTTTTAATTTTAATTTATTCCTCTTCTGGGCTTAACAAAAAATTTACAATTTGGTTTTTCTTACTTTAAAAAGTATTTATTTCCCCCTTTTCAAGAGGCTTTAAAGTATTTTTCAAACGGGGAATTTTTTCCTCTTCAGAGGTTTTACAGTCCATGACTTCTTACGGAAATTTTATTCCTCTCAAGGTTTTTACAGTACAAAGTCTTCTTACTGTATTTATTCCTCCGGGGCAACAGTACTAGGGTTTTTTACTGTATTTATTCCCCTTCAAGGGCTTTACAGTCCCCATGCCCTTCTTACTGTTTTTTATTCCCCCTTCAGAGGTTTTACATCCCTATGCCCTTCTTATGTTTTTTAATTTCCTCTTCAAGGCTTTACAGTACTATGTTTTTCTTACTGAAATTTATTCCTTTTTCCCAAGGGGCTTTAACAGTACAAAGTGTTTAACTGTATTTTTTCCCCCTTCATCAGTTTAAGCAAAATTGAAAAGACTTGCTCTCCTACCCCTAAACCAAAACACAATGGGAAAAACATCACAGTTTTCCTGCTGGGGGTTTTGTGGGTTGGGAACCCCTTCAGAGCCATTTAAATTTTGGGGGGTTTTTTCTCCTCACGATTGGCTCCTGCCCAAAAAGTTTTTGTTCACAAAAAGGGGTTTAAAATGGGGGGACTTGAACTGGAGTCAGGGTTTTTTTTTTATCCATTTCCCCGGGAAAGCCCTCCCCTTCGAGAGTTTTTCAAGTTTCCCAACAAAAAAAATAGCAGTTCCTCATGACCTCAACGTGAAATTTTCCCCCCCATGTCAAAATGGTTTCCTCTCAATTGGGCTACACCGTGGGTTTTCCCCCCAAAGTCTACGTGGCTTTTTCTCCATGGCTACAGTGGTTTTTCCCCTCCATGTCAAAAGTGGTTTCCTCTCCATTTCTACATGGCTTTTCCCCTCCAGTCCCACACAGTGGTTTTCCCCTCCATGTCTACACAGTGAATTTTCCTCTCCCTGTCAAAACCCTGGGGTTTTCCCTTCCTTCCCCAAAAAAATCAAAAAGTGGGTTTTTCCCGTAAAACATGAAATGTCTGTTCTACCCCCCCCTTTCTCCTCCCCCAAGTTTTTGGGGGGAAATGCCCCAGAAATTGGGATTATACGTTCCTAACAAGAAAGGGCTTCAATAACCAAAAAATAACGTTATCTATAAAAAAACATCCCGTGAGGGGTTTCCCCTTTTTAAAAACTAATTTAAATAAACCTTTTTTAGATTTCAGTTTTTTTTTAATCCTGTGTTTTTTTCCCGGTCATTTTCAATAACATCATTTCCGCAAACAATTCATCAAATATTTTCTGTCTTTTTATGGGGAAATAGAACTACAGTCCCTTTTAAATGTTCTCTAAAGCTTTTTAAAAATGTTATATTTCCCGGGATAAAAACCACACACTTATTCCCAGCAAGTCTTTCCCCTGAAAGCTAGGTTTTGACAAAGGGGTTTTTCTTTTTAACTTGTCTCTTTTCCTGGGCCAACCCGTCACATAATTAAAAAGTGTCTGCGTTTTTTCAAAAAGTCAAAACTGTTCAAAAACTCCCCCGTTTATTGCAAAGGCAACCCAAAATATGTCATCCTCCGTCCCCAAAAAAACCCCCCTAATTTTGATATGCTTTTTTTCCAATTTTAAATGTTTGGGGAGAAAATTTACAATATACAAAAAAAAAAAACGATAAACTGTTTGTAACAGGTGGGATAAATATTTTTTTTTTCCCCAACCAAATCTGCCCACAAATCAATGGGGGAATGAGGAATTTTGGCATAAAGTTTAACTGCTCCCTGGGTTTTTTTTTAAAAAAGAATTAAAACTAATTTCCCGTTATTTTTTTTAAACAAACCTCTGTCCCAAAAATTTTCATAAAAAAAAACCCAAAAAAGGGCCTAAATGTGTAAGATTAATCCAATCAGTTCTGTAAGAATTTTTTTCTATTTAAGTAACATTGATTTTGTTGGGTTGTTTAAGGGTCTTAAATCCCACCAATTGAAGAACGACGATGGAACTAAGCCTTTAAAAGTCTAAGGTTTTTCCCCCCAAAAATTTAAAAACCTTTTTTTAAAGGCGTCACTAACGGGCCCCCAAAAACCCCTCCCTCCCACAAACTTTAAAGACAGAAATTTCAAATATCATTTGGGAACGTGTCCCCCCTAATTTCTGCTTGGAAAGAACTTTTAAATTTTTTTAGAACTTTTTTTTTCAACGTTTTCCTTTTTTGTGGAGGAAGTACGTTTTTTCCCATACGGCGTTATTTCCCAAAAAACTTTTCGGCAAATTGGGCGTCCCCCATAAACTTACATGTAAAGGGGCCCGAAATTTTAATGCTTTTCTGAACTTTTTTGACGGGGTAAAATATGGGAAATGGGCCAAAAAAAATTCAAATTTTAAAGTCCCAATTTTAAAAATGGTTTTTAAATGCCCTTTTAGGTCAGGTTTTTCGAACTATTTTTTTTTTCATACTGGCCAGCATTATTTGCTTCTCCCTTGCGCATTTGTCTAGTTTAAGGGGAAAACCCTTTTTTGTCGCCAAATTCTTTGCGTTTATAACACCAATCTTTATTTTACTCAAAAAACCAAAAAAAAAGCGCCTATCCCACCGTTCGGGTTTAAAGTTTCCGCAACGTCTGCAAGGTTTTAATTTAAAAATTATACACCCAAAAGGCGCTAATGTAACTCCTGGTTTTTCTGGGCCCCGCGACCTTTTTTAGAACAAAAATTATTAATTTTATTTTCCCAAAAAAATGTGTAGGTTTTTTCAAAATTTCACAACCCTTTTTCCCCCTTTTTCTGCAATTTTTATATTAAAAAGACCAACCCTCCCCACAAAACCCAATCTTTTAAAAATGTAAATTAAAGGGGAAAAGAATAATTTCATAACGCAAAAATTCAGCTTTCCCTATGGAAAAGCCTTAAAACAGTTTAAGGGGCCCTTTCCCTCATAAATTTTCATCAGTGCACAGCTCAACCAAATTAAAATAGAGAATGAAAAAAGTAATGCAAGATCGAACGGGCTTTTCCCCCCCAAATATTTTTTTTTGGGGGAAAAATCTAAATATATAATTGGTTTGCTTTTTTTAAAAACCTAACAATTTAGCTGCCTTTAAACAAAATAATAACCTACTTCTTCTTCAGGGTTGAATGTTTAAAATTGTTTTCAGATTTGCATTGTAAGTTTGAGAGTTAGTCAAAGAAACCATTGCTTTTTTAGTGAGGGAAAACCCCCAAAAAAACCCTCAGGTAAAGGGTTAAAATGGGCCCAAATAAGTTTTCCGCATTAATTTTAAATTTTTTTTAAACTTATTATTCTTCCTGGGTTGCTTATTAAACCATACACTTTGTAAAAAATTTCATGAAGTGCAACCATTTTTGGCTCCGCAAAATTTGTTATCAATAGCATGTTTCTAAAAAGAAGGGCCCGGGTTTTTGTTTTTTATTGTTAAAACAAATTTTTTTAAAAGAAAAAAAAAAAGAGTGCATTTAAATATACGGGGAAAAATATTCCCTTTTGGGCCGCAACCAAAAATCTTAAAAATTAGCAAAATGATACCTTGACATTGCTGTACCCCCCAAAAGCCTCTTTTCAAAAAAGGTTTTTAAAACCCCCTTAAGCAGATATCTTAACCCCCTATTTAAAACGAGCCTCCAGAAAAACGTGGTTTTGTCATCCGATTCAGTTTTTATCAAACCCGTAAAACTTTGCTGTGTTTTGCGCATCAAATGGGGGGGGGAGTGTCCGTATGCTGAACAATTAAATCACCCAAGATCCTTTTTGGGGGGTCAGTTTAAAAGATTTCATTTCCCCTTAAAAACCTTCAGACGTAAATTTTTACTGAACCGCAACTCCATTCCCAAAAGAAAAACCCTTTTAAACCACTCAGCAACATAAAAGACCCTAAGGCTTTTTAAAGGGGTCTGTAACGAATTCAAAAAATAACATCAAGACAGGCTTTTGACAAAAGTTGGGTCATAATCAAGGGCCAAAGGGGCATTTAAATTTTTTGGGGACGCACAAAAGTAAAAAACTTTTACTGCGTTCCCCCTTTCAAATTGTTTTAGCCTGGGGCCCCCAAAAAGCAAGAGCATAAAAAAAGCAAGGACAAACCAAATTAAACCCCAGACACTCTAAGGCCCTAACTAGGGGGGAATAGAACGAAAAAACGACTCTAATTTGTACTTACTTTGGGTTTTCTAGGGGGGGGCAGGCCCCAGGCAAATCGAGCATAACCCGATCCTTCTACTGGGGTTTTACGCGCAAAAAAAAACTTTCAAATTTAAAGGGCGCCAATTTAAATTCCTACAATTTGAATTTCCTTCAATTAATTTAAAGAACAAAATGTTTTTCCAAAACGCAAGATCGGGAAAATAGATTTTGCTGTTTTTCACGGGGGTTTAAAACAGTGCCCTCGACCTTTAACTTTTAGATAGGTACCCAAAAATAAACTATAATAATGAAAAATTTTTATAGCATGCAAAAGAACAGAAAGGGTTTGGGAAAAAAAAAGACATAAATTCTGACCCGTAATATTCAAACAATAAAAGAAAACCCAAGATTAAGTCATCTAAACCCCCCAAGGGCCCAAAACCCCAAAAACTTTTAAGACTCAGCCCAAACCCCGCGGGCTCTGTTCGCGATGACCATGGGAAAAAGAAAAGGGCAGCGCTTGTTCTTGGATTAACCCGGGATAGGTTACTTTTGGCTTTATCTTACTAAAAAAAAAAATAAAACCCCCTAATTTCAAAACTAATGACCCTAAGGCCGGGCCAAAAAAGCCAACTACTTTGCTTTCAGTAGACAAAAGCCACCCCAACAAAACGCCTAAAATACCCCCGGTTAAAAAACGTCCCACGGCTTTACCGGCAAATTTTTTTTTAAAAAACTCGAAAATATCAAGTGTTTTTTTACCCATGAATTTTTTTAAGGGGGAGGGGATGGCGGCGGAGGTACTGAAATTTGGCCACCGCCGCCTTAATTTGCCATCACCCTGTACTTTTTTCAAAATCCCAAGGCAGTTAAACGCTTGCTAATGTTTACTCCTTTCTCTCTAAACAAGGGTTTTATTTTTTCTTTCTGCTTTTGTCGTGTTTTTTCATATAAAATTTTTTTTTTGATAGTTTTTTCCCCTTTTTCTATTCACTTGATTCGTAATTGGTCCCCGGGTTTGTAGTCAGCGCTTCTAGCTTTCCGAAACTTTCTTGTTTTAAAATTTTTTTAGTCTTTTTTCTTAATTTTTTCTTTTAAAAACAGGCCCTACGAAGGGGTCGTCAGCCTCAACGATTTTTCTTTTTTTCTTTTTATAAGCTCAAACTATTTTTACCTATTTTGCTAAATTGTTTGTTTTAATTTTGCCTTTGAAGCCTCAAAACCCGATCAAGGCGCAAAATTTTTCCCCATGGGGAGCGTGATTCGTGGGGGATAGCCCTTTTAAAGTTTTTTTCTTCTGAAAAACTGGTTTCTGCTTTTTATTTCATTTTATTTCATTTTGTCGTTGATTTTTAAATTTTTCAAGTTCCCCTGTTTTGTATTTTTTTAGCTGTTGGGGGTTCCTGGGGGGAGGGGTTTTGAAGTTTAGAAACTGCCTCCGCCCTTTAAATTTTGGTCTAACAAGACCAAGGCGATTTTGAACCACACGGGGGGGGGGGGCTTTGTAAAAATTGTACTCTTGGCAAAAACTTTATGGGTCTGGTTTAAAATTTTTTAAAACCCCAACAAGTTGTCCTTGATCCCTTTTTTTTACAGACAAATATCATCTTTTAATTCAAAAAACATTTTGGGGGTATAAAAAACGGGAGGGTTTTTGACCTAAAAAATTTCCCTAAAAAGTTTAAAAACCCTTTCTTTTTGTTTAATTCCCGCCGGGATTGAGACGGGTTTAGCGATGTTTTGTGTTTAAAGGGGTCATTTTACTCATGTCGTCTCCACGATTTAAAAACATAAAATCTTCCCGCATCTTTAATCCCCGCCAAGTTTCTAAATAAAATTTTTTTTTTTATTTTGCTTTAAAAAAAAATTTCCCCAAGCCCCATGGCTCGATTCTTACCCGCAAGAAGACTGAAAGAACCCCTTTGGCTTGGGAAAGGGGAAAAAACCCGGGCTAAACTGTTCCCAAAAAAATCCATCTACTTTGAAGCAGATTTAAATTCTTACTGTTCCAAATTTTCCCCGACCTAGGGGGCAAAACGTGATTGGACCAGGCTCGCCGTTTTTAAAATTTTAAAATAGTACTCGCTTTAACAACCCGACACAAGCAGGGCATTTGTCCAAATTTGGGGGGGCAATCGTTTAAAAAAATTTCTTTAAAAATTTAAAGGGGGAAGAAATATTTTTTTTAACAATGCAGACATATTTTTAAAAACCCATTTTTGTCAAAGGGTAACCGGAAGAAAGGGGATTTAAACCTTTCGTTTTAAAGGGAAAAAAAAATGAAGAAGCACTTAAAAAAACTTTGAAAAGACCCGCACTCGCCGCAGATGCTAAAAACAGCAAAAAAGCTGTACGTAAAAATTTTTCTTAGAAATCGTTTTTTTTTTTTTCCCTTCCCCTTTAATTTTGGGGGGGGTTAAAAAACGCATGCACCATACTTTCAAGAGCATTAAAAACCCGATTGTCAAATGAACTAACTTTTTTAAAGAATACAAAACGGGTTTTCAAATCATCAAACCGAAGCAAAGAAAAGCAAATTTTTGACCCTCTCGTTAAAAGTTTGACGTTGTTAGCAACCATTATTTAGCAAGGGTGGGTTGAACAACAATATCATCAAAAAAAAGGGAATATTAAAAGAAAAAAGTGATTCAACAAACAAAAATTCCAAAAAGCAGGGGAACACATATGGGGAATTTTTTGTTTAGCGTCCAGCAAATCGCTTTAAAAGGGATTTTTTTTGCTGTTGAAGAAAAAGAACCCCTTCAAAAGAGGGAAATAAAAAGGGTTTTTTTCTCCCAAAAAAAATTTTAAACCCAAAATAACATGGGGTTTTCCGAGGATGGATTCGAACCCACGCGGGGAGACCCCAATGGATTAGCAGTCCATCGCCTTAACCACTCGGCCACCTCGTCTGCCTCTTCATCATGTGTTAAATATTTCCCATCTAGTATTGTGCGTAGACTTATCTGCCGGACAGGAACAAATTCTAAATATAGCCCCTTGCGTGGGAAATATTATGGTCCTCGAACTGTGAGTTGAATGTTATCTGGTAATTCGATAGTATCCTTTGCTCGAGTAAAAGTTCGGCGGAATTTTTGGTCTGTTATTTAGGTACATTTTCCTTGAAAAGAAAGAGAGAGAGAGAGAGAGAGAGAGAGAGAGAGAGAGAGAGAGAGAGAGAGAGAGAGAGAGGACAGACAGACAGACTGACAAAAAGACAGACAATGGAGACACAGAGAAAGGGAAGAGGGAGGGAGGAGAGCAGGATGGAAGGGGTCGAATTGAGTTGATTCTTTTCGGCCACAGCAAGTGAAGGTCTCAGAAGGAAATGTCTGTGAAAGCAGTATTTCCCAATGCAATTGTAATAAGGCAGTCAAGGATATGTGTCCGTTATTCATACATACGGGTTTTTTTTAAACCTTTAATTGTTCCAAAGAGTTGAACTCTGCAATGATAGAAATGGCAAAACGGATGCGAATAATACTGTTGGTTTCCTATCAGGTGAACGTGATGGGTGACGGAAACAGGAATCACGTTACTGTGAAATCGCTGGACAAATCGATGCTTGAGAAATCGAACTGCTGTAAAGCTCACCAGTAATCTGCATTCTTCTGTGGATATATGTTTCTATGTGTGTGTGTGTGCAAGGAAATGGGAAAGTGATTGTGAGGGCGTAAGGGAACGGGAGGGGGGGGGGGGGGGGGGGGGGGGGGGGGGGGGGGGGGGGGGGGGGGGGGGGGGGGGGGGATGGGGAGGGGGGGGGATGCAGAGAAATTGCAGAAGGGCAGAGATATATGTGTGTGTGTGTGTATGTGTGTGCGCGCGCGCATGTGTGTGTATGTGTGTGTGTGAAAAAGAGAGAGACAGAGACAGAGTGAGAGAGAGACAGACAAACAGACACAGAGAACGAAAGAGAGGGAGAGAGAGAGAGGGAGGTGAAGGAGAGGTGGGAACGTAATGAGAAGGGGTGTAGAGAGTAATTAAAACAAATCAACTAGAATCGGAGTTGAACTCATGCGGGGCGACTCAGTAGATGAGCAGTTCATCGCCTTAACCACTCGGCCACCTCGTCTCTATAAAAAACGTTGCTCATAGACTGACTGTTGCCATCCACTCTCATAAGGCTCCAACTAGCACGGATCCTAATCAAAGGTTTTCTGGACGCGAGTATCATGTAAGTACAGTACCCTTTAAAAACAGGTTGAAAGGATACTTTGAAGCTTGCGTCTGTGTGCCGTGATCGTGAACAGTCTTAATTTGACTTTCCATGCTGTGTTTAAGGTCGGTAAACGGCACAGAAGATGGAGCCAATGTTGACAACTATCTTACGAGATTCGGGAGAAAGAGTCTTATCTAACACTACACGAATAGTGTGAAAACGGCAACACAACCACGTGGGTAGCCAGCTTTCCATGTTGCACTCTCAATGCCCAAACTCGCCTTGGCTGAAGCAGAGAACAGGAAAACCTTCATTCTGGCTCACTTTCGCCCTCAACCAGTTTTCGGGCGAAAGTGACCCAGAATAAAGGTTTTCCTGTTCTCTGCCAAGTAAGACTTCAATACCCAAAAAATAACGATTATCTACAAACAAACATACTGTGCAGGGTTATCCGTTTTTAATACTAATTTACTAAACTTTTCAGATTTTAGTTTTTGTTTAATCCTATGTTTTTCTTGATCGTTTTCAATAACATCATTTTCGCGCAAACATTCTTCAAATGAGTCTCTGTCTTTCATGTGAAATAACACTACAGTCTTTAACTGTTCTCTAAAGTCTTTAAAACTGAGTTATATTTCTGACATAAAATCCACACACTTATCCGAGCATGTCTTCCGCTGAAAGCTAGTTTCGACAAAGTGTTTCTCTTTTTAACTATGTCTTTTTCTGCTGAACAGTCATCTATAATAAATAGCGTCTGCGTTCCCTCAAACAATATAAAAAAGCGTTCTAGACATTCACTCAGTTTATTGCTGGGATCAACTAAATATATTTCATCATCTGTCAATAAAAACCCTCTATCATGATATGCTTTGTTCAATCTAAGTGTTGGACAGAAAATCACAATATGATTAAAATTATAACGATAAACTGTTATGTAATAAGTCAGGACAAATATTGTTTTCCACAACCATCTGCCCACAAATCATTGAACAATGAGGGGATTTTAAGCATAAAAGTTTAACTGCTCCATAGTTTTATAACAGAATTTAATCTAATCCAGTTATTAATTTTTATCATACTCTCCCGTCAAACTTGTCATATAATAAAAACCCTATGCGTCCTAAATGTGTAAGATTAATCCAATTCAGTTCTGTAAGATTGTTTCTATTTAAGTCTACATTGATTTTGTGGCTTGTTTTATGACTAAATATCCTCACCATGTGGAAAGAGAACGACGACAACAACGTTAAGGCGATTAACTCTAAGTGTTGCCAGCTAATATTAATTCCCTTGATAAGACGCACTAACGCCCACAACCCCATCCCTCTCCCACATCTTTTATAGACAGAATTTTCAAATATCATTGTGAACGTGTCTCCTAATTTTTCGCTTGGAAGATCTGTAATTTTGTAGAACTTTTTTTACAACTGTTTCTTTTCAGTGGAGGATGTTACTGTATTTTCCCATACGCGTTATTTCAAGTTCTTTCCGACTATTTTCGTCCTGCATAAGACTTTACATGTAAAGGCCAGAGTTGAATGCTTTTCTGAAACTTTTTGACGGCTAAAATATGTAAATGGGCTTATAATTCAAATTTTTATTTCCCATTCTAAATATTGTTATCTAAAGTGCCATTTGAGGTCAGTTTTCGAACTATTTTTATATTCATACTGACCAACATTATTTGCTTCTTGATTGCGCAGCTGTTCTACTTTAGGAAACTTTTTAAACTCCGCCAACCTCTTTTGCGTTTATAATCACCATCTTTAGTGTAACTCAAACCATACAAAGCGCCTATCTCACCGTTCCGTTCAAAGTCAACGCAACGCGGCAAGGTCTTTTAAATTCTAAAGTTATAACACCTCAACAGGCGCTATGTAACTCCTGGTTCTTCTGGCCCACGCGACTTTATTTTTTAGTAGCGTATTATTTTATTTCCAAAACAATGTGCTGGTTATCACATTTCACAACTTTCCCCCTTTGTATTGATTTTTTATATTAAATGATCCAACCCTCCCACAAACTAATCTTTTAAACTGTAAATTAGGGAATTGTATAATTTCATAATCGCAATAAGCAGCTTTCCCTGATGTAAGAGCTCTTAAAACATTGAGGGCCTTCCGTCATAATATTTTCATCAGTGCTCAGCTCATCCAAATGACCATAAGTAATGAATGTAATGCAAGATCCGAGCTGACTTTCCCCCCTCATAAGTAGTTTGGGTGGTGTAACTCTAAATCAATAATTGTTAGCTGTAACGCCTAAACATTTTAGCTAGTTTTTATCAAAATAGTAACCTACTTCTGCTTCATGCTTGAATGTTAACATTGTTTTTAGTTTCGCAATGTTAAGTTTTGAGAGTAAAAGTCGAAGTTACTCATTGCTTCTTTTATGTGGCAAAAACCCGTAATAACCATCAGCTATTGTTAACTGTGCTAACTAATGTTCCTGCATTACCATTTTTTGAATCTATTTTCTTCCTGGATTCACTTAATATTTAAACCATAACGACTTGGTAAAATATTTCATAAGTGCCACATTTGGCTCCGCATTTCGTTATCAATACATGTATCTAAAAACATAAGGGCGGTTCATGGGTTGTTATTGTTACAAACATTTTTTAAACGAAAATAAAAATGGTGCTTCAAATATCTGGCGCAAAATATTCTGTTGGCCCACTACAATCTAAAAATATAGCAACGATACTCTTGACATTGCAGTGACCCCACTGGCCTCTTTTCATAAAAAGGTGAGTAACTCCATTACAGAGCTATCCTTAACCCCCCATTGAAACGACCACATCAAGAAAGCGGTTTAGTCATCCGAGTGCAGTTTTATCAAACCATTTAAACTTTGCTGTGTTTGGCCAACAACTGGGTGTGGATGTCCGTATGCCGATCATTTAAATCAACCAAGATCCTTGGTGAGGTCGAGTGTAACAGATTTCATTTTTATTACACCTTCATACGTATTTTTGACTGAACTGCAAGCGCCATTACAAAATGACAAACCATTAATCCACTCAAGCAACAGAAAAAGACATGAAGGCTTTTGAAAGGATCTGTATACGAATCAATATTATCATCAATACAGGCTTTAGACAAAAGTTGGATCATAATCATGGTCCCTGGACTAGGCGACCTTTATGTGGACGGGGGCACGCCACAGAAAGTATATCTATGACTGGCAATCCTCCTTTCAAATCTTCTTTTTGGCACAACTGTTGAGCCCGGTTCCCTACAGCACGAGCATAAAACAGAATGGACAAATTTATCTTAGACACTTCTAAGGCCTACCCAAGGGCGTGAATAGAACTAATAAACGACTCTATTCCGTACTTACGTTTGGTTTTTGCTAGTTCGCAAGCACAGGCAAGATCGAGCATAACTGATCCTTCTACTGGCTTTGACGCACAAAAACAATACTTTAGCAATTTAGAGGACGCCATTAATTCTACAGTTGGATTTACCTTCAAGTATTCAAAGGTACCACATGTTTTACAAAACGCAAGATCGAAATAGACTTTGCTGTTGGCACTGGTTTATACAAGCTGCCTCTGAAACTCAGACTCCCAGATAGGTAACAATAATAAAAACTATCATAATGAAATTTCCTATAGCAGGCACTGAACAAAGGTTGGGGAAAAACGACAAAAATTCTGAGCCTGTAAATATTACAAACATAAAAGAACACCCTAGATTAATTCATCAAATCCCCGAAGTCCAAACCCAAAGTCAGTGAAGGCTCAGCAAAGCTCGCAGGACTCTGTTCTCGATGACCAATGCATATGAAAAGACAGCGCTTGTTCTTGGATTAACTGGCATCGATTACTTGGTCCTTTAATCTACTAAATAGTAACCCCACTATTACAAGAACTAATGCCCATAAGGCTCGCCATAAAGTCCCCATCCCCCCCAACTACTTTGCTTCAGTAGACAAAAGCCAGCTGACAATACTCCCAAATATTCCTGGTAAAGCGTCCACGCTTTACCAGCTAATTTTTTTAATAAATCGTGCAAGATGATCAAAGCTGTGTTTTTACCCATGATTTATCAGGCGAGGCGATTGCGTGGAGGTACTGAACGTTGCCACCGCCCGCCTGGAATAGCCAACACCAATGTACTTATTTTGCAAATCCTAAGGCAGTTATAACGCTTGCTAATGTGACTCCTTGCTCTCTAAACAGTGGTTTCGTATTCGTTCTGCTAGTGTTGTGTCTTCATATAAAAATTTTTTCGATAGTTTTCTCTTATTCTTGTCACTTTGTTTCGTAATTGGTCTCGGTTAGTAGTCGTCTCTTCTAGTCGTGCTGACTTTCTTGTTCAAGAGCTTTTAGTCTTTGGGCTATTTCCTTTCTTTAATTACAGGCCCTAAGTGCGGCAACAGCTCAACGAGTTTTTCTTTTCTCTTTTTATATCTCATCTAGTTCACACCAATTTTTTGCTAAATTGGTTGTTAATTCGCCTTGATGGTTCGCTTAAAGTACGATCAAGGCTAATAATTCTCGCATGGGTATCGGTGAGTCGTGTATGGTCTTTAATGCTGTTTCTTCTGAAAACGGTTCTGCCTCTATTGCATTTATTATTTCATCAGCCGATTGATTTAATTCTTCAAGTTCCATGTTTTGTATTTGGTTAGCTGTAGGTAGTTCTTGCAGGTGTTTTGAAGTTAGAAACTGCCTCCGCCCTTAATTCGGTCTAACAAGACAAGGCGATTTTGATCTTCACACTGAGTCTTGGTATAATTTGCACTCTTTGCTAAAACTTGGATGGGTCGGGTTTTAAGTTGTACCCGAACAAGGGCCCTTGATCGTTTTTTTTACAGACAAATGAATCATCTTTTAATTCAAAATCATTTGGGTCTATAAATTCGGAGGTTCTTGACCTAAACTTGCCGTCAAAGAGTTTAACCTTACTTCTGTTAATTCATGCCGCATTGAGACATTGAGCGATTCTGATGACCAAGGATCAATTTTCAATCATTTCGTCTCCCACGATCTAAACATCATAATCTTCTGCATCTTCAATACCTGCCATATTTTTTAAATAATTAATTTTTATTTGTTTTAATAAAAATGTCCACAAGCACATGGCTCGGATTCTTGACCCGCATAGAAGAGACTGAAGCCCTTAGGCGTGAAGGAAATAAGCGACTATTAAACTGTTCCCAATAATCCATCGACTATTGAAGCGGATCAAATTCTTTACTGTTAAATTTCCAGACCTAGACGGATGAAGTGATTAGGCCCAGCTCTGCGCGCTTACTTCAAAATAGAACTCGCTTTCACAACAGACCCAACCAGGACAGGTTTGTTGCAGAATCTGGGCGGGCAATCGTGAAGAAAAATTTCTATAAAACTTTGAAGGTCAAGAACTAGTATGTTTCTTTACATAATGCAGAACATATTTTTAACCTATTCTGATCTATGGCTAACCGGGAATGAAAGGCGATCTTGCGTTTCAAGGATTCGAAAATGAAGAAGCACTAAAACAGAGAATATAGGCGCTGGAGATACTAAAGACGCAAAAAGTACTGTATCTGTAAAGTTGCGAAATGGAAAATCGCTTTTTCCATTCCCTTAGATTTGAGTTGTTACAAGCGCATGCACAATACTTCAAGGGGGCATTAAAAGACAGATTGTCATATGAAACTAACTTTTTAAATTAATACAAAACGGGTTATTAAATCATCAGACTACCGAAGCAAAGTACAAGCATTTCTGACTTCTCGTTAGAGTTGACGTTGTTTAGGCAAACTCTAATTTAGCAAGGGCATTGGCAACAATATCAGTCTAAAATTAGCAATATATTACGATAGAGTGATTCATCATACAACATATCCTAGAAGCGGGGCAGACACTATATGGAATTTTAGTTTTAGCGTCTCAGCAAGATCGCTTAAAGGTATTTTATTGCTGTGTGAAGATGAAGAACCATTCAAAAGAGGAAGTGAAAAGTTTTTTAATCCAAAAATAACGAAAGTACAATGTTCGTTGAGGGCAGTCCTAACCAAATCTATGCTAGCGGGCTTAAACCTTATCAGCATTTTGATGAAATAAGAAAACTGTTTGGAGGGGGGAGGTGTAGAAATCCAACAGTTGACCTTGTGGCTAAAGATCTACACCTTCACAGCGTAAGACTTGATGATTATTTAACAACAAATACTTTTATAGGATTGACCTAAGGTCAACAGAGGATAATCGGTTACATGGAAGCGGGAGAACTGTGAGAGACGTAATAAACATTCAAATTGATAAAGAAGAAAAGCCGATAAACCACTTAAGTACATTTGTTTTTAATATATGATGCGCAGCTGAATATTGAAAATAAACAGATTAAAAGATATACAATACTAAATTATTTTTATTTTTTTAAAAAGCATGTCTGTTAAACATTATCCAAAAGTGCCTACAGGGGCCGCCAAGAGAAGAGAATAGTAGAAAGCCTAACATAAAACCTTTAGATTAACCAACATTACACAAATGCAACAAAAACTTTGAGCAAGACCTTTCAAAATACCCAAAAAAACCAAACGAAGGTATTCTCTGCCTTTTTAAATGCTGTTACATATGTTAATACTGGGGCATCGACTATAAGTGCTCTATCAGCAGAACGAGTGTTGGTCTCTTAGCAACGGGCATAGGGGCACCCGCAGCTTTAACCTCTAGGGGGTTGTCTTTAGCTCTCGGCCTGTGTTCATTAGCCGTAGGTGCTGCTGGCAAAAAATTAAAAACTAAACTCCAAAAGCACACTGCTATGGTTCAACTAATAACGGGTAAACTTAGTTCGTTTAAACTGACAATAAATAAAGCGCTTGTTGACTCAAACATCACGGATGAAGAATTTAATCGTTTACAGGCCGATTTTGATGACTACAAAAGACAAAAGTTTGATCTTCAAAGAAAGGCGAGGACAAGTTTTTCTCAACAGCCAGACGCCGAGCAGATAAAAGAGGAATGCTTAAAAAAAGTAAACGAGACATTAAACTCTGTTCTAAACAGCTCACAGTAACAACACCAAAAGGTGTTTATACTTTAGTTTATGAGTCCAAGCGCAAAAAGACCGTTGATATTGATTCTGATTAAGCCGTTGTATTTTTTTTAATTTAAATAAATATGTTGGCTTAGAAAAGAAAGACAGCATGGCTAAGATATATGAAGGACCAGACGAATTGTTTGAAGGAATGCTTGAGAGAGAGCGTTTATCAAGAGCACTGAATGATATTGATTTAGAAGTCATTGACCCAACAAACGTACAGGCAAGTGTTGTTCATGCTATTTCTCAAGTTCCAAGTAAACTAACAATAGACCCGCCGGTTAAAGTAATGGTAGCTGTTTTAATCGACTATGTAACAATAAATGAAGAAAATCTAGAAGTCTGGGTCTCAACTAAACAACAGACTATTCTTTCCTCTAATGACTTAACACCTGGTTGGGCAGACGAACTGCTTACACAGTTTGACGCTGCCGCTGAAGAAGCTAAAATGCGAGGCTCTGGTTGGTCAGAGGGCGAAGTCTTAGAGATCAGATTAAAACAGTCTAAGTATGCACCAATTGTAGGCAAGGCTTACATTCCGCTACCTCGAGAGTTGGTTTTAAAGAGAGCAGTTTTAAACATAAAGAATTCAGACGACAAATGTTTCATGTGGTGTGTTCTTGCAAGGCTGCATCATGTCCGCGAACACGCAGAGAGAGTGACTAACTATGAACCTTACAGCAATGATCTCAACTTTAGTGGAATATCCTTTCCCGTTAGTGTAGACCAAATTAATCAGTTTGAAGAACAAAACAAACCAATAACTGTTAATGTCTACACATGGGATGAAGAAACAAATCTACTGCCTATTAAAGTGTCCAAGAACAGCCCAACAATAGGTGATCCAGGCAAAAATCATGTTGACTTACTGCTGATGCTTTCACCAGCAGGGCTACCACATTACACATTGATACGAACAATGAGCAGATTATTGGCGCATACTTCAAAAAACACTAACAAACAAGAATTCTGCAGAAAATGTTTAACAAGAATGCCATCCGTTAAAGCAGCGAGCGAACATAAAAAACATTGTAAAAGTTCTGTAGACTGTAATACAGAACTAATTACGCCCCCACCCGGATCTAAAGTTAGTTTTAAGAACTGGAAACGGCTGCAACATTCTCCATATGTTGTTTACGCAGACTTTGAGTCGCTTATTGTTCCTTATGAAGGGCCAGCGCCACAAAAACTTCGAAAAACAGTCTTAATGAGTAATCATCAAATTTGTTCATTTGCTTTCATTGTTGTTAGGTCAGACGGTGTCCATTCAGAACCAAAATTGTATAGAGGGCCTAATGCTGCAGAAACATTCTTAGAATGCATGCAGCAAGTGCGTAACGCCTGTTCTAATAAACTGAATCTCTCAGACATTATTATGACTCCTGAAGACCAAGAACAGTATGACTCAGCCACACATTGTTGGATTTGTGGTTTAGAACTCAGTGAAGAATCCAATCCAACAGTAAGAGACCATGATCACATTAGCGGAAAGTTCAGAGGAGCAGCGCACAGTAAATGCAATCTTCAACTAAAGTTTGATCCTAAGACATGGAAGCTGCCCATCTTCTTTCATAACTTGCGAGGTTTCGACTCTCATCTTATAATGAAAGCAGTGGACGATGCCTTCAGGTGTCATGCATTGCACAGTCATCAGAAAAGTACATGTGCTTTAATCTAAATAACATGTCTTTTTATGACTCTATGCAACACATGATGGGTTCATTAGAGTCAATGGCTATGTCCTTAAGTCCTGCCAATAACGGAAGAATATTTTGACCCAATTCTTGTTAGAAAGGGCGTTTACCCTTATGAGTACATGAACAGTTGGGAAAGGTTTGACGAAGATACACTTCCTCCTAAAGGCGCGTTCTTTTCTAGTCTTAGAGGAAAGGACATCAATGATTCTGATTACCAGCATGCTCAAGAAGCATGGCAGAAGTTAGATTGTAAAACGATGGGAGACTATCATGACTCCTACTTGATGGCTGATGTATGTTTGTTGGCGGATATTTTTGAAAATTACAGAAAGACCTGCATGAAACATTATAGCCTGGATCCCGCGCATTACATTTCTGCGCCCGGGATGAGTTGGGACGCTTTCTTAAAGTTTACTGGAGTACAGATTGATTTATTGTCTGACCTACCAATGATTCAGATGATTGAAAACGGATTGCGTGGAGGAATTAGTATATGGCGTCGCATCATTACTGTAAAGCAAACAACAAATACTTGGACGACTATGATCCAAGTAAAAGGTCTAACTATCTCATGTATTTAGATGCAAACAATCTGTATGGATGGGCAATGGCGCAATCACTTCCATTACGAAACTTTAAAATGTACACAGCGGCGATCCGAATAATATTCAAAAAGCATTAAAGTGGTTGGGCAGTTTAACGCCTGATCAGCAGCGTGGTTTCAATTCTAGAAGTTGACGTAGAATATCCTCATGAACTCCATGACCTGCATAATGACTATCCATTAGCAGCAGAAAGTCTAAAGATGGATCCAAGAGAACCACCTAAACTTGTGCCTAATCTTCGAGGCAAAAAAAATTATGTCTGTCATTACAGACTGTTTTGCAATTTTATTTAAGACATGGTTTAAAGTTAACAGCAGTTCATCGCATAATTGCTTTCGATCAAGAACAGTTCATGAAACCATACATCATGACGAACACTGATCTCAAACTAAATCCACAGATGCTTCAGAAAAGACTTTTTCAAGCTGATGAACAACAGCTGTTTGGAAAGACTATGGAGAATCCGCACAAGCGTAAAGATGTCAGATTAGTCACCAGAGAGAACGAAGCAATTAAGCTGACTTCAAAACCTAATTATCAGGACTTTAGAAATTTCATGATCAGCTTTTTGGCATAATGATGAAAAAAAGAAAGTCAATTAGACAAACCTGTATTTATTGGGTTTACTGTTTTAGAATTATCAAAGCTTTTGATGTTAGAATTTCTTTAGACTACTTTAAACCCTTGTATCCAGAGTCCAAAGTACTTTACACAGATACAGACAGTTTTGTTAATAGATATTCCTACTGAAGACATCTATAAAGACATGGAAATGGAAGTAGCTAAAGAGCATGCAGGATGGTATGACACATCTGATTACCCTAAAGATTCGCCTTTGCATTCAATTACTAACAAGAAGGTTTTAGGAAAGATGAAGGATGAAATTATCTGGAAAGGTGATCAAGGAGTATGTGGGGTTAAGGTCAAAAATGTACAGTATTTCGAGCCAGGAGAAAAATCATTAAGAAAGCAAAAGGAATATCCCGCAGTGTTGTGCAGTCAAACATATCACATGACAACTACAAAGAAGCATTGTTTGGCAATAAGACTTTTCATCATGACAACGTAAAACTGCGATCTAATCTACATGAGATCAACACAACAGTTGTAACAAAGAAGTCATTAGATAGAACAAACACAAAACGGGTGTTTGTTAATCCGGAGTTTTCATATGCAATTGGGCACTGGAGAACCGTAAATTAATTAAAGCGGAACTGTGCCTGGTGGGATTATCTGCAGTTCTTCTTTCACAAAAGATCTTTGAGGAGCTGGTTGTTTTGTTGTGTCAGTTTCTCGTAAATAATACACGGGCGGGGTTCATCTTTACAATTCTTTTTATTTCTATTTGGTCA
>CM031606.1:63075435-63087700 GCA_018398815.1 Conus ventricosus | reverse complement strand
CTCTTCTTCTCTCCCTCTCTCTCTCTCTTCTTCTCTTCTCTCACTCTCCTCTCTCTCCTCTCCTCTCCCACCCACACACACACACACACACTCACACCAACACATTCTATTTGTCTCTTCCTTTTTCCCTCCTCACCCTGCTCTCCCCCCCCACCCTTTCCCACTGCGACACCTTTTTGAAGGACGACTAGTGTCGCCACCCTATGAAGCCATGACTGTTTCACAGCACTGCTGTCATGTCCACAACTTTTGCCTCCAAGTAGAGATTGATTGCCTTGTTTATTATGGGAGAAAGACCTACCAGGATAAATTTATACAAGTCGATGATAATGAATAGTTAAAATTTGTAATGGTTGATTAGTTGATTATTAGATTATTTGGAAGGAGGAGATAAGGAAGGAAGGAAGGAAAATAACATGAATTAATTGATAATGGATTGATTATTGTTGATTGATTGATTGATTGATTGATTATAGATTGTTTAAGGAAGGAAGGAAAATACGAAGATGGATGGATAAGCGAGTAAAGAATCGATGCATGAATGAACGAACGTTGGGTGGATAAGTACATTAAAAAAAAAAAATAAGCACGCCTGAATGCATTAATAGATGCATGAATTGCGAAGCAAGGAATGAAGGATTGGCTTAATAAATGGATGGACGAATAAAAGGATGGGGGGCGAATGAATAGAATGGACACTCGAAGGAGTAAATGGATGAAGTAATGACTGAATATATGGATGGATAGATGGACAAATGAAGAATGAACGTCTGAATGTTGTTGTTGTCGGTGTTGTTGTTGTCGTTTAGTCCAGGACGCTTTTCCCTAAATAGTGACAGTCCCGAAAGGACCCTACGCGGTCGAGTAGGCTCTAAACACACGGACAACAACGCTTTCCCTTCTCCGTTAATGACAAACACGAAGGGTAACTCTTGCTTCCTAATGAGCCATTACACCCCATAACCCCCCCCCCCCCCCCCCCAGACGAATGCTGCCACGCTGATGCTTCTTTCTTTTTTTTCCTTCTCTTCCCCCCTAGCCTCCACCCTTTCTGTGCGACACCCCTTCCTCCACTGTACAGCGACCGCCTCTTGGTCTGTGGATTTGAGATGCAGTGAAGGTCATTGCATAAATCGTGTTTTTTTTTTTTTTTTTAGTGAATGTGGTAATATGCCGAGGTCAAAACATTGGGGTAAGCGATTCCTCCCCTGGATTCACGGGGAAAGGGTTCATTAGCCCTTGCTCACCGTGCTGTCAGGTATGACTTCACTCTCGCTACGACTGGATGACGGGTGAGGATACCCGGGGAGCAGTCAAGGTCCAATGAGTTTCAGGTGCCTACAAAGTTGGCGACGGCTAATCTACCAAGACATTGGAGCCCCGGCTCTGACAGTCGCTCTCTGTCTCTGTCTGTCTGTCTTCTGTCCTCTCTCTCCCCTTTCTCTCCCTCCTCTCCCCTCTCTCCCCTCTCTCTTCTCCCCTCTCTCTCTCCTCTCTCTCTCTCTCTCTGCCCTGAAAGTGAAACCGAGGGCCAGTTCTCAGGCTCCGGTCCTTGTACTCGCAGTCGAGTACGAACCAGACAGACACAGCCCCACAGAAGATTTTTAAGAACCCATCCAAGAGGTAGTCCTGGACGTAATAAAGAACAAACTGTGCTCCTCTGCTGCCCCCGTGTCCTTGCAATGAAGACACCTAGGATAACGGCCGTCCCGTGTAAAGACTTGTCAGAAAAACAGTCTCTCCTTTCTGACTTATAATATTGAGGTCTATCGTCAGTTTATGACCCCGATGTAAATAATTATATACCCAGTTCGATTTTGTTGTTTTGACCGAAACGTTCTCAACAACATTCCTTCTTTTCCTTTTCGGATTACGAAGTTTTTCTTTCACCTGGAATTAGATTAACCGATGCAGTTACGCACTTTTGGGTCAGGAGGGATCGTGTTTTTTGGGAAGTAAGACATATGCTAAACTAGTCAAACAACTTACAGGGAATTGACCATACTATTTTTCTCCACCTTAAAGCCCAGATCTTGAATTTCTTTTAATTTGGGAATTTTTTTTGCCCCCTGCTAACAGTGTTTTTTATGCAGATACCGAGATTGATAATGGGTTTCCCTTTTTGAACAATGTCGAGGGATACTTTTGAACAAGCGGGTGATTTTCCTGTGATCATCCTCGGCGATTTAAAATGCAAGAACTGGTCGGCTGAACGAAACAAGAACTACCCTTATATTAGGTGACTCGATAAATAAAATACCACCGGTGATGACAGCTTTTCCGTGTATCAAAAAGTTTGCTCCACGAATGAATTTGGTCTTTATTTAATTATCATCTGTCAAATTTGAGTTGGTTATTCTAAATGGTTTTCTGCCTGTGATAAAAGCGGTGATTTCACTTATATCGCTCACAATGGTTCTAGTGGTTTTTGATTATTTATTTCCTCCCAATCCTAGTTCCACTGTGCCGTGAATTGAAAGTAACTCCACGGGTAGAATCAAAGCACAAGCCTGTAAATTTTTGTACAAATGCTTCCCAGTCCGAATCAGAGACGGTTCAAAAAGGGTTTAAAGGTAAACAAATTTAAAAAATATGCATGGGATCCAGCAAAAAAAGGGTGATTTTAATCAGTGTACTTCATCTGACGAGGAAAATTCAACCTTTCATGAAGCAATGATTAAAGGGATGTCAATTTTGGAGTGTGCACTGAAAAACTAAACGAAGGTCTGTTTATACTGGTCAAATAATGAGTAAAGAACTGTCACAGGTAATATCAAGCGCACCCATGGTTTGACTCTGAGTGCTAGTTAAACGCCGTCAGGTGAGACAACATTGAGAGCGTACAGTCAGGTCAAAGTTAACAACAACCCCGATGCTGTTCAACTGAGACTTAACTAATTCTTATAATAGAAACGAGTATAAAGACTTTCTTAGAGACAAGCAGCATTTTATATAGACAAACAAGTTTTAAACACACTAACAAAACGCCAAAGATTCTAAGGGGTTTTGGAGCACTGTAAGGTCTTTAAAAGTAGTTCTCATGTACCAAATACAATATCCAACGAAGAAGGGTTTCAGCATTTCAAACAAGTCTTTAATGATGGGCTGATTCCTTCGGGTCCAAATTTCCCTCAGGAACTTCCAAGCTGAGTTTTTTTCCTTTCTGATAGAAACGTTGATGAATTAGATGTCTGTATAACTGAAGGGGAAATCCTTGATTCAGTTAAGGCTTTAAAATCAAATAAAGCACCAGTCCAGACGGATTTATTGGGGGAATTTTATAAGTATTGCCCCCCCACTATTCTTTTTTTCCTTAAGAAATTTTTCAACAAACTCTTTGATTTTGGCATCTTCCCTTCTATGTGGTGTGAAGCTCTGTTTCAACCTTTGCATAAAAAGGGGTGATATAAACAACCCAGATAACTACAGAGGTATCTCTCTTTTAAACATTAGTTCAAAATTTAAATATACTTACATATTAAACAAGCGTTTAAACAAAATGGATTGAAGATTGTGATGAAAATAAATGATTGTGCAGGCTGGCTTTAAGAAAGAATTATAGTACTACTGATCATATATTTTACCCTTCTTTCTCTGGTACAAAAGCAACTCTCAACCACAAGAAATTATACGTTGCCTTTTATCGACTTTAAAAAGGCTTTCGATTGGGTAGATAGAAGCCAACTCTGGCCCAATCTTAAAGAAAAAAGGTGTAAAGGTAAGATGTACAATGCACTTAAAAGCATATACACAGATGTCAAAGCTAGGGTTAAAGTGGGGGAGAATTTAACTGACACATTTATGTGTCCCCCGGGTCGAAGCAAGGAGAAATATGCAGTCCCGTTTGTATTTTCGCTATTCATTAATGACTTGCTGAAGAAATAATTCAATATGGTAAACATGGTATTCCCTTATTACCAGACTTCATAAGATACTAATATGCTTTTTGCCGACGAGTAGCACTCGTAGCATCTACCGTCATGTCTTCAGCAGCAACTGAATGTTTTGTGTAGCCACAGCGAAAAAACTCGATTGATCGTTAATTTAGAAAAATCAAAAGTTTTTGTGTTTAGAAATGGGGGTAATCGCCTCAAGGAAAGATGGTTTCACGAGGGTAGGCAACTAGAAATTGTTAATCATATAAATATCTAGGTGTTATCTTTTCCACGGGTTTTTTCTTTTCCCACATGCCTTGAGGATTTAGCATCCAAGCAAAACGTCAAGTCATCAATATTAAAAACTACGTGGAAGTTCAAAGTCTTTCCCCGAAATTGTTCTTTAAACTTTTCGACGGGTCAATCCCACCAGTGCTTAGCTATGGTGCTGAAGTAGGGGGTTTGATTGCAAACAACCAATTATTGAAAAAGTGCATTTTTTGCACTCAAGAATTCTTAAATGTTCCATAAAAACACCCAGCGCCTTATCATGGAGAAACTGGTGGGTATCCACTCTATATAAACAATTAACTAAATGTATCAAGTTTTGGATACGTGTCGTTAATAGCCGGATAATCGCCTTCCTAAGAAAGCTTACAACACTTATATGATTTGCATCATCGAGGCAAGAACAACTGGTTTCATCAGTTTGCTCTATTTTTAAACCGATAGGTTTTGGGGTATGAATGGGAAAACCAGAACGTTACAACGTCAAAGTTTTCTCTTAAAATTTAGAAATCGGTTGATTGACTGTCATCTTCAAGAATGGTATACCCGAATGGATGTTAGCGATCGCTTTTTCCTTCTATTCTTCCTTTAAAGCAATTCAGGACAAAAAACCGAATTAAACTTTTACGTTAAGTAATTTTTAACATCGAAAAATCTCATAAATTTCAGTTGGCGTACTTTTTTAAAACTGCGCAAAACCGGGGGGGCGCATTCGAGTGTTCCCCGAGAGGCACTCTGCTGTCCTTTTTGTCCAAGTCAGTTGGGAAACTGAATATCACTTTTTATTGTATCCCTAAAATATAAGGATTTTGGGGACATTTCATACCCACTAAATATTATGCAAAAGCGTCGGCTTTCAAGATGTCATTATTACTTGCCAATGATAAAATGGGTAAAGATGTTGCTGCTTTCATAACAAAGCTTTTTAAATCAGATGTAAAAAAACGAATGGGACGTAAAGTTCATACATTTTAAAGTAATAAATTCGGGGTACATTTTCCCCCCCTAAAAGCAAAAGAGCTGTAAAGTTGAGTATGTGGCGAGTGTGTGCGTCATGTGTATTGTGTGTGGGGTGTTTTGGTGTGTGGGGTTGGGGTGTGTGTGTGTGTGTGGTGTGTGCGTGTGTGTGTGATCATGAAAAGGTTTTCAGTTTTTTAGGCAATTACAAATGAATGTATCTTCTGTGAGATTTTTAAATGATATGCCCTTAGCTGTATATTGGTGCGTATTTTGAAACAGTAGTATACATCCATGACTGAGGAAATGTGAAAGTTACCTACCTGGCCGAGAAAGTGCATGTATACTTGCCAAGTGTTGTTATTTTTGCTGTTACATTTTGCTTTTTCCACAATGTTGTTGTCCACCCCCCCCCCCCCCCCCCCCCCCCCCCCCCCCCCCCCCCCCCCCATCCAATGTCCCCATTTACACGGCACGAGGCCTGCTCAATTAAATTATTTGTCATATATTTGTTTTCTCCGCTGTCTGCTGTCTCTCTCTCTCTCTCTTCTCTCCTCTCTCCCCTTACTCCTCTCTCTCTCCTCCTCTCTCTCTCTCTCCTCTCTCTCTCCCCCTCTTCGCTACGGGGCTGGAGACGTGGTGAGGTTACCCGGGGTGACGCAGGTCAGAGGGTCCAATGATTTCAGGTGGCCTACAAAGTTTGGGCGACGGGCTAATCTACGACGAAGGACATTGTGGGAGCCGGCTCTGCAGTCTGTCTCTCTGTCCCCTGTCGTCTGTCTGTCTGTCTGCTGTCTCTCTCTCTCTCTCTCTCTCTCTCTCTCTGTCTCTCTCCTCTCCTCTCTCTCTCTCTCTTTTCTCTCTCTCTCTCTCCTCTCCTTCCTTTTCTCTCTCTCTCTCTCCTCTCTCTCTCTCCCGAGGAACTGTGAACAAATATCACTTTTTCTTTATCCTTATCCCTCCTCCCATTCCCTAGCCTCCATCTCTCTCATTTTGTCTCCCCTGTCTTCTTCTTTTTAAAACCTCTTCCCCTCTCTATGTATCGTTTTTCTTTCTCTCTGTCTGCATCTCTGTCACTGGTGTTCTTTCTTTTCTTTCCTTTTGTCTCTGTCTCCCTTTCTCTCTTCATCATTTTTCTCGGGTTTCTCCTCTGCCTACCTGTCTCCCTTCTCTCTCATGTGATGTCTTTCTGTTTAATTTGTGCTTTTAGCTTTGGGTGAAAAGCTTCATCCTTAACAAAAACCAAACAACAAAAAATAAGTAACTCTTTGCGACTGGGCCGTATTTCATTGTCTTCATATCAGTTTCTGTGGGATTCAATTTGTTCATGTGCACACAAAGCAAATGTGAAAGTAATTTTGTAGGCGGAGACAGATTTGTAGCAGCCTTGCAGATCAATTGAGGGGACAGGTTGATCAAAACCGCAAGCTGGTTTCTAAACCCTTTTTTTCTGCACCCTTGTAAAGAAGTTCTTTTCCCCTAACCAAACAGTTACCGTAAACTATAGTCAGGTGGTCATGATGTATCAATGAAATGAATCATCCCTGTTCATCCACACTACATCATTTCTATGCAAGGCTGATATGAAAACGAATGCATGATTTATTTCTTGACATTATAGTAACAGTTTAATCTAAATGAATAACAAAAAAATAACGTGTTTTTTTTCTTTTAAAACAAAGCCGAGATATGTACAAACTAGCAAAAACCATGAAGCTTCCCAGACCATTGATTGTACATCAGTGTCTCAGTCTGAGTCCTTTAAAGAGAAGAGAGAGAGAGAGAGAGAAGAGAGAGAGAGAGAGAGAGAGAGAGGAGAGAGGGGAGAGGGGAGAAGAATAGTGAAAGATTTTAAGTCAAGCAATGAAAGTATTTTTGATTTTTTTTTCTTTCCTTTTTTTTTTTTTGACTTCGTCTTCAAAGTAACGAATCCCCACCACACAATAGCTCCATATCAATTTTTTCCCTTTAAACCCTTTTTTCCCTTCCTCCACTCATCGTCATTCATCAATTGCTCCGTCCCTCCTCGCTGACAGAGACAAACCCTTCCCAGATGGCTGCCCGAGAATTTTCGTTTTGTCAGCAAAGTTCCGCATGCTTGGCAACACGCGGCGGGAGAGATGGAACCTCTTCCAGATCCTGGACATCAACGGAGATCCGCAGTTCGGGATCCGGCTGGGTGGGAAGGCGAAGACGGTGGAGTTCTACTTCATCAACTTTTAGGGTCAGCTTCAGGCCATCACGTTTGACAAGTTAAAAACGTGAGTGCGATGATTTAGGGAATTTGGGAATTGGTGGCAGTTTCGAAGTGGGCCCATAGTTTAGGAGTTTCAGTGGACCGTTTTGAAATGTTTGATCTTAAGGTTTTGTTCCCCCCCCCCACCCCCACCCCACCCCCGGTACAGGTTCCTATGTTTCTTTTTATTTCATTTAAGAAACTTTATTAAGTGTGTGTTCGATGAATCATTGATTATGAGAAAAAAAAGAAGAAAAACACAAAACCTAACGAACAAAAAAACAGCAAAAACAAAACGAAAACACAAAACACAAAACACACACACACACACACACACCCCACACACACACACACCCCACACACATTACCACACACACACACACACACACACACACACACACACACACACACACACACACCGGGGAAACAATCATTACTGACTTAGTTTAAAGGGACACAACTAGTGAGAGACCGCCGAGAATGTGTTTTCTCCCTTACTGTGTGCGTGTTTCTCTCTTTGTCTCTGTCCTGTCTGTCTGTCTCCATGTGCGTGTTTGCTTGTGTGTGCCCTAATGTGTGTATGTTATGCACAAGTACGTGTGTTTGTGGCGGTGTTCATCATAACTTTACGAATGCGGCTCACTGCAAATTATTAGAATATTGTGTATTGTTCCTTTTGTCCGTTTTTTTTCCACCTTTCTTTCTCACTTGTGTGTGCATGCACGTGTGTTTTGCATATATGTATGTCAACGTGCATGTACGTGTAATACTCTGCAGAAGTAGTATCAGCAGCAGCCGTAGTAGAAGCAATCGTAATAGCACCAGCGGCCATTGTGGCGATCGTAGCAGCAGCAGCAGCAGCAGTAGCAGTAGCAGGAGTAACTGCAGCTGCAAGCAGCATTATCATAAGCAGCAGCAGCAGCAGTAGCAGTAGCAGGAGTAACTGCAGCTGCAAGCAGCATTATCATAAGAAGCAGCAGCAGCAGCAGTAGCAGTAGCAGGAGTAACTGCAGCTGCAAGCAGCATTATCATAAGAAGCAACAGCAGCAGTAGCAGTAGCAGGAGTAACTGCAGCTGCAAGCAGCATTATCATAAGAAGCATCAGCAGCAGCAGCAGTGGTAGTGGTAGAAATAGTAGAAGCAGCCGCAGCAATGGTAGCAGTAGTCGTAGTAGGAGCAGCAGCAAATAGCTGTGGTAGTAATAGGAGTAGCAGAAGGAGAAGGAGCAGAACGAATAGCTCAGTTGGTAGAGCGCCAGACTCGTGATCCTGGGGTCGCGGGTTCGAATCTCCGTCGGGCCCTTTCGGTACAAGGGGATTTTTCCCTCGGAGTTAACATTGGTTCTGACTTCTGACTTCTGACTCCATTTCCCACATAGTCCTTCGAATGAGACTATAAACCGAGATTCCGTGGAGAACGCACGCATAACATCTTGCACACACGTAAAATCCCATCACCAACTTTCGGAAGAGAAGGCCAGTTTGGCCGTTGGTATGGATGACACGTTACATATAGCATGCACCCTGCGTGAGAAATTGAAAGACTGAAGGAAGTAAAGATATTGAGTGAATGATATTGGACGACATTGACTGGATGACACGGGAAACGACTGAATGAAGCGCCAGCTGGCAGCTCTTCAGTCGGCACTACCCAGGTAGGCAGCCCGTTGTGTAAACGAGTGTGGATTGTAAAGCGCTAAGAGCTTGGTCTCTAGCCGAGAATAGGCGCTATATAAGTATTCATTATTGTTATTATTATTAAGAGCAGAATATAACAGCAGTAGTGTCACACCTGGTGGATGCTCTGTGCCAGTTCTTCAACAAGCGATGGCACAAGCTTCACCTGAGCGTGACGAGGGAGACAGCTGAGCTGTACCTGTACTGCCAGCCCGTGGCCTCCCACCATCGTTCTCCGACGACCGCTCGACCTAAACGGTGAGATCGTTCTGGGCGTCAAAGAGCCGGATGGAGCCACTACTCCGGGTGTGTGTGTGTGTGTTGTGTGTGTGGGGTTGGTGTGTGTGGTGTGTGTGTGTGTGGTGTGCGAGCGTGCGTGCGTGCGTGCGTGCATGCGTGCGCGCGCGCGCGTGCGTCTGTGTGGGGTGACAGTGAGTGTGTGTGTGTGTGTGTGTGTGTGTGTGTGTGTGTGTGTGTGTGTGTGTGTGTGACAGTGTATGTGTGTGTGTGTGTGACAGTGGTGTGTGTGACATTTGTATGTGTGTGTGGGGTGTGTGTGTGTGTGTGTGTGTGGTGTGTGTGTGTGTGTGTGACGTGTATGTGGGGTGTGTGTGACAGTGTGTGTCTGAGAGAGAGAGAGAATTAGCAGACAGAGAGAGAGAGAGAGAGAGAGAGAGAGAGAGAGAATTAGCAGACAAACACATATATACGCACAATCACGCACAAAGCGGTCCACATATAACGAGGACTTGCTATGTATGCTCTTCGCCTTTGTGTTTTCGTTCTGTTCCCCATTTTCGCACTGCAGTGGATGTTGTTAGACTGTGACCCGTCCAAGCCGGAAGGACAGCGTGACGAACTGCCCGCCCCAAACCCGCACGTGTAGTCAGCCAGGGGTCACAGCTATTATAAAGGCTGTTTGTTGTTCTTTTACCTACTCTAAAAAACCCCTTTCCAGCAGAGGTCATGGGTTATTGTTAAAAGCTAAGGAAAGAGAGAGGGGAGAGAGAAAAAGGGGGGGGGGGGGGGGGGGGGGGGGGGGGGGGAAGGGATTTTGGCAAATCCATCTTTTTTTTTAATTGAAGGAAGACAGGAAGGGGCGGGGGGGGGGGGGGGGGTTTTGGCCCCCCCCCCCCGGGGGGGGGGGGGGGGGCCCCCCTTTTTTTTTTTTCCCCCCCCAAAAAGTTTTTTTCCCCCCCCCCCCCCTTTTTCCCCCCCCCCGGGGGGGGGGGGTTTTTTTTTTTTTTTTTTAAATTTTTTTTTTTTTCACCCCCCCTCCCCTTTTTTTTTTTTTTTTGTTCGTCTCCCCCTTTTTTTATTTCCGTCCCTTTCCCTTCCCCTTTTCTTTTCAGTGTTCCCCCTCCCCCTTTTCTCACCTCTCGCTCCTTTTCTCTTTTCCTTCTCTCTCTCTCTCTCTCTCCCTCTCTCTCTCTCTCTCTCGCCTCTGTCTGTCTGTCTGTCTGTCTGTCTCTCTCTCTCCTCTCTCTCTCTCTTCTCTCTCTCTCTCTCTCTCTCTCTCTCTCTCTCTCTCTCTCTCTCTCTCTCTCTCCTCTCTCTCTCTCTCTCTCTGCCTCTGTCTGTCTGTCTGTCTGTCTCTCTCTCTCTCTCTTCTACTCTTCTCTCTCTCTCTCTCTCTCTCTCTCTCATGTGGAGTCTGAATTTATAGATACGATTTCTTACCACGAGGGACAAAACTGATTCGAGCAATTTTCTTTTCTGTATATATATATATATATATACGTGTGTGTGTGTGTGTGTGTGTGTGTGTGTGTGTGTGTGTCTGTGCTGTCTGTCTTGTCTGTCTGTCTGTCTGTCTGTCTGTCTCTCTCTCTGTTTGTCTGTGTATCTGCGTCTGTGTGTCTTTATGTCTGTGTCTGTGTATGCGTACGGTGTGCCGTCGTTCACGTGCTGGCTACACCGCCATGCTAATCCTCAGCACCTAAACAACCACGACGTAAACTGACATGACGTTTCTTGTACTTTACGTTCATCTGACCTCTTTCACTTGCATAATTTTGCATATCACCTCTCACCCTTGCTGCCCGGGCAATGCACAAGGTATGTATGATCGTGTGTGTTCCTCAATGATTATGAGAATAATTGTTAGGCTACATTTTTGTAATGGTGTGTATTACTAACTCATTGTGTATACAGGGTTAATTAAAAAAAAAAGTACACTGGTTTCTGTGTGCTAATATGCATTTTAGGCAAGTCAGTAGAAGTGGTTTTGGGTTTGGCCGGGCAGTTCTCATGGATTAGAAAGGAATGGTGTTGTTTGGCGATGTGGTGTATCATAGAATTGGTAAGCCATATATGCTTGTTCGTACAGGTGTGTGTGTGTGGTGTGCGCGCGCGCTCTTGTGTGTGTGTGGTGTTTGTGTGTGTGTGTGTGTGTGGTGTGTGTGTGTGTGTGTGTGTGTGTGTGTGTGTGTGTGTGTGTGTGTGTTGTGTGTGTGTGTGTGTTTGCGCATGCTCGCTCCTATGTACTGCATATGTGCTTGTAAGTGCGCGCAGTGTTCTCTCTCTCTCTCTCTCTCTCTCTCTCTCTCTCTCTCTCTCTCTCTCTCTCTCTCTCTCTCTCTCTCTCTCTCTCTGTGTGTGTGTGTGAGTGTGTACGAAATGAGAGAGAAAGAGTATGTGTGTGCAGCTTTAACATTGTCATGGCAACGTGATTAGTTTGCCCCATTCCCTTCCTCTCACACACACACAGCCCTCTCCCCTCCTGCACTTACCCACCCCTTCATTCTCCCATCGCTCGTTCGCCACCCCTTCTCTCTCTCTCTCTCTCTCTCCTCTCTCTCTCTCTCTCTCTCTCTCTCTCTCTCTCTCTCACTTCGTCCTTTCTTCCTTGGAATCCCCGAGCAGTGAACACGAGGGTCTCATGACCTTCCAAATTTATAATTGGTAATTGAAGAAGCTGTAACTACATTTCTTCACTCCCAACTAATTGGAAGTGTGGGGTTGTTTTTTTTTGTGCACGCTGTTTTGTTTTGTTTTGTTTTCAAGCTTGCACTGTTCAGATGGAAGGGGGGAAAGACACATGTAGATACTGCAACACATTTCTACAACAACTCTCACACCCCACACCACACCCACGCCCACACCAAGACGGTCGCAAAGAACAAATCCACAAACACTTGAACACACTGATCTGACTGACTGAAAACCATTACTGTCAGATTAACAACTGGTGTTTACTGACATGTGACTGCACACACCGCACCGCTCGCAAC
>CM031606.1:63068968-63074435 GCA_018398815.1 Conus ventricosus | reverse complement strand
GAGAAGTAGAAGAGAGAGACAGACAGACAGGCAGACAGACATAGATGTGTGTGTGTGTGTGTGGTGTGTGTGTGTGTGTGTGTGCCTCTCTCTCTCTCTCTCTCTCTCTCTCTCTCTCTCTCTCTCTCTCTCTCTCTCTCTCTCTCACACACACACACACACACACACACACACACACACACACACACACACACACACATTCTATTTGTCTCTGTCTCTTTGTTCATCTCTCCCCTTCCTCTGTCCCCACCCCCCTTTCTCTCTCTGTCCTATCTCTTTATATTGAATGGAACGTTGTAGTGTGCACGCTATGACAGCCATGACTGATGCACGCACCTGCTTTCTGATGTCCACAGAGCTTCTGCCTCCACAGGAAGAGCACCTTGCCCTGAGGTACGACCTGGGGACGACGACCTACCAGGTAACCATTTATACACAAGTCGATGATAAATGAATAGATTAACTGTTTGTTAATGATTAATTGATTGATTGATTGATTGATTGATTGATTATAGATTAGTTAAGGAAGGGATGATAGAAGGAAGGAAGGAAATATATTGTTTGATTGATTGATTATAGATTAGTTAAGGAAAGAAGGAAGGAAATATAACAATCACTCAGTTAATTACTTGATTGATTGATTGGTTGGTTGATCGATTATAGATTAGTTAAGGAAGGAAGGAAATATAACAATGAATTAATTGATTAATGGATTGATTGTTTGTTTGATTGATTGATTATAGATTGTTTAAGGAAGGAAGGAATATACGAATAGATGGATGGATAAGCGAGTAAAAGAATCGATGCATGAATGAACGAACGGTTGGGTGGATAAGCACATTAAAAAATAAGCACGTCTGAATGCATTAATAGATGCGTGAATTGACGAAGCAAGGAATGAAGGATTGGCTTAATAAATGGATGGACGAATAAAAGGATGGCGGGCGAATGAATAGATGAATGGACACTCGAATGGAGTAAATGGATGAAGTTATGGCTGAATATATGGATGGATAGATGGACAAATGTAAGAATGAACGTCTGAATGTTGTTGTTGTCGTGTTGTTGTTGTCGTTTTAGTCCAGGACGCTTTTCCCTAAATAGTGACATTCCCGAAAGGACGCTACGCGGTCGAGCAGGCTCTAAACACACGGACAACAACGCTTCCCTTCTTCCGTTGATGACAAACAAGAAGGTAACTCTTGCTTCCGTAATGAGCCAGTTACACGGCCATAACCCCCCAGACGAATGCTGCTCACGCTGATGCTCTTCTTTTGTTTTCTCTTCTCTTCCCCCTCTAAGCCTCCATCCCTCTGTGCGACCACCCCTTCCTCCACTGTACAGCGACCGCCTCTTTAGGTCTGTGCATTTTGAGATGCAGTGTAGGTCATGCATTCAATCGTCTTTTTTTTTTTTTTAGTGAAAGTGTGTGTAATGATGCTCCGAGGTACAAACATTGGGTGTAAGCGATTCCTCCCCCTGGGAGCTCCACGTGGAAGGGTTCATTAAGACATTGCTCACCGGTGCTTCAGGGTATGACTTCATCTCTCGCTACGAGCTGGATGACGTGGTGAGGATACCCGGGGTGACGCAGGTCAGAGGGTCCAATGAGTTTCAGGTGGCCTACAAAGTTGGGCGACGGGCTAATCTACGACGAAGGACATTGTGAGAGCCGGCTCTGACAGTCTGTCTCTCTGTCTCTGTCTGTCTGTCTGCCTGTCTGTCTGTCTGTCTGTCTGTCTGTCTCTCTCTCTCTCTCTCTCTCTCTCTCTCTCTCTCTCCTCTCCTCTCTCTCTCTCTCTCTCTCTGAGGAACTGTGAACAAATATCACTTTTTCTTTATCCTTATCCCTCCTCCCATTCCCTAGCCTCCATCTCTCTCATTTTGTCTCCCCTGTCTTCTTCTTTTTTAACCTCTTCCCCTCTCTATGTATCGTTGTCTTTCTCTCTGTCTGCATCTCTGTCACGTGTGTTTCTTTCTGTTCTTTCCTTTTGTCTCTGTCTCCCTTTCTCTCTTCTTCTTTTTTCTCGGTTTCTCCTCTGCCTACCTGTCTCCCTTCTCTCTCATTTGATGTCTTTCTGTTAAGTTTGTGCTTTTAGCTTTGGCTGAAAAGCTTCATCCTTAACAAAAACAAACAAACAAACAATAAGTAACTCTTGCGACTGTCCGTATTTCATTGTCTTCATATCAGTTTCTGTGGGATTCAATTCGTTCATGTACGTACAAAGCACACGTGAAAGTAATTTTGTAGCCAGAGAAAGATTCAATTCGTCCATGTGCACGCAAAACACACGTGAAAGTAATTCTGTAGCTAGGGAAAGATTCAATTCGTTCATGTGCACACAAAGCAAATGTGAAAGTAATTTTGTAGGCGGAGAAAGATTTGAGTAGCCTTGCTATCAACTGAGGCTATATTGATCAAAACCGCAAACTGGTTCTTAACCTTTTTTTTCTGCACCCATGTAAAGAAGTTCTTTTCTCTAATCAAACGTGTTACAGTAAACTATAGTTCAGGTGGTCATAATGTATCAATGAAATGAATGCATCCCTGTTCATCCACACTACATCATTTCTATGCAAGGCTGATATGAAAACGAATGCATTGATTTATTTCTTGACATTATAGTAACAGCGAAGGATGCTTGTTAATCTAAATGAATGACAACAAAATAACGTGTTTTCTCTTTTAAAACAAAGCCGAGATATGTACAAACTAGCAAAAACCATGAAGCTTCCCAGACCATTGATTGTACATCAGGTCTCAGTCTGAGTCCTTAATGAGAGAGAGAGAGAGAGAGAGAGAGAGAGAGAGAGAGAGAGAGAGAGAGAGAGAGAGAGAGAGAGAATAGTGAATGATTTTAGTCAAACAATGAAAGTATTTTTGATTTTTTTTTCTTTCCTTTTTTTTTTTTTTTTGACTTCGTCTTCAAAGTAACGAATCCCCACCACACAATAGCTCCATATCAATCTTTCCCTTCCTCCACTCATCGTCATTCATCCATTGCTCCGTCCCTCCTCTGCTGACAGAGACATCTTCCCAGATGGGCTGCCCGGGGAGTTTTCGTTCGTCAGCACGTTCCGCATGCTTGGCAACACACGGCGGGAGAGATGGAACCTCTTCCAGATCCTGGACATCAACGGAGATCCGCAGTTCGGGATCCGGCTGGATGGGAAGGCGAAGACGGTGGAGTTCTACTTCATCACTTTCAGGGTCAGCTTCAGGCCATCACGTTTGACAAGTTAAGAAACGTGAGTGCGTTGATTTAGGAATTTGGTAATTGGTGGCAGTTTCGAAGTGTCCCATAGTTTAGGAGTTTCAGTGGACCGTTTTGAAATGTTTGATTCTTATGGTTTTGTTCCCCCCCCCCCCCCCCCCCCAACCCCCCCACCCCCACCCGACCCCCAGGTACAGGTTCCTAGTGTTTCTTTATTTTATTTAAGAAACGTTTATTTAAGTGTGTGTTCGATGAATCATTGATTATGAAAAAAAAAGAAGAAGAAAAACACAAAAACTAACGAACAAAAAACAGCAAAAACAAAACGAAAACCACACACACACACACACACACACACACACACACACACACACACACACACACACGGGGGAAACAATCATTACTGACTTAGTTTAAAGGGACACAACTAGTGGGAGAGACCGCCGAGAATGTGTTTTCTCCCTTACTCTCCCCTGGTCTCGCTGTGTGCGTGTTTCTCTCTTTATCTCTGTCTGTCTGTCTGTCTCCATGTGCGTGTTTGCTTGTGTGTGCCCTAATGTGTGTATGTTATGCACAAGTACGTGTGTTTGTGGCGGTGTTCATCATAACTTTACGAATGCGGCTCACTGCAAATTATTAGAATATTGTGTATTGTTCCTTTTGTCCGTTTTTTTTTTCCACCTTTCTCACTTGTGTGTGCATGCACGTGTGTTTTGCATATATGTATGTCAACGTGCATGCACGTGTGTTTTGCATATATGTATGTCAACGTGCATGCACGTGTGTTTTGCATATATGTATGTCAACGTGCATGCACGTGTGTTTTGCATATATGTATGTCAACGTGCATGCACGTGTGTTTTGCATATATGTATGTCAACGTGCATGCACGTGTGTTTTGCATATATGTATGTCAACGTGCATGCACGTGTGTTTTGCATATATGTATGTCAACGTGCATGCACGTGTGTTTTGCATATATGTATGTCAACGTGCATGCACGTGTGTTTTGCATATATGTATGTCAACGTGCATGCACGTGTGTTTTGCATATATGTATGTCAACGTGCATGCACGTGTGTTTTGCATATATGTATGTCAACGTGCATGCACGTGTGTTTTGCATATATGTATGTCAACGTGCATGTACGTGTGTTTGCATATATGTATGTCAACGTGCATGTACGTGTGTTTGCATATATGTATGTCAACGTGCATGTACGTGTAATACTCTGCAAAAGTAGTATCAGCAGCAGCCGTAGTAGAAGCAATCGTAATAGCACCAGCGGCCATTGTGGCGATCGTAGCAGCAGCAGCAGCAGCAGTAGCAGTAGCAGGAGTAACTGCAGCTGCAAGCAGCATTATCATAAGAAGCAGCAGCAGCAGTAGCAGTAGCAGGAGTAACTGCAGCTGCAAGCAGCATTATCATAAGAAGCAGCAGCAGTAGCAGTAGCAGGAGTAACTGCAGCTGCAAGCAGCATTATCATAAGAAGCAGCAGCAGCAGTAGCAGTAGCAGGAGTAACTGCAGCTGCAAGCAGCATTATCATAAGAAGCAGTAGCAGTAGCAGGAGTAACTGCAGCTGCAAGCAGCATTATCATAAGAAGCAGCAGCAGCAGTAGCAGTAGCAGGAGTAACTGCAGCTGCAAGCAGCATTATCATAAGAAGCATCAGCAGCAGCAGCAGTGGTAGTGGTAGAAATAGTAGAAGCAGCCGCAGCAATGGTAGCAGTAGTCGTAGTAGGAGCAGCAGCAAATAGCTGTGGTAGTAATAGGAGTAGCAGAAGGAGCAGAACGAGTAGCTCAGTTGGTAGAGCGCCAGACTCGTGATCCTGGGGTCGCGGGTTCGAATCTCCGTCGGGCCCTTTCGGTACAAGGGGATTTTTCCCTCGGAGTTAACATTGGTTCTGACATTCTGACTTCTGACACCATTTCCCATACAGTCCTTCGAATGAGACTATAAACCGATGTTCCGTGTGAGAACGCACGCATAACATCTTGCACACACGTAAAATCCCATCACCAACTTTCGGAAGAGAAGGCCAGTTTGGCCGTTGGTATGGATGACACGTTACATATAGCATGCACCCTGCGTGAGAAATTGAAAGAATGAAGGAAGTAAGGATATTGAGTGAATGATATTGGATGATACTGACTGGATGACACGGGAAACGACTGAATGAAGCGCCAGCTGGCAGCTCTTCAGTCGGCACTGCCCAGGTAGGCAGCCCGTTGTGTAAACGAGTGTTGATTG
>CM031606.1:63043968-63061468 GCA_018398815.1 Conus ventricosus | reverse complement strand
ACATGTGTTCTGTGTGTTTGGCTTTCAGACATGTGTTTGTGTGTTTGGCTTTCAGACATGTGTTCTGTGTGTTTGGCTTTCAGACATGTGTTCTGTGTGTTTGGCTTTCAGACATGTGTTCTGTGTGTTTGGCTTTCAGACATGTGTTCTGTGTGTTTCTTTTTGCCTTATAAACTCCGCACAGTTTGTGTGACAGTTAACTTGAGTGTTTCAACAGCTTGTGCTTGTTGTGGTTTGTGCGTGAATGCATGCATGAGTGGATGGTTTTACATATGAACGCGCGTGTGCGTGCAACTGTAGAAATGAAATTCTCCAACAATCGTTGACCTACTGTTCTTCCGTTGGTGACTGACGTACTGCTATTTTGGTTTGCATGCGCGCGCGCGCGGCGGTGTGTGTTCAGTTTCTTCAGTTTAACGTCCTTCCACTAAAAGTGATATCAGACAGTATCTCAAGTATGTGGAATGTGCGTATTAACTCTGTGGTTGTTTCTTGAATGTGTTGTAGAATAAACATTTCTTATGATGAGTTGAGACTGGAGATGGCCAGATACAGGGACAAAGTGTGGATGTGAGATTGTGTGTGTTGTGTGTGTGTGTGTTGTGTGTGTGTGTGTGTGTGTTGTGTGTGTGAGTGTGTGTGTGAGTGTGTGCGTGTGTGTGCTGCGCGGGTGTGTGTGTGTGTGTGTGTGTGTGTGTGTGTGTGTGTGTGTGTGTGTGTGTGTGTGTGTGTCTGTCTGTCTGTCTGTCTGTCTGTCTGTGTCTAGGCGTGTGTCTGTGTCAGTAACTCTAAGAGTTTGTAGCATGTGAGGTGTGCGTGCGTGCATACTATGTGGTTATCATTTGATTTGGTTTGTGAATAATGCTTATATTCGATTTGTAAACTAGTACCAGTGATTTGGTAAACAACGGTGATTAGACTGACTCTACAATATGATGTGTTACTGCTTAATAATGAATGTTTGAAGAATATGTTTAAACTGATTTACAGTACTTTATATCGTTACATTCATCTCCATTGTCACACCTGAGAAATTCTCTTTCGAGATAGCTAACGCTCTTATTCGTGGCGGTAAAAATTGTTGCACATGTTGACAGATGATTTAAGTTTGAAGTAGAAGCGAAGCTGAGCGGACTTACAGGTGATGTAGGATTTATATGATGACAAAATTCCACACGCTGATCGCGATTCGAAGTTTAAGTGGTTTAAAAAACTGCAAAGTTTTACACGTTGAACTGTGATTTCGGGCTAAGAAACGGTACGTGTTGCAATTTAGGTTTTAGAAGTAACAAAGCTGCACATATGAGTTGCGATTTGAGAGGCGGCAACATTGCACATGTCAATTCATAATTTAGAGTTTAAGTGGTAGCAATGTGTAGGAAAGCTGCACACGGTGTCATTTAGGGTTTGGGAAATAGCAAAGTTTCACAATCTGTTAAGTCAAAATTTTGCGAGTTAGAATGATCAAGGCTGCACATACAGTCATGATTTAGGTTTGAAGAAGTAGCTAGCTGCCCATGTTAAGTCGTGACTCAGGGTTTGAGAAACAGGAAAGTTGTACATGTAGAGTCGTAATCAAAGGTTAGAGAAACAGCAAAGTTGTACATGTAGAGTCGCAATCAAAGGTTTGAGAAACAGCAAAGTTGTACATGTAAGTCGTAATCAAAGGTTTTGAGAAACAGCAAAGTTGTACATGTAAAGTCGTAATCAAAGGTCTGAGAAACAGCAAAGTTGTACATGTAGAGTCGTAATCAAAAGTTTGAGTAACAGCAAAGTTGTACATGTAAAGTAGTAATCAAAAGTTTTGAGAAACAGCAAAGTTGTACATGTAAAGTCGTAATCAAAGGTTTTGAGAAACAGCAAAGTTGTACATGTAGAGTCGTAATAAGGTTGAGAAACACCAAAGTTGTACATGTACAGTCGTAATCAAAAGTTGAGAAACAGCAAAGTTGTACATGTAAAGTCGTAATCAAAGGTTTTGAGAAACAGCAAAGTTGTACATGTAAAGTCGTAATCAAAGGTTTTGAGAAACAGCAAAGTTGCACAGTTACGTCGTGATTAAGGGCTTGAGAAGTAGCCAGACTGTACATATCAAGTCGTGATTCAAGTTCAGAGTAGTAGTAAAGCCGCACAGTTCAATTAGGGTTGGGTTAGAGGAGCAGCAAAGCTGCAAATGCTATAATTCATGCTTTACGAAGTAGAAAACTAGCAAATCTGGTTTAGGTTTAAGAGTTGGCACAGGTTCCATTGTGAGACATTCACATAACTCGTACATCCAAACCGGAGCTTTTTACTATACCCTCTCACCTTGCTCAAGTGCAGTTTTTTGTTTGTTTTTGTTTTTAGTGGAGATTGGTGTATGGGACCAAAGGTTGCCTTCGGTCCTCCTTGTTTATTTGATACTGTCTATTTCTTCTCGCCTGCTGAAGAGTTCCTTTCATGTCAAACAGAAACAAGATGCAAAGCACATAAACGTACTCCCAGTGTATCTTGCAGAAAAAACACACGTCACAATTAAACATGGGTCATAATGTATTTGACGTCACAATCAAACATGCGTCATAATGTATTTCGTTACTCAGATATTCCATAAAGAAGAAAAACCGTTTTGGGCCTATATAGCCGTTAGTAACGGCTATTTTAGTAAAATAAAACCTCTGGCATCATCTGTGACCCATAATGAACACACCTACAAATTTTCAGAAAGATCGGCCCAGAAGTTTTGTCTAGAGCGAGTGGAACACGTTTTGACCACGGACAGACAGACACACAGACAGCATTTCTTGGTTCACATTGTAAAGTACTCCATGTTCTATAAGAACTGGGAGTACAAAAAGGTTGCCTGGAACTGTTGTTTCTGCTCGCAGTCGTGTTTTCTGCGGCAGATTTAGGAATTGAAAAGCCACGCAACTCTTGAATACACGTTTGCACATGTTATTCTTGCTGTGCATATGTGTCACTTGCGGTATGTAGGCAACAGGGGTCTGGATGTCATTGTAAGGCGTCACACTCTTGTTCCAAGATCTGGGGGTCGATTCTCATTCGAGGCAGCCAAGCTGGTAGAGGTTTTCTCATCGCAGATGACGTCAGTACAGATTCTGTCCCTCTCCTAATCCTTTGGATGAGACTTTACATCAACGTCCCGAGCGTGGACGCATTTAAAAAATAAAGAGAGAGAGAGAGAGAGAGGAGAGAGAGAGAGAGAGAGAGAGAATTCCACGAACAGTGAATCCCACTCCACCTTTGGGAGAAGAGAAGGCCGTCGTCGCTGATGGGACAAATGACACGAAAATGAAAGACATGCATGTTGCTGTCATGTTAAGACGTCATCACTCCAACCACGATGAATATGGCTACCGGAATGGTGGAATTAAAAACAGTTACATAGGCAAAAATATCGTCTGGGGTGTTCTAGCCGTGGAACGAAGAAAGAAATAAAGAAAGAGAGAAAGAAAGAAAAAAAGATATGAGCTAGCTTGGATCTTCCTATCTAGGGAGGTGTCTTCATTTGTTCTGTGTGTTTCTTGTCCGCATAATGTGCTAGATGAGTCAGTACCGCATAACTTTTGTTCAGAGCAATGCACATAGTC
The DNA here is from genome assembly GCA_018398815.1 of Conus ventricosus. Lineage (NCBI taxonomy): Eukaryota > Metazoa > Mollusca > Gastropoda > Neogastropoda > Conidae > Conus > Conus ventricosus. The sequence goes on along the minus strand of CM031606.1, from coordinate 63,057,878 downwards.
TGCGTGTGATTATTTCAGTATAGGAGCGAAATTTTCCTGCCTCGTTCGTTATCTGCCGTTTACATCTCTCTGACTCATTTTAAGATTTCCTGTCATATCAACTGTAACGAGATTATATCTGTGTTTGTTTCTGTTTGTCAGTGAACGTTGTGGATTTAAGTAAAAAGCGAAGTAGCGCACGTTACCTGCTGATCGGGGTTTTAAGACGCTGCAAAGCAGCACAGTTTACCTGAATGCTGAAGCGAAGTTTTGCATGTTCAACTGCTTTTGAGTTTTGCTGTGCGGACTGGGTGTGATTCTGGTTAGGCTGATTCTGCATGGAACGCATGCTTGCTGTTGCCTGCTGCTGCTGTCATGCCAGCTGATAGTGCGACAGCGATAGTGTTTTGAAATATCTTCATCTCCCTCTTCGCTCTTTACCCAAGACACGTCACTCTCCCCCCTCCCCATTCCTACCCCCACCTTCTTTCCTTACACCCATCACCCCATTCCCATCTCTCTCTCTCTCTCTCTCTCTCTCTCTCTCTCTCTCTCTCCTCTCTCTCTCTCTCTCTCTCTCTTCTCCCACCCCCCTCTCTCCCTTCTCCTCTCTCTCTCTGCCTGTCTGTCTTTCTTTCTGTTTGTTACTCTCTCTCCTCTCTCTCTCTCTCGCTCTCAAGGCACACACACACACCACACACACACCACCCCACCACACACACACACACACACACACCACACACACACACACACACACACCACGCACGCACCACGCACCACGCACACACACACACACACACACAAGGCGCGCCTGTATACATAAACGAATCCTCTCTTCGTTCTGTTTTTTTTTTTTTTAGAATGTGCTAAAACATGTATGCATTCTGGTGCAAGAACGTACATGCAGACATAATGCGTGAAAGGTCCATGAACAGGCATGTGTGAGAATGTGTGTGTTGTGTTGTGGGTGTGTGTTGGTGTTGTTGTGTTGTGTGTGTGTGTGTGTGTGTGTGTGTTTTGGTTTGCGTGCGTGCGTGCGTGCGTGCGTGCGTGCGTGCGTGCTCGTGCGGCGCGCGCGCGAGCCTTGAGAGAGAGAAAGAGAAGACAGACAGACAGACACAGAGACAGCAGACAGGCAGACAGACAGACAGTCAAAGAAGGTCTTGCATGTGAAAATGACCATCTCTGGTGTTTTTTTGTTTGTTTGTTTGTTTTTAATCTTTTTCCTGTTATATTTTTGCTATTAGTCCGAACCGCAGACGTGCGAGATTACGTGTCCACAAGGACCCCTGGCCTGAACGGAACTCAGGTAGTTTTTTTTTATGTGGGTGTTGTGTGTGTGTGTGTGTGTGTGTGTGTGTGTGTGTGTGTGCGTTGTGCGTGCGTGCGTGCGTTGCGCGCGCGCTCGCGTGTGTGTGTGTGTGTGTGTGTGTGTGTGTGTGTGTGTGTGTGTGTTTTGTGTGTGTGTGTGTGTTGGTGTGTATGTTTTGTTAGAACACGTTTTAGAGAATTTTAGAGAACGATGTGCGTGTGTTTCCTTGTCTTTTCGATTGTGTTCTGTCACAAAATAATAGGGAGAAAAGTGAAACTGGGACTCGTAGTACCTGTTTATTTTATTCCCACTCAGATGTCCTCATCAGAACTACTGAAGTGTTGTTGACCCCAAGAGTTGTTAACCCCTAACCTTTAACCCCTGACCTGAACTGACCTTGTCTTTCCAAGGGACCCCCGGGAGCGCCAGGCCTCCCAGGAGAGACGGGTCCCCCGGGCCCCAGGGGTGTGGATGGTCTCCAAGGACCGCCCGGGGTGGAAGGTCTGCCGGTACGTAAGCCATATCTGTGAGCGTGGGCGGAGGGAGTTGTGTTCTATTGCTGGACTGTATGAAGGGTTGGTTGGGTCGATGACGAACGGGTTGGTCTTTTGGATAATAGATATGGTTGTTCGCATGACATATTTCTTATAGTATTGTTGTTTTCTTTTCCTTTTTTTTTTTCTCATGTGCGTCCTATTAGTGACACTACTTCTATGCTACTCTTTCTGGCAGTCCCGCACACTGCCATACCTATTGTGGTCCATTCGAGGCCCCAGCACAAACAGTCCACAGAGAGCGATCAGCGTAAGGTCATCAGAAGGCAGCACACCTGAGGAGATAGCGTTCTTATGTTAAGTCCCTTCCACGGTGTCCAGTGGCGCCTGTTCTGATCCACCATACCCGGGACACCAGCTGCTGAGCCCTCGCTGAGGACTGTAACTGAATTGGACACCAGCTGCTGATCCCTCGCTGAGGACTGTAACTGAATTGGGACACCAGCTGCTGAGCCCTCGCTGAGGACTGTAACTGAATTGGACACCAGCTGCTGAGCCCTCGCTGAGGACTGTAACTGAATTGGACACCAGCTGCTGAGCCTCGTGAGGACGTAACTGAATTGGGACACCAGCTGCTGAGCCCTCGCTGAGGACTGTAACTGAATTGGGACACCAGCTGCTGACCCTCGCTGAGGACTGTAACTGAATTGGGACACCAGTGCTGAGCCCTCGACTGAGGACTGTAACTGAATTGGGACACCAGCTCTGAGCCCTCGCTGAGGACTGTAACTGAATTGGGACACCAGCTGCTGAAAGCCTCGACTGAGACTGTAACTGAATTGGACACCAGCTGCTGAGCCCTCGACTGAGGACTGAATGAATTGTGAATCCTAGTAAGGTATGTTCCTTAATGATGTCAGCTGTCCATCCAACGACATTTCACGAACTTGCCGATAAGGACGATTTGACCATCTCGCCAAAGGTACGTGGAGAGGAACGAACTTGCGATAAGGACGAATTTGACCATCTCGCCAACGGTACGTGGAGAGGAAACGAACTTGCCGATAAGGACGAATTTGACCATCTCGCCAAAGGTACGGGAGAGGAAACGAACTTGCCGATAAGGACGATTTGACCATCTCGCCAAAGGTACGTGGAGAGGAAACGAACTTGCCGATAAGGACGAATTTGACCATCTCGCCAAAGGTACGGGAGAGGAAACGAACTTGCCGATAAGGACGAATTTGACCATCTCGCCAAGGTACGTGGAGAGGAAACGACCTTGCCGATAAGGACGAATTTGACCATCTCGCCAAAGGTACGTGGAGAGGAAACGAACTTGCCGATAAGGACGAATTTGACCATCTCGCCAAAGGTACGTGGACAGGAAACGACCTTGCCGATAAGGACGAATTTGACCATCTCGCCAAAGGTACGGGAGAGGAAACGACCTTGCCGATAAGGACGAATTTGACCATCTCGCCAAGGTACGTGGAGAGAAAACGAACTTGCCGATAAGGACGAATTTGACCATCTCGCCAAACGGTACGTGGAGAGGAAACGACCTTGCCGATAAGGACGAATTTGACCATCTCGCCAAGGTACGTGGAGAGGAAACGAACTTGCCGATAAGGACGAATTTGACCATCTCGCCAAGGTACGTGGAGAGGAAACGAACTTGCCGATAAGGACGAATTTGACCATCTCGCCAAGGTACGGGAGAGGAAACGAACTTGCCGATAAGGACGAATTTGACCATCTCGCCAAGGTACGTGGAGAGGAAACGACCTTGCCGATAAGGACGAATTTGACCATCTCGCCAAAGGTACGTGGAGAGGAAACGAACTTGCCGATAAGGACGAATTTGACCATCTCGCCAAAGGTACGTGGACAGGAAACGACTTGCCGATAAGGACGAATTTGACCATCTCGCCAAAGGTACGTGGAGAGGAAACGACCTTGCCGATAAGGACGAATTTGACCATCTCGCCAAAGGTAAGTGGAGAGAAAACGAACTTGCCGATAAGGACGAATTTGACCATCTCGCCAAAGGTACGGGAGAGGAAACGAACTTGCCGATAAGGACGAATTTGACCATCTCGCCAAAGGTACGGGAGAGGAAACGACCTTGCCGATAAGGACGAATTTGACCATCTCGCCAAAGGTACGTGGAGAGGAAACGAACTTGCCGATAAGGACGAATTTGACCATCTCGCCAAAGGTACGTGGAGAGGAAACGAACTTGCCGATAAGGACGAATTTGACCATCTCGCCAAAGGTACGTGGAGAGGAAACGAACTTGCCGATAAGGACGAATTTGACCATCTCGCCAAAGGTACGTGGAGAGGAAACGAACTTGCCGATAAGGACGAATTTGACCATCTCGCCAACGGTACGTGGAGAGAAAACGAACTTGCCGATAAGGACGAATTTGACCATCTCGCCAAAGGTACGGGAGAGGAAACGAACTTGCCGATAAGGACGAATTTGACCATCTCGCCAACAGGTACGTGGAGAGGAAACGAACTTGCCGATAAGGACGAATTTGACCATCTCGCCAAAGGTACGTGGAGAGGAAACGAACTTGCCGATAAGGACGAATTTGACCATCTCGCCAAAGGTACGGGAGAGGAAACGAACTTGCCGATAAGGACGAATTTGACCATCTCGCCAAAGGTACGTGGAGAGGAAACCAAAACCAAAGTCGTTTCCAGACTGGACAGGAAAATCCACAGAACGACACTGGTTGTTTTTTCATGAACGATGAGGATGAAAACGATCATGTTGTATTTCCATCTGGTCTGACATGAGATGACAGGGGCTACACGCGAAAATTTCCTTTCACAACATATCTCAGCATTAACCGCGCCCGAGAGACACACACCTGCAGTGTTGTTAGAGTTTTGAACAACACTCAAGAACATGCATGAAATTCGACTGTGTGGTTCAAGTTCTTCCCATCTGAGCTCGTTGCGCGCTCTACTCTGGGTAAAAGCCGTGCAGAGCTAAAAAAAAATCCCACTAACAAAGTAATGTGATGCTCTGATATGACTCGAACCCACGACCTCTCAACCCGCAAACCTGCAACCCTAGTTTCTGTAACCACGACGCCTGGTCTTGTGGTCTGATCTGTGTTGAATGTCGTGGTTTTTTTTTGTTGTTTTTTGTTGCTCTTAGTTTGATTTACCTTTTTGTGTTCGGCGAGCTAATGACAGGATGAAAAAAAGAGAGTGTGATTTGTGATTGATCGATTCATTACTTTAAGAGTAAACGAGTGAATAGTAGCTGACTAACTTATTGATTGATTGACTCATTCATTTTTAAAAAAATTGTAATCTAGTTATAGTAACTAGTACATGTTGTCGTTTGATTGCATAGGAATTGTCGTGATCAAAGTAGTCGGGAATGTGTGTTTTCAGGGTATGACGAAAGGTTTGAGGGATGCAGTGATTTAGCTTGACATCTGAAGAATTTCATGTTCAGTTTCACAGCTTAAGTTAGAGTACGCAACAGTATTCAAGATCTGTCTTCTGTTTGCTTCTCCTGATACTGATTTTACAACGGGTGTGTAGGAGAGAGACGTGGAAGTATATCTATGTGGCGTGTGTAAGTGTTTTGAGTTGTTCTTGGCACAGACAGTAAACGGTCATTTTTACCTTGAAACTGAATGAATTTTCGCAGAACACAAGAAACTCGAGTCACTTTTTTGTGCAGGGTTTGCCTGGACTCGATGCAAGACAATTCGACAGTACGTATTGTTGACAGTACCAGGTGTGACAGACGTAGTGTGGTTTGACAGACGGTAGTGTGGTTGACAGTACGTATGTGTTTGACAGTACGGTAGTGTGGTTTGACAGTCGTAGTGTGGCTTGACAGTACGGTAGTGTGGTTTGACAGTACGGTAGTGTGGTTTGACAGTACGGTAGTGTGGTTTGACAGTACGGTAGTGTGGTTTGACAGTACGGTAGTGTGGTTTTAAGCTGAGTTTGGATCAGGTGCTACAAGAAAAATCGTTGCAGCTTTCTGTTTAAGCTGACGTTCGAAATAATGTAAAAGAAATGGAGAAGACATTTTCAATGACGGGAACGTCGTCTTGTAGATTCTAAAGATACATTTCTAATCAGCTGTCACCTCCATCTAAAAGCCCTAGCACACAGCGAGAATAATGGAATGGGGGGGGGGGGGGGGGGGGCGGAAAGAACTGATGGTTTTGAAGTTCCTGAATTTCTAACGTCACGTCATGAAACGCCGTTTGTTTCTCTATTGTAAATGAATTGTGCACTATGATTTTATATTTTCCCCTATTCTAATCAGCCATCGCGTTGATGAATCAACATTTTGTCTTGTTTGGAAAGACGTTGAACATATCTTCAGTGAAAACACAGAAACGTATATTTGGACCCCAAGTGATATCGTTATCTTTGAATTGGATTCACAGACAGAGACAGTTTTTGACTTCAATGTAATGCTTGTTAAGTTCCGTGTTTATACCAGCCGCCGTGGCGAAGTGGTTAGCGTCGCGGACTCCCGGATGGGAGGTCGTGGGTTTGAATCCCATCAGAACTCATGTGGGTTTTTCTGCCCCGACCGGCTCCTACCCAGAGATGAGTTTGCTGCGGACTCAGTTGGAAGACTGGGACCACACAGTCGAGTTTCATCCACTTAATGGATACGTTTCTGAGAGTGTTGCTCAAATTTCCTGACCAACACTGCAGGTGCATGTATCTCTCGGCCTGGTTGACGTCGGGATATATTATGAAAGGAAGCGTAGAGTACAGCCCTGTCATGTAGTCTCAGACCGAAATGGAAATCCGTAGCATCATCTTAATCATCCTCATCCTCATCTATCAGCATTAAAAAAAAATGTCTCAAATTCTGTGGCCCTTCATGCCCTGCTCTCATGGTGACCTCAATTTCGATGTCCCTCCACGTCTGTGGCCTTGGTTTGGTTCCGTCGGGGTCACCGGTATCGAGTCCATGGGGGCTGTCGTTGGACGGACGTGGTGGCGCCCTCCGGAGGGAGAGTCACTCACACCGGCTCCGCGACAAAGCAATTATTTGCGTCAGTAGGGGGCTTAGTAGGTGGTGTCCTGCGTATGTTAGATCAGAACAGGCGCCACTGAACACCACCGAAGTGACTCGGCAGCAGTGCAGTGTCTCCTCCGGTGGGTTGCCTCTTGACGACTTGACATTGACTGCTCCCAGTGGATTGCCGGTGCTGGGGCTGTGGCGGGGCCGACCGGGCTGTAGCTGTGGACGGGGTGTCGGAATGAGCGGCGTGGGTGCACTGCCTCTGAGGTGGCGCAGAGGTTGGGACAGCAAAAAAAAAAAAAAAAAAAAAAAAAAAGGTTCCGTGTTTATAAACATAATATAGAAAAACATCAGGTTGTTTTTTTTTGTTTTTTTGGGGTGGGGTGGGGGGTGGGGGGTAGCTGAGCAACAGATCTAAAATGGAATTTTTACAATGGGAAAGTTTGCGAAAGTTCGAATAATTTTGAAGCTGTCTGGAGCAGTTGTGAGTCACCAATTCTTCACACAAATAGATTAAACCTTTTTGTTTTCTCTTACATGTTTTCGTATCCCCAGTTTTCGTCTGATTTTGATGTTCCTCATTCTATTTTCATATTTGTACGTGGTTGAATGTGTCACGAGGCACCATATATCTTTCTTCCTCTGTGACATCTTAAAGGTGTGTTTTGGTGTCCCGTAGAATAAAATGATTATTTATCAAATATCAGTTTCAAAGGCAGGTGACTGCAGGCGGAATCTGAAAGGCAATTAGGAATGGCTATACGGCCATGTGAAAGAACTACACATCTATACGGCCATGTGAAAGAACTACACATCTATACGGCCATGTGAAAGAACTACACATCTATACGGCCATGTGAAAGAACTACACATCTATACGGCCATGTGAAAGAACTACACATCTATACGGCCATGTGAAAGAACTACACATCTATACGGCCATGTGAAAGAACTACACATCTATACGGCCATGTGAAAGAACTACACATCTATACGGCCATGTGAAAAAAAACGACACATCTATACGGCCATGTGAAAGAACGACACATTATCCAAAGGCAAACAGCACACGTGTCAAGCTGTCTGGTCGTCTCTGGGCAGGACAGACAGCATTGAAGACAATGGAAACGAAGATTTCCGCATCCAGTTTGCGGCCAGTTTGACGAGAAAAGTGACTTATTTGTTCATCCTTCATATTCATTGACCTGAATGTTGTTCGTTTGCCTGAAGAAGACCGAAGAGGTCGAAACGCGTAGTTTTTGTTTTGTAATTTGTTTGTTCTTTCGTTGGAAGGTACAATGATTTTTCTTTTGATTTAGATTAAATATTACATTAAGAAAAATGCATCAAAGCAAAAGCAAGGAGAACAACGTTTCTGTCATGTAATGTCTGAATCTGGAAGAGTCGTCTTTCGTGGTCAGACTGCCACTGGTTGTTGCAGGGATTGCCAGGGCCTGTAGGGCCGCCACTCTAGACTGACACTGGTTGTTGCAGGGACTGCCAGGGCCTGTAGGGCCGCCACTCTAGACTGACACTGGTTGTTGCAGGGGTTGCCAGGGCCGCCACTGTAGATTGACACTGGTTGTTGCAGGGATTGCCAGGGCCTGTAGGGCCGCCACTCTAAACTGACACTGGTTGTTGTAGGGATTGCCAGGGCCGCCACTCTAGACTGACACTGGTTGTTGCAGGGATTGCCAGGGCCGCCACTCTAGACTGACACTGGATGTTGTAGGGATTGCCAGGGCCGCCACTCTAGACTGACACTGTGTTGCAGGGATGCCAGCGCCACCTAAACTGACACTGGTTGTTGCAGGGTTGCCAGGGCCTGACCCACTCTAACTGACACTGGTTGTTGCAGGGGTTGCCAGGGCCTGTAGGGCCGCCACTCTAACTGACACTGGTTGTTGCAGGGATTGCCAGGGCCTGTAGGGCCGCCACTTAAACTGACACTGGTTGTTGAGGGATGCCAGGGCCCTAGTTAGGGCCCGCCACTTTAAACTGACACTGGTTGTTGTAGGGACTGCCAGGGCCGCCACTCTAAACTGACACTGGTTGTTGTAGGGATTGCCAGGGCGCCGCCACTTTAAACTGACACTGGTTGTTGAGGGACTGCCAGGGCCGCCACTCTAAACTGACACTGGTTGTTGCAGGGATTGCCAGGGCCTGTAGGGCCGCCACTCTAAACTGACACTGGTTGTTGTAGGGACTGCCAGGCCTGCCGCCACTCTAAACTGACACTGGTTGTTGTAGGGATTGCCAGGGCCTGTAGGGCCGCCACTCTAAACTGACACTGGTTGTTGTAGGGATTGCCAGGGCCTGTAGGGCCGCCACTCTAAACTGACACTGGTTGTTGTAGGGATTGCCAGGGCCTGTAGGGCCGCCACTCTAAACTGACACTGGTTGTTGTAGGGATTGCCAGGGCCTGTAGGGCCGCCACTCTAAACTGACACTGGTTGTTGTAGGGATTGCCAGGGCCTGTAGGGCCGCCACTCTAAACTGACACTGGTTGTTGCAGGGATTGCCAGGGCCTGTTGGGCCGCCACTGTAGACTGACACTGGTTTTTTGCAGGGACTACCAGGGCCTACAGGACCGCCAGGAAACACTGGGATTCCAGGAGCACCGGTATGGGGAGGAGCAACACAGTCCTCAGTTTGTCGGAGTGCTCGCTTGTTGTGCTGTGCTGGTCTGTGTCGTAAAGAACCCTGCCTTCCTTTTGTTCTGGCAAAGTTTTGACAGGCAGGCCACAGGTCCGGTGTGTGTGTGTGTGTGTGTGTGTGTGTGTGTGTGTGTGTGTGTGTGTGTGTGTTGTGTGTGAGAGAGAGAGAGAGAGAGAGAGAGAGAGAGGAGAGAGAGAGAGAGAGAGAGAGAGAGAGAGAGAGAGTCCAGAAGTTGATGGTAAACCTCAACATACCTAGAATTTGATGGTAAACCGCAAGTCATCATCACATTTTTTTACTCTACATTATTGTGTTTTCAAATCACTTTTGGCTTTTGATTAATACAATTGCTGTTCTAACGGTGTATAATGTTAAATCCTACCATCCATTCTGATGCTACTGGACGACAACTACCACTACATCTACTACAACAGCTGCTATGACAATGCAACAATTACTACTACTACTAGGCTACTATTTCTGATGTTTCTTCTACTGTTGCTGCTGTTGGTGTTTTTTCAGCCTCGTGCTAATCATTGTCAAGCTAAGTATGGCAGCTTAAACTGAACTCGCAGTAACTTGACCTACTTTATTAGTGTTGTAGTGAGCACCGGAGAATGGAAGCAACTGCAATGAATTTGGAGGAAAATAGCTGACGTTACCACCTAGATTAAATGTTCAGGGATTCTTTGGAACGAGTATGTTTATGACCATGCGAAAGCGAGGCAAGGATCTCGGTGATGACGAAAGGATTGATGATATTGTAAGGGCCTATTTAGCGACGTCCCGCTGAACAGGAATAGATTTCACGTGCCGTTTCGAATGTCTCAAAGGATTTCGCTCGGTCAGTGAAAAGCCAATGTAAAAACTCAGATTGTGGTCCTCGATTTAAAGTTAGTGATGGCGCCGCTGGAACATATTTTTAGGCTTTTTGTTGCGCATCGCAGGTGGACTTTAAGAAAAACCGCAAGCATTTATAACGCTGTGATTTGTTTGAATTGTTCACAGAAGATGGCGCCAAAGAAACTGCATTCGATGGATTCCAAAAAGAGAATTGTCAGAAGGAAAAGAAAAAGGGATGTGAACAGATAGCTCCCATGAATTTAATAAAACTGATGATGAGCGAGGCTTCTCTGGACTGTGAAAGAAGTTTGGCAATGTCCTTGGTTCAGTAATAGCCTCATAATCAATCGGAAGAGCACCGGTAGATTAACAGTGTAGCTGAAGTCCTTTGAAAAATTGGTGACCAGGACGCACGTGCGTCGTGTGTGTGGTGTGTCAGCACCAACATGCAGTCTGAAACTCACGGTGTGGGGCTGGGGTTCTATGTTTCGGTGTGGGCGATCGTGCCTTCACGAAAGGAACAATGAACTCCAAGAAGTGCATTCCTGTGATACAAGATCATACCCACCCTTCTGTTCAGCGCTTCTTTCCTACGAGCACCACCACGTTCAAGAAGACAACGCCTCCGTTGACAAGTCCCGTGAAACAGAGCAATGGAAGCAAAAGGAATCCATTCCGTCCTGCCGTGGCCAGCCCAGGAACCCGATCGTTGACCAGCTGAAAATGTCTACGCCATTTTGAAAAAAATAAAGTAAGAAATTGAAGACATCCCGGGGGGCCGGAATAGCTCAGTGGTAGAGCGCCGGACTCGTAGTCCTGGGGTTGCGGGTTTTCCCTCGGAGTTAACATTGGTTCTGACTCCATTTCTCAAACAGTCATTCGAATGAGACTATGAACCGAGGTTCCGTGTGTGAACGCACGCATAACATCTTGCACACACGTCAAATCCCATCACCAACTTTCGGAAGAGAAGGTCAGTTTGTCCGTTGGTGTGGATGACACGTTACACGTAGCATGCACCTTCCCCGAAGTTGGAGTATGGCTGCCTTAATGGCGGAATAAACAAACGGTGATACCCACAAAACTCCGATCCCTTTGCTGGGCAGATGGGATTAATCCTTGCCTGTCTATACAGGGAGTGTCCGCAGGAGTATCAGCCTGCATACGCAGAAGAAGAAGAAGAAGAAGCATCCCGTTGCCTCTCAAAAGGGGTTGAAGTGTGACCTCGCTCCCCCCCCCCCCCCCCCCCCCACCCCCGCCACGAAAAGAGACTCCACCACGACCTGCACGGCTTGATCTGAGTCAGAAGCCCACCTACCCCACCCCCACCCCCCCCCCCCCCCCCCCCCCACCCCCGATCTGGAATCGAAACATCGGAACTTCCAAGTAAGGTCAGAATTTCATCAGTCGGTAAATCTCAGTGATAACCGCCATTTTGCAAGTTTGGCAAAGAACAGGCACGGGACTGCACAAGAGCAACTGCCGCTGCAGCAACTGCTGCTAGTGATGCTGCTGCTTCTGCTGCCGCGCTATCAGCTGCTGATGTTGCGCTAGAAAAAAACTACTGTAACAAACAACTGTTACCATTACTGCAGCTGCTGTTACTTCAGCAACTGTCACTATTAAAAGAATGACTACTTGTACTACTACTGCTGCTGTTATTTCAGCAACTGTCACTATTAAAAGAATAACTACTTGTACTACTACTGCTGCTGTTACTTCAGCAACTGTCACTATTAAAAGATAAACTACTTGTACTACTACTGCTGCTGTTACTTCAGCAACTGTCACTATTAAAACAATAACTACTTGTACTACTACAGCTGCTGTTACTTCAGCAACTGTCACTATTAAAAGAATAACTACTTGTACTACTACTGCTGCTGTTACTTCAGCAACTGTCACTATTAAAAGAATAACTACTTGTACTACTACTGCTGCTGTTACTTCAGCAACTGTCACTATTAAAAGAATAACTACTTGTACTACTACTGCTGCTGTTACTTCAGCAACTGTCACTATTAAAAGAATAACTACTTGTACTACTACTGCTGCTGTTACTTCAGCAACTGTCACTATTAAAAGAATAACTACTTGTACTACTACTGCTGCTGTTACTTCAGCAACTGTCACTATTAAAAGAATAACTACTTGTACTACTACTGCTGCTGTTACTTCAGCAACTGTCACTATTAAAAGAATAACTACTTGTACTACTACTGCTGCTGTTACTTCAGCAACTGTCACTATTAAAAGAATAACTACTTGTACTACTACTGCTGCTGCTGTCGCCACAGCTCCTGCTACTACTACTACGACGACGACGACGACGACTACGACTACTACTACTGTTACTACTACTACTGCTGCTACTACTATTGTTACTAAAACGACGACGTCGACGACTACTACGACGACGGCGACTGACTTTTGCACCTGGTGCAGGTGCTGTTGCTACTTCTGCTAGACTAAGACAACAGCAAGTATAAAACTAACACTTACTGCTGCTGCTGCTGCTATTAGTGCCACCACTGTTGAGTGCTGTTGCTACAACATCTGTTGCTGCTGCTGTTGCTACGAGAACAACAACAACAACAACAACAACAACAACAAAACAACTCCTACTCCTGCGACTATGACTACGACTAGTACGACTCCTCCTCCTCCTCTTCTTCCTACTACTACTACCACTACTACTACTACTCTTGCCATTAGCAGATGTAGTTTTTCCTCCTGTCATCACAGACTTAATTAACCGGATTAATCATAGCGTATCATTCTGATGCGAAGGACGACGCCCCACTTTGATCCGGACGAGTCCAGTGATGACGTGTTACTTTGTTGTCCGGGGTCCGCCAGGCGTGACCGGCAGGCGGGGCACCAAAGGCGAGAAGGGAACAGCTGTGAGTAGAGGAGGAAATGGGGTACTGACTGACGTATTCACTCTGCTCTACATCGAGGAAAGGGCAGAGGAAATGGATGGGGAAAAAAACAGAAACGTAGAAATTAAGAAAGTAATAAGGGAGAAGAGTAAATACAGAGAGAGAAGAGAGAGATGGAGAGAGAGAGAGAGAGAGAGAGAGAGAGGAGAGAGAGAGAAGAGAGAGAGAGCACTTGAAAAAAGAATGGCAGAAAGAAATAACGAAACTCGGGGGAAAGGGGAGAAAACAGAAAACAGTCTGAAAGACAGGCAGAAACAATGAAGGAAACACAATGAGAGAGAGAGAGAGAGAGAGAGAGAGAGAGAGAGAGAGAGAGAGAGAGATACAAAACTAAAGAAAAGCAGAAAAAAATGAAACATAATGACAGAAATACAGAGGGAAAGACAGACAGAAAGAAAGGATGAAAGGAACAGAGAATCAGATAGAAGGAAAGAAAAGCAGAAAAAGACTTGAAAAATGCACGAAGAAAGAAAGACAGAACGAACGAAAGACCTGATTACGGGAGGGGGGGGGGGGGGGGGGAGGGACAGAAAGAATGAAAGAGAGAGAGAGAAAAAAAAAGAGAAAAACGAAAAGCGTGAAAGAAAACACAAACAAAAGAGCGAAGTAAAAGAAAATAAAGAAAAACAAACAAACAAAGAAACAAAAAAA
>CM031606.1:63036468-63038968 GCA_018398815.1 Conus ventricosus | reverse complement strand
TTCTCTCTCTTTTTCTTTCTTCTTACTTTTGTTCTTCTTTCTTCCTTTTCATTGTCGTGGCTGTGCGCTGCTTTAATACTTCTTCCTCGCCATATCTTATCAGTCTACCCGGTTCCAGTCTCCGCCTGCCCCCCCCCCCCCCCCCCCCCCCTCTCCTGTCTTCTCTCCCCGGCCTCTCCCCACACACAAAACAGCACAGCACCGTACTGCGTCATCTTGCTTCTCTTCTTTTCTCGTTCTTCATTGTTCTTATCTCTTCTGTTCTTTCGTTGTTGTTGTCCGTAATATTTCATTCTTTGATTGTTCCTATTATTGTTTTCTGCGTTGTTGTTGTTGTTGTTAGTTTTATTGTTGTTACAGCTCTTCTTCTTCTCTTCTTCTTCTTTCTTCTTCTTCTTTTTCTCCTCCTCCTCCTCCTCCTCCTCCTCCTCCTCCTCCTCTTCTCTCTTCTTCTTCTTCTTCTTCTTCTTTTTTCTCTTCTCTTCCTCTTCTTCTTCTTCTTCTTCTTCTTCTTCTTTCTTTCTTTCTTTCATCGCTGTGGTTGTTTGTCTTTGTGTTTGTTCATTGTCGATATTTATCCCTTTAACCCTTTCTCTCACCCTCCGTCAGTTTTGTCCTCCCTTGTGCCCTCTTTTTGTGTTGTGGTCTTCTCGTCCTTTCCGTTTCTTTCTCCATCGTTCCTTTTCATCATCAGTAATTGTTGTTGTTTTTGCCGTCAGTTCTTTTCATCATCATGTTGTTGTTGTTTTTGCCGTCAGTTCTTTTCATCATCAGTATTGTTGTTGTTTTTGCCGTCAGTCTTGTTGCGTCGGTGGTTCTTTGTTCTTCTTTTGTTGTTTTTCGTCGTTCTTATTTGTTTTTTTTTTACATATTCTTTTCATTGTTGTTATCTTCTTTTTGTCTGTCTGTGGTCTCCCACCCCCCCCCCCCACGCCCCCCAACCCCCTCCCTCTTTCTCTCTGTCTCTTGTCTCTCTGTCTCTGTCTCTGTCTCTGTCTCTCTCTCTCTGTCTCTCTCTCTCTCTCTCTCTCTCTCTCTCTCTCTCTCTCTCTGCGTGAGCGTGCGCGCTGGGCGCGTTCGTTGTTAGTGTGCGTGTCTGCGCGTGCGTTATTTGGTGTGTGTGTGTGTGTGTGTGTGTGTGTGTGGTGTGTGGGTGTGTGAGAGAGAGAGAGAGAGAGAGAGAGAGAGAGAGAGGGGCTGTTGATAAGCCATGTCGCTAACTCTATGGTGTTAAGGTAACATTCACTTTGTTTCATTTTGACTGCAGGGTCTGCAGGGTCCTCTTGGCGCTTCGGGGGAGAAAGGAGCGAAGGTTCGAGTCCCAGTCTTCTGTCGTCTGCCTGTCTGTTGGAAATGTAGTCTGTGTCTTTTGGTTATTCTCTCTCTCTCTCTCTCTCTCTCTCTCTCTCTCTCTCTCTCTCCTCTCTCTCTCTCTCGTATTCTGATCCACTGTTTTGCTGTAATTGTGTTTTTCTTTAAATAGAAATTGTTCAAATAGAATTGATAAAGGTTTACATAATATCAGTGACCAGTACATGTTTTGAATATTCATCATTGCGTTGTACTGGTTTTCATTGCCGATCTTGTCGTCATTACTCGTGTTCACGTTTCATGTTTGTTTCGCCTGTGAATGCAACTGATAACTTAAAAACATTCCAGTCATTCATTTTTTAAAAATGTAATTGTGGAATTCCACACACGAAAAGCTTTGCATTATGTCTCTTCGTTCAGTTCAGTTGAGAAGTCTATCAGCTAAAAGGACACGCAGTCAGTAAGAGGATATGGTCGCCTCAATCAGCCGTCACAGCCTGGCTTCGCCTGGATCCCGTCCGTCTTGGTCACGTGCACGGATCGGTAGGATGTTGTTCACTCCTGCTGGGGTACCTGGAAGAGCTGTCGTTGGTCAGCAGCGGGAGTGACTCACGCTCTGACATGTCCTTCTTCTGCGTTCCCTGGTCGTGCTGATCAGATACAAAGTCGGTAGCTTGGGCAAAGTCAGCGGTCCGTCGGAGCGAGTCCGCCGTTCCCCACAGCTTTTCTTGGAGTTCCACTGCACCGGGCCAAAACTCACGCCGCAGGCTGTCGAAAGTGGGACAGGACTGAAGTACGTGGGCTGGGTTTTGTGGGCCAGTACCACATGGGCACTCATCTGTGTGCGATATATTCCGGCGATAGAGGTGGCAGAGCAACTGACAGTGTCCAGTTCTTAGTCTGAAGATGGCGACTTGTTGGGCACGCTCAAGATGGTGAATGTCATCCTTCTCTGCATCCACCTGTAGTCTTTCTCTCCATGCTGTCCTGAAATGGCTGCGGATGATGGTCTTCGCTTCTCTGTAGGATACAGCATGGACTGTTTGGTCTTGTTGGCTGCCCGCCTTGGAGAGTCCGTCTGCCTCTTCATTTCCTGCAATACCACAGTGGGAGGGAATCCACTGCAGGACTGGTGTTGTCTTCCTGCTCAACGTGTTCAGCTCCTGTATAATTTCCTGTAGGATCTGCT
>CM031606.1:62946468-63016468 GCA_018398815.1 Conus ventricosus | reverse complement strand
GACAATAGGTTATGGAAAAAAATTTTGAAATCGAGGGGGATAACTGCCAACACAAAGGAAAAAAAAATTTAGGAAAAGAAAACAGATAAGGGAAAAAACTGCTGGATGCCAAGTCAACCCCGGCTAAAGGAAAGAAAAGGGAAACCCGCACAGAGGGGGAAAGACAAAGGGAAATGAAGTTGTCTGCAAGGAAAGATAAAAGTCTTATGCGGAGGGGATTTGCCGAAGAAGTGAGGCCGCAGCCGGGGATAAGGATATGAAAAACAGTGTATTGAACCACCAGGAGGTGGGGGGAAGGGGGACAGAAACCCAAGGGTTTCCAGTTAAAGGGAGGGGGGACGGAAAAAAACCCATCAAGAAGGGTGGCCAAGCTGGGGGGAGAGCGCACCCTTTCCCGGGGGATCCTAAACCGCCCCGAAACCCCCAAAAACAGCTGAAATTTTATGGCAGGGAAAGGGTGGACGTCAAAATGGGAGAAACACAGTAGATGAGGTCAAGGAACCATCCGCAAGCTAAGAATGGCAAAGCTCCCGGGGGAAGTTTGGGGTATTTCCCCGAATGCTGAAGGAGGAAAAAACAGGACACATCTTTTCCTCCAACGCTCCTGCAGGGGCTATGGAACCCGGAGACAAACCCAAACTCTGGGAACCTTTACCCCTCATAAAAATTTCCAAAAAAGGGAGATCTAGGAGAATGCAACATTGGAGGGCATCCCCTTTTATCAATTTTCCCCGCAAAGTCTTCCCGGCGCATTTATCCAGCGTTTTAAAAAAGGGTAGATGACCCCACTTCGTCAAGGCAGGAGGCTTTAGAGCGGGGAGATCATGCTTGATAAAATTTTCGTCTTACGCCAGTTCCGAGCAGTCCCCTTGAATTTGGAAAAGCCCCCTTTACGTGGTTTTCATTGATTTTGAGAAAGCCCTTTTACGTTTGCACCCCGCTTCTCTCTGGGAAAGGGTCCTACGACACTGGTATTCCCAGAAAAATTTGGGCAAAATCTCCAGTCCCGTATGAGAGCTTTGAGTGGGGCATCATCCCCAACAAACCCGCTGGGGCGGAACCATTAAAGGGGACACGGAGTGAAAAAAAGGCGCTAAATGTCACCAAAACCTCTTCTCCCTGGCCCATCGCCCCGGTTGTTTCGAAAAAAGTCACCCGGGAAAACAACGGGGAATCCGGTGGAAAGTTTACCTCAGTCTTGGAGGGGCATTGACTACGAAAATGAACCCGGGACTGGGTGTCACACAAGCATCAGGGGCGCCCCGCAGAAAAACAGAAAGCCCCCCAGCGAGATACCGCCCATTGGGCCCGGGAAAGGGCAACGAGAGGGGAAAACGAGGTTTTTGAGGAAAAATGCCAAACCCAAAACCCCCCTCACCCCTAACGGGGAAACCCCCTTGATTTAAAGTTCAGGAATTTTTTAAAACCGGGCAGCAAAATGACCCCAGGGGGTGACTGCAAACCCGGAGATCAACGCCAGAATCAGGGAAAACCAACCAAGCTTTCGCAGTGTTAGGCCCCATCTGGAGATCCCCCGTCCTCAGCACCCCAAAAGAAGATTGACTCTTCAAGAGCCCAAAGTCCTTTGCTTCCCCCTGTATTGGGTCAGAGTGCTGGAAGACGACCCCTCCCCCTTTTAGAAAAAATGGAAGGTTCCAGAACAAAAAGTCTTCGAGTAAACCCCAGGTTCTTCTGGCCCCAACATCTCTCAAAAAAAGAAAATGGGGACTGAACAGGAGTTTCCCCAAAAACAGGGGCACCCTCCAAGGGGGCCCTCGATGGAGATGGCTAGGGATGGTTTTCGCATTTCCCCCCAGCCCCCTCCCAGAACAGCCCTGGCCCGGACCCCCCAAGGTAAAAAAAAAGGGGGGGGGACAGAAGGGAAAATTGACGCAGGACCATAGAAAGAGAGCTGAAAAAGGGGAAAGGAAATTGGGGCTCCCCAAAAACCCCCCAGAAAGGTGCAGACAAGGGCCAGATGGGGATCTCTTGATTGCCCCCAAGCGCCAGCAGGCACGGAGAGGATGATGATGATGAAAGATACAACATAAGACTAAACTCATGGAAAAAAATTTGGAGAGAGGTGGGAGAAAAGAGAGAGAGAAGGGGGGAGAGATTGGGAGAGGAAAAAGAGAGAGGAGAGAGAGTTGTGTGTGTATTGGGGTGTGTGTGCGCGTGTGTGTGTGCGCGCGCGCGCGCGCGCCCCCGGGGCGCGCCCCGGTGTGTGTGTGTGTGTGTGTGTGTGTGGGGTGTGAGTGTTTTGTACCACAGTTTGTATGTGCATATGCTTTTGTTTTTGATGCTTTCTCCCTTTTAGGGGGAAAGTGTGGTGTGTGTGTTTTTCGTTCGCGCACGGGTTTACATTTTTGTTTGTGTTTTTTTTTTTGTGGGGGTGAGATATCTTGGGAATTTTTAACCCTCGGGGGAAAAGCGGGCAGCATACATGAACTTCCCCAGCTTTTCAGTGACGGATTTGTTTTCTGAAAAGGGGCTTCAGCCCTTTTTACAGTGATGGATGGATTTTATGCAAATAAGCTTTAGTGATTTACAGTAACCGTGTTTGAGTTTCCAGGGTACCCAAGGTCCTTCGGGTAGGACTGGTTCCAAAGGTGAACCTGGACAGAAGGTGAGTGGTTTGCATCGAATGGTGGTCATGGCACGCGCGCGCTTACAGACACACAGAAGCATACACGCGCGCGCGCGCGCCACACACACACAAAACACACACACATACACACCCCACACACACACACACACACACACACACTCACACACACACACACACACACACGCACATACACAAACACACTCGCGCGCGCACACACACACACACACACACACACCACACACACACACACACACACACACACACACACACATACACACACACACACGCACGCACACGCACACACCACACACACACACCCACATACACACACACACACACACACACTCTTTCTTTCCTCTCTGTCTGTCTGTCTGTTTGTCTCTGTCTTTATCTCTGTCTTCGTCGTCTGTCTCTACTTTCTTCCCCTCTCTTCCTCCTCCTGTCTCTGGGTTCTGTTACATACAGACAAACATCCCACACACAAAAGGAAAGGGGGCGCGCGCGCGCGCGCGAAACAGGGCCACCACACACACACACACAAAACCACCAAAACACACAACACACACACACCAAAACCCCCACGTCCTGATGAAAACGCACAAAACGCGCCACAACATTACCCGACCATATACATCCACGAAAACTTGAAAAGTACTCAAGTCGCACCGGGGGGGTGGGGAAAAACCCCCACACACACACTAACACACACAAAAAAAAACAAAACCACACACCCACAAAACCCTACAAACCCCCACACACTCCTTTTTTTTTCCCCCTTTCTCTTCCTCCCCTCTCTCTCTCTATCCTCTCTCTCTCTCTCTCTCTCACACACAAAACACACACACCACACACACAAACCCCACACCACACACACAACTTTAACACACACACGCACGCACCCCACGCCCCCACACCCCACGGGGGAGCGCGCGCGCCCCGCGCACGTACGCACGCACGCCCCCACACACAAATACACACATCCCGCGAGCTTTGCGCGCGCGCCAAACACACAAAACACACATCCACAGAGGATAGAGAAAAAAGGGGGGGGGATTGCATTATCTTTCAGTTGGAATAAAAGGGGGGTTTAGAAACTATTCAGACAAACAAAACAAGGGATACCCAGTCCCAAAAAGAAAAAGCGAGGACCCCCTCAAAAAATAAAGCAGAGAGAGAGAGAGAAGCGCGCGTACGAGAGAGAGAAAAGGGAATGAATAAAATTTTTTTTTTCATATAGGCCCGGCCCCCCCATGAAGGGGTAAAAGTACGAAATCCCCTTTCATAATACAATAAAAAGGGGGCCCAAAGGGTTTTATGGCAGGCACATCATGAAAAACTATGAAGTAGCTTTTTTCTCAAATTTAAAAAGCCTTATACAAAAAAAACGAAAAAATTCGAAACAACATCGGGTTTTTGTGCATCCATGAGAGATTTAAGTTTAAACAAACAAGGGGGTCGATAATTTTTGGGTTTTCCAAAAATTTTCTCTTATTTTTTTTAAACCCTTTTTGACAACAAAGAACGAATGTATCTCATCTTCTTTAGAATCTGGCATAATGGACACTTCAGATCGCTATCTTTAAAACCCTTTAAAATCTAAATCGATGCACCCTTCAAGTAGAAATACCTAGTAAAAACCCTTATTAAATTATAAATTTCAGTTTTACGGTCCTTTTTGCTTTCAAATATTGCTTAAAAGTTTTGGGTATTACAAAACTTTCCCTATAAAAAGAAATTTTTCCAAAAGTTAAAGGGTGGTTTATTCCTTTTTTAAAACCATCTACAGTCAATCAAACGCTGCGAAACATTGTAAAAAGTGATTTTCTTTTCCCCACCCTTGTTTTAAACCCAAACTCAAAAAAACCATTGTTTATAAACAGTCCACGTCTTTTAAAAAACCCGTTCTTCCTTCCCCACCCATCTAAATCTTTACAGCTTTTATACCTATTTTGGGTAACCTATGTTAAACCATTTGAAATAGCTTAAACCAATATCGAACGCATTTAAACCCCCGCTTTTAACTTTCGGGGGAAAAATCTGTTTTTTTCCCACCATATACTAAATCTTTGGGGAAAGGAGGCAGTTCTACCCCCTAAAAACTTTTTAAAAAAGCAAAAAAATGAACTGACTAAAACAGTGGCGGCGGCTTGGTCTAACCCCCTTTTTTCTGATCTTATAGCAGTATTTGGGCTGGAACGCGAAACAAAAAGTTTTATAAACAGTTAAAAGGGAAATTTGGGTTTATTTAGGGGCTTTTAAAAACCCCTTCTGACCTATACACAACCAATCCCTTTTTCGCTTCGATTTGGCAAGTTTCTTTACAAGCAGCAGTGAAACTCAACGGGGGGGAAAAAAAATTTCCCCCAAAACTTTTAAACCCTTTAAACAAAAAAGGGCATTCCCAATCCATCTTTACCCAAATGGGTTTCTTAATTTAGAAAACCCCTCCTTCCGAAATAAAAATTATTTTTACTTTTTTTTCATGTTGATTTTTAAATTAAAAGCGAAAGAAGCAGCTTGTTGGGCAAGTTTTTTAGCTGGTCTGCACCCCCTAAAAACCGTTTCTGACAATAAAAAACTCACCCGCCAATAAGGGAAAAAATGAACAACTAAAATGCGAAACGTGAGAGCCCCAGCCCCATTTTTTTCCGTTATTAATCCCCTTTTTTAATTTGTTTAACCATTAAAAAATGCAAAAAAATTTTACAGGGCTACAGGGCATCTCCCTGTTTCATCCTTTGCGGAAACACGAATGTAATCAGAGATTTAGAACCACCCTTACTCTACATTTTACTTTGTCAAACATAACTTTGAAACATTTTAAAAAAATTTTAACCGGGTTATGCCTTTTTTTTTGAAAAAATTGGGCCATAGAAATTTTTCAATTAATCAAAATCAAATGTTTTTTCAAAGTCTATGAACGCTACAAAAAGTTTCCGTTTATATAAAAACTGTTTTTTGCACAAGCCCCTAAAAACGTAATATGTGATAAAACTGTCAAATTTCCCTTTTTTTTAAACCCTGCTTGAAAACCCCCCTGAAAATATTGTTTTTTGGGTCTATCCATTTTTTTAATCAGTTTTTAAAAATTTGGAAACTTTAAATTGCTACTTATATCAGTAATAGAGATCCCTTTCTATAATTTTTGGGTTTTTAAAAACATCCCCTTTTTTTAAAACAATGGAAAAAATAATGGATTCTTTCCCCAAAATTTTTCCGGAAATCCCCCGTTGTCAAAAAAGTGTTTTTGAATAATTTTGCGAGAAAAAATTTTCCCGATTTGGGATCATTTGAGTATTTCCCAGTAACTCGAAACCCAAAAACCATCGGGGCCCCCTGCTTTTTTCCCAAATTTTCATTTTTTCCTCTTTGGGCCAATAATACTTCCTTTTTTTAAAAAATAGGGACGACCCTGTAACTATCACTGTCACTATAACCCGGGAAACTTCATAACGGAAGTTTTACTTCTTTTTCTAATAACGACTTAAAGTGCGGGAAACCCAAAACTTGTCAACGGTAATCTCGTTTCGGGGGCTGTTTTCTTTTAAAAGGGAAGCTTTATGGAAAATTTGCCCCCGAATTCTCTCTGGTTTTTTATTTTTTTGTCACAAGTTTTTTCCCAAAAATTGTTTGTTAAACTTTTTTCTCTTCCTTCCCAGAAAATTTTTTAAAATTAAACGTCGGAAAACGGTAAAAACTTTGCCGATCCCCCCTATCAAATGTCCTGAAAACTAATTCGAAAAGGGTTTTAAACTTTTTTTTTAGGGCGGTTTCACTTTTTCCTGGTCAACCCAAATTTCCCCTTGGGTACCTTCTTTTTAAATTGACATTTATTGCTTCTTCATAAAATTTCGCACGTCTTTTAAACACTCATTAAAACATTTTTAATGCTTCATCGACATAAACCCCTTTTAAAATCTGAATTTTTTCAACTTACTCTTCATGTCGTTTTTCCCAAAGGCGAGTAAAAAAAACATCAGCAAAATTCCTTTTTCCAAAAAATTTTTTTTAAATATTTTTCCTTTTTAAGTCCTTCCTTTTTATTTGCTGATTTTCATTTTCCTTTGGAAACATTTCTAAATTTTGAAAAACGGGGAATGTGACGGACTCAACCCTTTCCAACAAGTGTAGTTCACTTGTTTTTTCACCAGTATAATAATTCTTTTGAAAAAAAAAAAATAGTCAGCGACACTGCATCCAGAGCTGTTATAATGTTTAGTGACCCTGGGGTCCCCCTTACACAAACCTTTTTAATATACTTAAATCAAGGCAGTGCACTTGTTAAGAAGAAATTTTCCATTTTTTTCAAACTTTGTTCTTGGAAAAATTTTTCATTGAATTTTAAGACCGCCCCTTATATTGCATTCAAAAAAACGCTTTTTTGACAAAACACCCCTAAAAATTTTTGAAGTTCTGCTTTTTTTAAGTCCCCGGAAACAAACCCCATAAACATCTTTTTTTATAATACTACCCAACCCCAAACAATTCCCCAAGAAAAACTTATCCCATTACCTGATAAAAATGGGTATAAAAAGGCAAACCCTTTCCGGGGGAAAAACAAAAACCACAAATAAAATTTAAATTTTTTCTCCAAGCCGAAAAAATTTCTTTATCAATGAAAAAATGCACAAAAAATTTTATAAAACTTTTTGAAATAAATTTTTTTTTTTTTTTTTCAAAAAGGAGCAAACCATTCTTAAATCAAACACCCCCAATCCCTCCCGATCGTCCCCTTTTTTGAGAGAACTTTACAGTGATGTATAATATTTTTTATACCCCATTGAATTTTTTTTTTTAATTTTTTCCATAAAGGTCCTCCAAGCAAAAAAAAATAAAAACCACAAATAAATGTAACAAAAATCATGATCTGAAGTTTGGGAATAAACCGTTCACTTTCCCCTGTGAAAAAACGAAAAATTTTTTTTCTTGCTTTTAAGACTTTTCTTTCAATCAGGGTGCCCGCTGTCATTCGATGCTCATCACACAGCCCCGGGCCCACCATCCGTGGGTTTTGGTGGGCCTTGCAAATGGGGTAAACATAAAAGGTGTGCCCCCCAAGATTGATTACCACCGCCTTCGCGTCGGGGACAGAACAAAACTTTAAAAATTGGGCCGGGGCCCAAATTCCCTTGTACACCCTGACCCCCCCTTCAAAATCTCAAGAAAAAAATTCTTTCCTTCCACAAGGAAGGGGGGTCAAAGACCTTTAACTGCTTTTTATGGCCTTGTTTCCTTGTTTCCCCTTCAAGGGGGGCCCGACGGTTTTTTCGCCTTTTGTCCCCTAACTTGTTGGAAAAATTTCTCCAAAAAAACACATTGCTACCAGGGCAGTTTTTTTTTCGACTTTAAAATCAAAACCTTATCCTTGTAAAAAAACAGGGGCGTGCAAAAATGGGGGAGTCGGGTTTTGGGTTTTTCAAACGTGTACACGATCGAATTCAATATCTTTAGCTATATCTAACTTATCGGTGATCAGATCATGAAAGGTTTTTTTTCACCTGCTCTTTATTTTCATTCGGCCCCCTTGGGAAGGGAAAAAAATTCAAATTATTGCGCTTTGTTTCCCCCTCTGGGTCACAGTTTTTTTTCCAGTTCATAAAATTTTGCCTCGGGGTTTCAGCTTTTTTTCTGTGTCAGTTCAAAAATTCTGCTTTTGAGCACCCCCATCCCTGCAAAAGTTTTTGGAAAACCGGGTTGCAGGTGGTGCCCGCGCAGTCAATTCTCTGATCCCCTTTCCACTTAAAGGCAAACTTACAGTTCATTGTTGTCGTCAGGGAGCCCCAGTTCGCCATGAGTCTGCCCGGGAGTCTGCTGTGGGGAAGGGGGTTGGGAGGGAGTGTCTGCCCCTGCCCCCGGCCCCCTGCCCCGTCCATCCCTTGCCAAGCTGGCCCCTGTCGACCGCTGTACCCAGTCTGGTCTCCGGGGTTGTCCTTCCTTGGTCCGGGATTCTGTTTCCCCCTCCCCCACATTCAGGAGAAATCCGCCCCAGTACTCAGGTGAGGAGAAAGGACCTAAAATGACCCCGTCCTTTCTGCAAGGGGGGGTGACAGCATGGCGATTCCATGCCCAAATTTTTTCATTCGCTCCTTCAGCATGAAAGCTTGGAATACAGCAAAAAACAGCCGATGACGCCTGAAGACAAGCGGTACGGAGGGGAAAGGGATGGCACCTTTTCGCCATGTACCTGCTAAGTCTTGGACGAAAACTTTTACAGTCCCGGGATAATGGAAATTAAAGCGCGCGATCTGACATGCCACGAGAGAGAGAGAGAGGGCAGAGAGAGAGAGGAGGAGAGAGATGTTTTTTAAGGTTTCCAGGGGGATTGGAAAAACAAATCCAAAAAAGGGAAAAAAAAATATCCCGGGCAGAGGAAAGTGGGGAACCCTCCAAAAAACGGCCTGGCCCCCAAAAAGGGTAAAGAACGCTTTACCCTGAATTGGGGTAATAAACAAGCACCAGAGGCCCCACAATGTATTGGTTGGAAAAAAACGACGAGAACTCTCTCTGTCTCTCCTGGGCTCCTCTCTGTCTGTCTGTCTCTCTCTTCTCTCTCTTCTCTTTTTCTCTCTCTCTCTCCCCCTCTCTCCCCTCTCTCTCTCTCTCTCTCCCCTCCCCTTTTGTGTGGGGTGTGTGTTGTGTGTTTTGGTGGTTGGTGTTTTGTTTTTATGTAGGGGAAAATTGGGGTTTGGGGTTGGGGTTTTTTTATCTTTTCCCAAAATTTTGGGAAAATTAAAAAAAAATCAATGTAACTTTTTAAAAAAAAAAGTCCGGGTTAATTTTTTACGTTTTTTTTTTTCCCTTTTTTTTTCTTTCTTTCTTTTTTTTTTTCTCCCTCTTTTCCCTGCCCAAATTCTGGCATAACCCCCAAGCCCATTATTCCCGGGTTTCCCCGGGCCACAGCCACAAAGCCCGGGGTTTTCCCCCCTCAGCCCTGGGTCCCGGCCCAAACCCCAGAGGGCAGGGAAACCAAAATGTCCCGAGGCAAAACCCCCCAGAGGAGACACTGCACTGTGCCAAAGTAACTTCGGGGGTGTTCAAATGACGCTTGTTCAGGTCCATATATGCAGGACAAAACCCTTCACTAAGCCCCAAACTGCGACTTTTGCCCTTTTTGTCTTATGTCGAAATTTTTTCTTAATGGGCAAGCGCTTTCAGTCCCGGTTCTTTTCTCTGCTCAATGCGGTGAAAAACCCTTCGTTTTTCTTTTTTCCCCGTGGGAAAGTTCTGGTAATTGGGAATTTTTCACTACGGCCCCCTTACCGTCGCCCCGGGTTTTTTGTTTGCTGGAAGGGGTTTCTGCAAGTTTGAGCTAGGGTTTCGAAAGCGTTTCATACGTGGGGCTTTGTACCCCGAATCTCTGCGTTTTTCCCCACTTCTCTTGTAAACGTAACAAGGAAAAACCACCAACAGCAATAGAATAAAAACCCCAAAAAATTTTACTTTTTCTTGCCTTTTGTCGTAATTTTTGAGTTTTTTTTTTAAAAAAAAAAAAACCTTTTTAGTAAGGGAAAAACTGCAAATGGGCTTTTTTTAGGATGCCGGAAATACATTTCAAATTGAGTATGACATGATTTAATTTTTTGAGTTTCCTAATTTTTTAAAAATATTTGGACTTTTGTCTATGTTTTTAAATTTTGCAGAGTACCCGTTTTTTGCAAAAGAAAAAAAAAAAAATTCGCCTTTATAATCTTTCATCATTGCGGCGCCCCGAATAAACTTTAAAAAGCTTTTTTTTTCTTCATTTGGAAATTTTAAGTTCTTGTTCAAAAGTCTTTTTGAAGGTCTTAAATTAAATTTTGCAAGGGGGAAACCCTTTAAAGTCTTCTTGAAGATACCGATGCACATTTTTTTCCCCTTTTTTAATTTTTGTTATGTATTTTTAAACCCCCCCCCCCCCCCCCCCCCCCCCCCCCCCCCCCAAGGGCTGTCAGTTTGCCCATTAGAGGTGGGCTTTGAAAAATTTTTAATGAGCACCTTATTTCCAGGGGGGGGTGGGGATAATTTAATTTTCTGTTTTTCCCCCAAAAAATAATGAAAAGGGTTTTTTTCCCCCCCCCAAAATTTTACACGCCATGTTTGTAGAAAGGGACCTTGTGGCGTTTTAGAAAGGGGGTCCCCCATAGGTCCCAGGCGTGAGTCTTGCCGACAAGGGGAAAAGGAATTTAAACCAAACCAAGTCATTTTTTTGTTCCTGGGTTTTGCCCCTGCCTCTGGGGGGCCCCCCATCCCTTACTTAACCTTTTTTGAAGGTCTCGGACGGGAGTCATGGCGAGATCCAAAGCACGAAACCAGGCAAGGGACGGGTCTGATGGTAAAAACCAGAGGTTTCCCGTCTGTTGCTTTCCCGGCTTAAACCGTTGTCCTGTTCTTCGACGGCAAGCAGAGAGGTGGTCAAAAGGCCCCGGAAATTCGGGTTTCAGAGGTCAGCCCGTTTTAAAAATGCCTGATGGGTCATGAAAGGGCCCCCTTGACTTTTCCCGGGCCGAGACAGACCAGGGAAAAGTGAAAAGCCTCGGGGCCCAAAATTCATGCCAAAAAAAGCCGATGGTTTGATTTTTGGGCTTGCCCCTCCCCGCGAAAAGATTGTGACGCTTTGGGCGCGTTTTCTGTTTGCCTTAAAAAGGAAAAGGGCAAGTGTTAGTCTGGTTTCCAATCTGAATTGGGGAGAACCAAGTGGGCCAAAATGAGGGAATGGGTTTTTTGTTTTTTAAAACCTCTGCCCCCCTTTTGAAGTGGATGGAGGACAGGGACTGCAAAGATAGCGACTGTCCAAGCTTCTGTACCCTCACCCCCCCTTTGCCCCTATATCAAAGGAAAAAGGCAAAAAAGGGTGATACCATGCACTGGGTAATGGGGTGAAGATCGGGGGAAACATAACCGAAGTCTTTTCCCTGTTTCGGGTTTTCCCTCCCTTTTCCCTGTTTTTGGGGGTCCCTCTCTGTCCATGTTGCGGGTGTCCCCCTTTTGTCCCCTGTTTCGGGGGTTTTCCCCCCTCTGTCCAAGTTTTTTGGGGGGTCCCCCCTCTGTCCCATGTTTCGGGTGTCCTCCTCTTTTCCAAAGTTCGGGGTTCCCCCCTATGTCCTTTGGGGTGTCCCTCCCTGACCGTGTTTTGGGTTTTTCCCCCCCTCTGTCCCTGGGTTTCCCGGGGGGTTTCCCCCCTGTGTCCCCTGTTGGGGTTTTCCCCCCTCTATCCTTTTAAAGGGTGGCCCCCTCTGTCCCATGTTTCGGGTGTCCCTCCCGTTTTCCCTGTTTCGGGTTTTTCCCTCCTCTGTCCATGTTTCGGGGTCCCTCCTCTGTCCATGTTTCGGGTTTTTCCCCCCCTATGTCCCTGTTGCGGGTGTCCCTCCGGGGTCCAGGGTTTTGGGTTTTTCCCCCCTCTGTCCAAAATTTTGGTGCCCTCCTATGTCCTTTTTTGGGTGTCCCCCCTTTTGTCCAAAGTTTCGGGTTTTCCCTCCCATGTCCTGTTTTGGGGGGGACCCTTTTCCAGTTTTTGGGGGGTCCCCCCCTTTTTTCCATGTTGCGGGTTTTCCCTCCTTTTGTCCAGTTTGGGTTTTCCCTCCTATTCCCCTGTTTTCGGGGTACCTCCTCTGTCCTGTTTCGGGTGTCCCTCCTTGTCCATGTTTGGGTGTCCCTCCTCTGTCAAAGTTGCCCGGGGTCCCTCCTCTGTCCATGTTTCTTTCCCCTTGTTTTCCCCTTTTTTTCGGGTGTCCCTTCTGTCCTTTTTCGGGTGTCCCCCTTGTCCCTTTTTCGGTGTCCCTCCTATGGGCCAAGTTGCGGGTTTTCCCTCCCTCCCCTCCCTGTTTCGGGGTCCCTCCTCTGTCCATGTTTTCGGGTTCCCCCCTTGTCCATGTTGGGGGGGGCCCCTCCTTTATCCATGTATCGGGTTTTCCCTTTTCCCCTGTCCATGTTTCGGGTGTCCCTCCTGTGTCCTTTTTTGGGGGGTCCCCCCCCTCTGTCCCCCGTTTTTGGGTTCCCTCCCCCTGTCCATGTTTTTGGGTGTCCTCCTATGGGCCTTTTTGCGGGGGTCCCTCCTGTGTCCAAAAATTTTTGGGTTTTTCCCCCCCCTGTCCCTTTTTTTTCGGGGTTTTCCCTCCTAAAGTCCAGGGTTTCGGGTGTCCCTCCTCTGTCCATGTTTCGGGTGTCCCTCCTATGTTTTTGTTTTTTTTTTGGGGGGTTTCCCCCCTCTGTCCATGTTTTTGGGTTTTCCCTCCTATTCCATGTTGGGGGTGTCCCTCCCCTTTTCCAGTTTTTGGGGGTCCCTCCCATGTCCCCTGTTTCGGGTGTCCCCCCCTCTGTCCATGTTTCGGGGGGCCCTCCCCTTTCCATGTTTCGGGTGTGCCCTCCTCTGCCATTTTCGGGGTGTGCCCCTCTGGTTTCCCTGTTTCGGGGTGGGCCTCCTCTTCCAAGTTTTTAGGTCCCCCTCCCCCTATTCTGTTTTTGGGTGTCCCCTCCTCTGTCCATGTTTCGGGTGTGCCCCCTGTCCCCTGTTTTGGGGGTTCCCTCCTCTTTTCCATGTTTTTAGGTCCCCCTCCCCCTGTCCAGGGTTTTGGGTGTGCCCCCCTCTGTCCATGTTTCGGGTGGGGGCCCCTCTGTCCAAAGTTTCGGGTGTCCCCCCCTCGGGCCATTTTTTCGGGGGTCCCTCCATGTTATGTTTCGGGTTTTTCCCCCCTCCCGGGCCATGTTTCGGGTGTCCCCCCGTGTCCTTTTTTCGGGGGGGCCCTCCTTGTCCCCTGTTTTGAGGTCCCCCTCTGTCCAATTTTCGGGGGTCCCCCCCTTGTCCTTTTTTCCCGGGGTTTCCTCCCCCTTAAACCATGTTTCAGGTCCCCCTCCCCCTATTCATGGGTTTTGGGTTTCCCCCCCTTTTTCCTTTTTTCGGGTGTTCCCCCCCTTGTCCTTTTTGGGTGTCCTCCTGTGTCCTGTTTTGGGGTCCCCTGTGTCCCCGTTTCGAGTGTCCCTCCCCTTCCCCTGTTTTTGGGTTTTCCCTCCTGTGTCCATGTTTTTTGGGTGTTCCCCCCTTGGGCCTGTTTTTCCCGGGGTCCCTCCTATGTCCCATGGTTTTTTGGGGCCCCTCCCCGTCCATGTTTTTGGGTGTCCCTCCTCTGTCCAATTTGGGTTTTCCCCCGGGTGTCCCCCGGGCCAATGTTTCGGGTTTTCCCCCCTCCCGTCCATGTTTCGGGTTTTCCCTTTTTGTTTTTTTCCCTGGTTTTGGGGTGTCCCTCTTTTGTCCATGTTTCGGGGTCCCCCCTTTTGTCCATGTTTCGGGTTTTTCCCTCCTCTGTCCAAAGTTTTTGGGTGTCCCTCCTGTGTCCATGTTGCGGGTTTTCCCCCCTCTGCCATGTTTCCGGGTTTTCCCTCCTGTGGGCCATGTTTGGGGGTCCCCCCCTCTGTCCATGTTTCGGGTGTCCCTCCTTGTCCCTGTTTTTTGGGTGTCCCCCTATGTCCCTGTTTCGGGGGTCCCCCTGTGTCCATTTTTCGGTTTTCCCTCCTCTGGGCCCTGTTTCGGGTTTCCCTCCTCTGTCCATGTTTCGGGGGGTCCCTCCCATGTCCCCTGTTTTGGGTGTCCCCCCTCTGTCCAAAGTTTGGGTGTCCCTCCTCGTCCATGTTTCGGGTGTCCCTTCCCCCTTTGGCCCATGGGGAAAGCCAAGGCCGAGCGGGGGACAATACAAACAAAAAGGCGAAGGGAGGGGGGGGGAGGGGATAATTTATTTTAAAAATCGGGTTGGGGGAGATGTTGGAGGGGGAAAAAAACTTGATTTTCCCATGGGGGGAAAAAAAAATTTAGGAAAAATGTATAGAACGATGACGTTGTTGGGGAAAGGGCGATGCTGTTTTATGTGACGGTGTTGGTGATGCCCTTTTTTTGTTTTGTTTTTTTTTTCTGACACACTCGATGTCACCCCACTTTCTTTTTTTTTCCTTTTTTTTTTTTTTTTTTTTTTTTGCACAGTAAATTTTTTTTAAAAACTTGTTGGTTCGGAACCATAAAAAAATAAAGCCCTCACAAATTTTTTTTTATTTTTTTATCCCCTTGATCATGGGCGCTTGCCCCCGACGCCCCTTTTTTGGCAATTTTCCATAATTCAAGGTCGGTGTTTCCCGGGCATCCTGGGGGTGCCGGGTAAACCCGGGCCTGGCGTCGGCGAAGGGGTCAAGCGGTATGGGGGGACTTTTGGCCGCGCTCAAAGTTCCTGTTTTCTTTTTCACTTTGGGTTTTTTTTCTTTCATTAGCGTGGGCCCCCGGTACCCCTCCCCCCCCTGGGACAGCCCTTTGGCCCTTTTGGCCTTGCAGCACCGACCTTTTACCTTTGTTTGCAAGGGCCCCCGACCTTTGTCTTTTTTTTTTTTTTTTTGTTGCGCAGTCCCTGGCAACTAACTCGCCCGTGGCTTTGTTTGAGTAGTTAGATAATTAGACTTTTTTTTTTGTTTTGGGTTTGGGGTGGTAAAGGCAGACACGCTGTTACCGAAACTTCGGTTTTCTTTTGGAAACTTCATTATGAGCAAAAGGCTACAAAATTCGGGGTGAAGGGTTTTTTCCCCCGAGATCCCCACTATAAATCAAAAGCCCCACCTGGGAAAAGGGGGGGTCGCTTTCTCAGGGAAGGAGGAGGGCCCCCATTTTATATTTGTTTGGGTTTTTTTTCGAAAGATGTGAACATCACAAACCCAAAATGAAGCCAAAAACATGTTGGGGGTTTTTGGGAAAAATGGGGGGTTGCGGGTGAACGGAGGAGGGGGCGGGGAAAAGTAGTCCCCTAGGGCTCCAAAACTTGTTCAGTGGGGGGAGGTTTACCGGGGGAAAAAGGGGGGGATAATGAGGGTGGGTTTGGTGAGGAACGAAAAGGGGGGGGAATTGTGTAGGGGGGGGGAAGGATGGGGAGGGGTTTTTCTTTTCTTTTTGATGCCCTCAATATTCCTGAGTTTATATGATTTTTTTTTTTTTTTTTTGGGCCTGCCGCCAGCATTATGACCCCTTTTTTAAAAAAAGTATTTCCTCAAGAAACGCTTTAAAACCGCAAATTGGGTCGAAAAAAAAAAATCGGAACCCCTGTTTTCCCCTCCGTCCTCCAAATCCGCCCTGCAAAACGCCAGATTTAAAAATAAAAGGGGGAAAAAACCAAAATTTTCCCGTAGCCCACATGAAAAGTGATGTTTTAAAACAACCCCTTTTTAAATATGAACTGCTAAAACCCAACTGACAAAAGTAGGGGTGGTGTAACGAAAAAAAAATCAAATTTGAAATGAGTCAGGAAACAGTAAATAACCCCAAAAAAAATAAAAAAATTTTGGGGGAAAACCCTTTCTCCCACCCGGAAAACAAACTCCAAAGGAATGCTGTTACGACAACCCAATCGCCCCAGCAAAACATGACAGAAAGGAGTACAAAAGAAAAAAAGGAAAACCCTCCCCCAAAATGCTTGGGGGCATCCTTTTTGGGGATGTTTCCTTGTTTGTTCTGTGTGCTCTGTGCCCGTCCCTGTCTGCTGTGTGCTCTGTGGCCCCTGTGCGTCATGTCTGCTGTTTTTTTCTGTGTGTCTTGCTGTCATGTCTGCTGTTTGCCTGTGTGCTCTGTGCTTCATGTCTGCTGTTTGTTCTGTTTGCCCCTGTGCTGTCATGTCTGCTGTTTTGTTCTGGTGCTCTGTGCTGTCATGTCTGTGTGTGTTTTGTGTGCTCCTTTCTGTCATGTCTCGGGGGGCTCGGGGGCTGTCATTCTCTGTTTTTTCTGTTGGGTTTTGTGTGTAAAGTCCCCTGTTTGTTCTGTGTGCTTTGTGCTGTCTTTCTGCTGTATGTTTGGGGGGTCTGTGCTGTCATTCTTCTGTTTTTTTCTGTGTGCTCTGTCTGTATGTCTTCTGTTTTTCTGGTGCTCTGTGCTGTCATGTTTCTGTTTTTTTGTGTGCTCTGTGCTGTCCATGTCCCGCTGTTTGTTTTGTTTGCTCTGGCTGTCAGGGCTGCTGTTTGTTCTGTGTGCCCCTGTGCTGTCATGTCTTCTGTGGGTTTTGTGTGCTCTGGCTTAAAGGGCTGCTGTTTGTTCTGTGCGCTCTGGCTGTATTTTTTGTTTTTTTGTTCTGTGTGCTCCTTTTGGGTGTCCCTTGGGTTTCAGAAACGGTTTGGTGTGTTTAAGCACATTCCTTTTGGGGTCATGTTTTTCCCTTTTGGGAGCAATCTAAACCCAAATTCTTTTTGTTGAGAAAAAAAGTTTTTTTACTGACACTTTTTTAAAACTGGGTTAAAAAGAATGTTTTTTTCAGTATCAAAGATTGGGCTAATTAGGGTGGATAAATTTAAAATTCTTCGACGTCGTGTGGGGTGTGTATTGCCCCCCCTGCCCCCTTTGGGCAAATTTTTTCTTACAATAAACTTTGGTGAATTTTGTTTTACGGTTTCTGTGCGTGATGTTTAAAGGAAAATTTTCCGTAGAATACCCGTCTTTTTCACTTGACCCCCTTTTGGGGGAGAAAAAAAAATTACAATTTAACGCAGTACTTTAAACGAAATTTTGGAAAACAACAGAATGTGAGTGCAATTTTTGTGTGATTACCATTGTTTAAGTTTTAGTATAAAAAATAACCACCATTTGTACAAGATCCCCAAACGGCAAAATCTTAGTTAAACATTACTTTTGGGTAGGGTTATCCTGGCCATTAGTCATTCATTGATCAAAAAAAACATTTCAACCCCTGATCTACAAAGCATGACACAAATCGTTTGCCAGTTTTATATCGGGGCCCTGTGTCCCTTTGCGTTGTTGGAAAAGTTCGTCTTAAAGTCACAGAATTTTACGTAGCAATGGCAAGGTTTTGCAAAAGTTTTGTTTCCCAGTGGGAACCCCGGGAAACGTTTTTTTTACGCTTTGAAAAAAAAATTTTGCCCCAAAAAGCCCTAATTGGAATGACAGAAAGAACTGACAAATTTTTAATGAATTTCTGGTTTTCTTACTGTTGTATTTAAAAAAGAAGACTTAAAAATAAAACAATAAAATTTAAAATGAAAACAAAATCTCCCAATTTTTTTTTCATGTTAATCCATAGGGTTTTAAACACACAAAACACACCCCACACCACACACAACAGTAAGACCCCTTTTAATTATGAAAAAAAACAAGTTTGCTTTGCTGGTTTAGGACTTATTGTGAGTGACATGGGGGAAAAAAACCCCAAAACCCCCCTTTGGGTCTGCCCGTCGAAAATCGTGGGTTTTGACAGACTGTCTGCAATAAGCGGGTTTGCAGAAAAATAAAAAAAAAACCCTGCGCAGTCATGATGTTTTTTGTCAAATGCTGATGACAAACGCTAAACGTTGTTTATTAAGGCTTGGGTGTTGTTTTTACAAATGAGTTTGGGGATTTCCGTGTTTGGGGGTTTTTTTTGTTGTTGTTGTTGGTTTTTTTTTTTTTTTTTTTAACTTTTAAATTTTTTGAGAAATTCCCTAAACAATTTTCCACTATTTTTTTCATTTCCCAACGCCTTTTAAGGAAATTTTTTTTTGAAACCCAAAACATTTTTTTAAGGTTTCTTTTTTCGGGAATTTTTGTTAAAGGGAAGGGGCTTATATAGTTAGTTTGGGTTTATCTTTTTTCTTTAAGCCTTTTTTACTACTTAAAGGGATTTGTTGAGGATTTACCACCCCCAACCCCCCCCCCCCCGTCGCTCCCCTTTTGGGGGGGGGGGCGTTTTTTCTAAGTCTTTTAAAAAAACCCGGAAAAGTGCGGGAAAGTTTTTTCTATCCCGGATGTCGTTTATTTTTTTGGGTTTGTTTACCCCCCACCGTTCCCAAGACACATTTTAATCGTAAAAGGGGCAGGGCTGGCATGTTATATGCAAAAAAATCGGAGATGGGGGGCTTTTTAGGGTTTTGGTTGTGCTTTTTTTTTTCCCCCCGGGTTTATCGCATGTTTTTATGTCCTTTTTTTGTGTTTTGTAGTAAGTGTTGATTTTGTTTAGCCCAAACCTTTTTTTTCCCTTTTTTTTTTTTCCCCTCTCTTCTCCCTTTGAAGGAGTCTTTTGAAGTAAGACTGCTTACATTTTGGACGCGAAAAGGGGGGGAGATTTAAAAGTAAAGGGCAGTGGGTTTTAAAATTTTTTGGGGCCAAATTTCACCGGTTTTTCCCGTTTCAGGACACCAAACACACACACACACACACACACACACACCACACACACACCACACACAAGAACCCAAACTAAATAAACTAAACTAAAAAAACAGAGGAGAAAACATTTTTATTGCTGATTTTTTGGAAAATGTTTGTGCTAAAGACATAACCCCTCAAAAATCACAAAGATTTTTTGTCCCTTTTTTTAACCCAAAACATTCAGATTACGGGCTAATTTTTTAAAACAGTTTTTTACAATGAAATTTAAATTCCCCGATCGTTGGATATAAGCCAAACATATTCTCACCTTTTTTTCGCAAATCGATTGATCGAAAGGGAAAGGGAGTCCCTTTAAAAAGGGATTTTCGTCGTAAGCTGGTAAAAGGCGTTTGGCAAACCCGTTTTTTTCTGGATTGGGGATGGGGGAGATCAGAAAAAACCCCGGCTTTGTGAAATCTTTTGGGTGCATCTGGTTTTTGGGGGATCGCGGGGAAAAAAACGGTTTGACCTTTTGCTCGGGTTTTAAACGTACGCGTGTGATGTTTGGCTCTTTTCTTCTTTTTTTTCAAATTTTTTTGTTTGTTGTTTCTTGATTTGTCTTTTTTTCCCCCCCATTTTTTCTCCTCTCTTTACCTCATGTTTCACCACCTTTTGGGGGATCCTTTTGCTCTTTAACCCCCTCTTTCCCCCTTTTGAAGGGGAGGGGCTATGAAAATCAAACCCGTATACAACCCCCTCCTTTTTGACTTTTGATCCAAAACGATCAAAAGGGTTTTCCATGAAAACTGAAAAAAAGTCAAAAACTCCCTTTGTCAGAAAAAAAACCCTTTTTTCAAACAGTTTCTCAATAAAGAGAAAAGTGCCCGTCGTGGGGTTTTGCCCCCTTTCCCCTTTTAAGGCAAGGATTTGGGCTCTGACGTCGGGGATCTGAAGCCAAGGAAAACCGACCTTCCAACAGCAATAGAAAAAATCGCACCCCATCAGGGGGAAAATGGGTAGGACAGACAGCATACCCAGTAAAGGGGGGCTGATGACTTTTTGCTCCGTGGATTTCCGCCCCCCTCAAAATGAAGATTTGTAACGACTCGGCTCGCAAAAAGTTGAAAAATCACGACTCGGGGATTTGCATCAGTGAAGTTACGACTCTGGATCGCTTTAGTTGAAGTCCAAAACTCTGGCAACCCCTCCCGTTTGAAGTCACGACTTTTGGAACACATCCCGTTAAAGTCCGACTCTGGCAAAAACATCAGCTGAAATCACGACTCTGGCAACAACCCGTTGAAATTTACGGACTCTGGCATGCAAACTTGAAGTCAGACTCTGGGGGGTGCATCAAAATTTAAGCAAACTTTTGGCAAAACAACAGTTGAAGCACGACCCCTTTGGGAACACATCAGTTGAAGTCACGACTTTTGGGGAACACATCAGCTGAAAATCACGACCGGCAACCATCGTTGAAGTCACGAAACCCCGGCAAAAACACGTTTAAGTCCGACCCTTTGGAAAACATTTAGTTGGGAAAACACGACCCCGGGAAAAAACATCAGGTTGAAGGGCTTTACCCCCGGCAACACAAAGTTGAAGTCACGACTATGGCAACGTTTTCAAATTTAAATCCCCGACTCAGGCACCGCAAAACAGTTGAGAGACAGGACGGGTTTTGATAGAGCAAAATTTTCGACATTAAAAACCCTTCAATGTAATCTTTTAATAATGGAAGACCGGTTATATGTTCTTTTTTTTTCTTCCTTTATTTCTCTTTTCTCCTTTTTTTTTTTCTCCATCTTCCATGCCATTTCATTTGGCATAACCCCCACCCGATTATTCCGGCTCCCAGACCACAGCCACACGCGGATTTCCCGCCTCAGCCTGGGTTCCGGCAATCCACAGAGAGCAGGCAATGCCAAGATGTCATGAGGCAACCCGCCAGAGGAGACACTGCACTGCTGCCATGTAACTTCGGTGGTGTTCAGTGACCTTGTTCAGGTCCATCATATGCGGGACCCCGTACACTAACCCCAAAAACTGACGACATATGTGCCCTTTTTGTCTTATGTCGATATTTGTTTTAAATGGTCAGCGCTTTCAGTCAGGTTCTTTGCTCTGCTCAGTGCAGTGAATACATTCGTTTTTCTTTTCTCCCCGTGGATGTTCTGGTAATTGTGGAATTGTTCACTACGGCTACTTACCGTCGCCAGGCTTTTTGTCGCTGGAATGTGCGCAAGTTGAGAGCTAGTTGCGAATGCGTACATTCGTGTGCTTTGTACCCCGACTCTCTGCTGTCTTCACACTTCTCTTGTCATCAGTAACAAAGGGGAAAACCACCAACACAATAGAATAAACCACAAAAATTCACTTTCTCTTGCCTATGTCGTATTCCGAGTTCTTTGTTAAAAAAAAAAAAACTGTATAAAAGGGGAAAAACTGCCAAAATTTTTTTTTGAATGCCGAATACAAATTTTATCATTTATATGCTGATTTATTATTTGAATTTCCAATTTAAAACTAACGGTCATTCTGTCTATGTTGAAATTGTGCATGAACCCGTTCTGACAAAAAAGAAAAAAAAAAGTTCAGCCTTTTAAATCTTCATCAAACGTCGCCCTAGAATTATACATAAATGCATTTTTTCTCATTTGGTATTTCAAGTTCTAGTTTCAAAAGTCTGTTGCAAGGACTACTTAAATGTTGCAAAGGCTAACTTAATGTCTTCTGAGGATACCATGCACATTTAACCCACTTGTGTAATATTTTAAAGTATTGACCCCCCCCCCCCCCCCCCCCCCCCCCCCAAAAAACTGTCAGTTTGCTATTAGGGGTGTCTTTGATAATTTTGAATAAAGCACCTTATTCGGGGAGGGGGGGGGGAATAATTTTCATTACTCTGTTGTCCCACAATACTAATGAAATGTTTCACACTAGAATTTCAAAACGCCATGTTTTAGTAGAGGTACCTTGATGGACGCATGTAGAAACGGGGTCTCCATAGGTCCCAGGCGTGAGTCTTGCGCGACAGGGAAGGAATCAGCCATCCAAGTCATTCTTTGTTTCCTGTTTCGCTCTGCCTCTGGAGCTCCATCTCCTTACTTAACCTTTTAGAAGGATCTCGGACAGGGAGTCATGGCGAATCCATGCACAAACCCAGGCAACTGACGGGTCTGATAAATAAAACCAGAGGTTCCTGTCTGTTGCTGCCCGGCTTAGCCGTTCGCCTTCGTTTCTTCGAAACGGCAAGCAGAGAGGTGGTCAGAGGCCTGACGTCTCGTTGCAGAGGTCAGACCGTTAAAGGTGCCTGACTGGGTCATGAAGGCCGCCTTGACTTCCTGTCCGAGACAGACCAGGAAAGTGAAACGCCTGGGCCAAAATTCCATGCAACCGATGGAGACTTTGAGTCTTGCCCCTCCGCGCGAAAAGATTTTGACCTTTGCGCGTTTACTGTTTGCTTTTAAGAAGGACTGGTCAAGCTGTTAGTCTGTTACCAACTAAATGCAGAACCAAGCGGGCAACATGGGGGACTGGTTTTTCTTTTTCAAAGCCTCTGCCCCGTTATGAAGTGGGATGGAGGACAGGGACGCAAAGATAGCTGACTGTCCAAGCTTCTTACCGTCACCCCTTCGCCATATTCAGGGAACAGGCAAAAACGGTGATAACCATGCACTGGGTAATGGAGTGAAGATGGGGAGAAGCATAACCGAAGTCGTCCATGTTTGGGGTGTCCCTCCTCTGTCCAGTTTCGGGTGTCCCTCCTCTGTCCATGTTGCGGGTGTCCCTCCTCTGTCCATGTTTCGGTGTTCCACCTCTGTCCATGTTTCGGGTGTCCCTCCTCTGTCCATGTTTGGGTTTTCCCTCCTCTGTCCATGTTTCGGGTGTCCCTCCTATGTCCATGTTGGGGGTGTCCCTCCTCTGTCCGTGTTTCGGGGGTCCCTCCTCTGCCCATGTTGCGGGTGTCCCTCCTGTGTCCATGTTGCGGGTCCCTCCTCTATCCATGTATCGGGTGCCCCCTCCTCTGTCCATGTTTCGGTGTCCCTCCTGTGTCCATTTTTTCGGTGTCCCTCCTCTGTCCATGTTTCGGGTGTCCCTCCCTGTCCATGTTTCGGGTGTCCCTCCTATGTCCATGTTGCGGGTGTCCCCTCCTGTGCCCATGTTTCGGGTGTCCCTCCTCTGTCCATGTTTCGGTGCCCCTCCTATGTCCATTTTTCGGGTGTCCCTCCTCTGTCCATGTTTGGGTTTTGTCCCTCCTATGTCCATGTTTCGGGTGTTCCTCCTCTGTCCATTTCGGGGCCCCTCCTATTCCATGTTGCGGGTGTCCCTCCTCTGTCCATGTTTCGGTGTCCCTCCTATGTCCATGTTGCGGGTGTCCCTCCTCTGTCCATGTTTCGGGTGTCCCTCCTCTGTCCATTTTTCGGGTGTCCCTCCTCTTTCAAGTTGCGGGTGTCCCTCCTCTGTCCATTTTTTCGGGTGTTCCTCCTCTGTCCATGTTTCGGGTGTCCCCCTCTGTCCATGTTTCGGGTGTCCCTCCTCTGCCCATGTTTCGGGTGTCCCTCCTATGTCCATGTTGCGGGTGTCCCTCCTCTGTCCTGTTTGGGGTTTTCCCTCCTCTGTCCATGTTGCGGGTGTCCCCCCCTTTCCATGTTGCGGTGCCCCTCCTCTATCCATGTATCGGGTGTCCCTCCCGTCCATGTTTCGGGTGTCCCTCCTGTGTCCTGTTTCGGGTGTCCCTCCTCTGTCCATGTTTGGGGGTCCCTCCTCGTCCATGTTTCGGTGCCCCTCCTATGTCCTGTTGCGGGTGTCCCTCCTGTGTCCATGTTTCGGTGTCCCTCCTCTGTCCATGTTCGGGTGTCCCTCCTATGTCCATGTTTCGGGTGTCCCTCCTCTGTCCAGTTTCGGGTGTCCCTCCTATGTCCATGTTTCGGGTGTTCCTCCTCGTCCATGTTTCGGGTGTCCCTCCTATGTCCATGTTGCGGTGTCCCTCCTCTGTCCATGTTTCGGGTGTCCCTCCTATGTCCATGTTTCGGGTGTCCCTCCTCTGTCCATGTTTGGGGTGTCCCTCCTCTGTCCATGTTTGGGGTGTGCCCTCCTCTGTCCTGTTTGGGGTGTGCCCCTCTGTCCATGTTTTCGGGTGTCCCCCCTCTGTCCATGTTTCAGGCCCCCCTCCTCTATTCATGTTTCGGGTGTCCCCTCCTCTGTCCATGTTTGGGGTGTGCCCCTCTGTCCATGTTTCGGGTGTCCCTCTCACTGTCCATGTTTCGGGCCCCCCTCCTCTGTCCATGTTTCGGTGTG
The DNA here is from genome assembly GCA_018398815.1 of Conus ventricosus. Lineage (NCBI taxonomy): Eukaryota > Metazoa > Mollusca > Gastropoda > Neogastropoda > Conidae > Conus > Conus ventricosus. The sequence continues at coordinate 62,992,490 of CM031606.1, read as the reverse complement.
CCCCCCCTCTGTCCATGTTTCGGTGTGCCCCTCTGCCCCATGTTTCGGTGTCCCTCCTCTGTCCATGTTTCGGTGTCCCTCCTATGTTCATGTTTCGGGTGTTCCCCTCTGTCCATGTTTCGGGTGTCCCTCCTGTGTCCATGTTTCGGGTGTCCCCCCCTCTGTCCATGTTCGAGTGCCCCTCCTCTGCCCATGTTTCGGGTCCCCCCTCGGTCCATGTTTCGGTGTCCCTCCTCTAACCATTTTTCGGGTCCCCCTCCTCTATTCATGTTTGGGTGCCCCCTCTATTCATGTTTCGGTGTCCCTCCTCTGTCCATGTTTGGGGTGTCCCTCCTGTGTCCATGTTTCGGGTGTCCCCTGTTCCATTGTTTCGAGTGTCCCTCTCTGTCCCATGTTTCGGGTGTCCCTCCTGTGTCCTGTTTTCGGGTGTCCCTCCTCTGTCCATGTTTCCGGTGTCCCTCCTATTCCATGTTTTCGGGTGTCCCTCCTCTGTCCATTTTTCGGTGTCCCTCCCTGTCCATGTTTCCGTGTCCCTCCTGTGTCCATGTTTCGGTGTCCCTCCTCTGTCCATGTTTTCGGGTGCCCCTCCTGTGTCCATGTTTCGGTGTCCCTCTTCTGTCCATGTTTGGGGTGTCCCTCCTCTGTCCATGTTTCGGGTGTCCCTCCTCTGTCCATGTTTCGGGTGTCCCTCCTGTGCCCAAAGTTGCGGTTGTCCCTCCTCTGCCATGTTTCGGGTGCCCCTCCTGTGTCCATGTTTGGGGTGTCCTCCTCTGTCCATGTTTCGGGTGTCCCTCCTGTGTCCATGTTTCGGGTGTCCCTCCTATGTCCATGTTTCGGGTGTCCCTCCTGTGTCCATTTTGGGGTGTCCCTCCTCTGTCCATGTTTCGGGTGCCCTCCTCTTCCATGTTCGGGTGCCCCTCCTATGTCCATGTTTCGGGTGTCCCTCCTCTGCCCATGTTTGGGGTTGCCCCTCCTCTGTCCATGTTTCGGGTGTCCCCCTCTGGCCACTATGGGCAAAGCCAAGGCCGAGGGGGACAATACAAACAAAAGTGCGAAGGGAGGGGGGGGGAGGGATAATTTAGTTAAGAATGGGTTGGGGGTAGATTTTGGAGGGGAATAAAATTGAGTTTCCTAGGAAAGAAAATGAGGAAATGTCATAGAACGATGACGTTGTTGCGAATGACGATGCTGATGATGTGACGGTGTTGATGATGCCTTTTATGTATGTTTTTTTTTCTGACACACCGATGTCACTCGACTTTCTTTTCTTTTCCTTTTTTTTTTTTTTTTTTTTTAGCACAGTAAATTTTTTTAATCTTAGTTGGTACGGTAACACATAAAAACTACGCCATCACAAATTCTTTATTTTTTTATCACTTGATCATGACGCTTGCCCCTGACGCCTTTGTTGGCAATGTCCATAATGCTGAAGGTCGTGTGTTTTCAGGCAGTCCTGGTGTGCCGGTATCCCGGGCCTGGCGTCGGCGAAGGGGCAAGCGGTATGGGAGGACATTGTGGGCCGCGCTCAAAGTACCTGTCTCTTGTCACTTGGTTTTTTTTCTGCATGTAGCGTGCCGCCGCGTACCCTCTTTGCCTGGCACAGCCTTCGGCCTCTGTGGCCTTGCAGCACCGACCTTGACCTAGTTTGCACGGGCCCTGACCTTTGTCTTTTCTTTTTTTTTTTTGTAGCGCAGTCATGGCAACTATACTCGCACGTGCTTTGTAGATTTGTTAGATAATTAGACTTTTTGTTGTTTGGATTTGGGGTGGTAAAGGCAGACACGCTGTTACCGAAACTGCGGTTTTCTTTGGAAAATTCATTATGAGCAAAAGGGTACAACATTCGGGGGGAAGGCGTTTGTCCTGAGATCGCACTATAAATCAACGCCCCACATTGGGGAAAGGGGGGGATCGCTTTGCTCAGGTAAGGAGGAGCCCCATTATATATTTGTTTGTTTGTTACGACGATGTGAACACACTACCAAAAATGAACCAAAAACATGTTGGGTTGAGGGAAAGTGGGGGGGTTTCGGGTGAACGGGGGGAGGTCGGAGCAAAGATAGTCCGTAGGGCTCCAATCTGTTCAGTGGGGGGAGTTTACCGGGAAAAGGGCGGGATAATGAGGGTGGGTTTGGTGAGGACGAAAAGGGGGGGAATTGTGTAGGTGGAGACGGATGGGAGGTGGGCTTCTTACTTGTGATGCCCTCAATATACCTGAGTTGATGATGAGTTTTTTTTTTTTTTTTTTGTCCTGCCGCCAGGGATTAGACCTGTTTTAATTTAAGTATTTCCTCAAGAAACTGCTTTTAAGCCGCACTTGGATCGAAACAAAAATCGGAACCTCTTACCCCTCCGTCCTCCAATCCGCCGCTGCATACGACGCAGATAAACTAAAGGCGAAAACCAATTTTCCCGTAGCCTACATGAAAAGTGATGTTACAATCAACCTTTGTAAAGTATGAACTGCTAAGACCTAACTGACAAAATCAGGCTGGTGTAACTGAAAAAAAAAATCAAATATGAAATAGTCAGGAAACAGTAAATAACAAACAATAAACAAGTAGGGTGACTCTTGCTCCCACAGGAAAACATAAACTCCAAAGGAATGCTGCTTACGACACCGAATCGCCTAGCAGACATGACAGCACGGAGTACACAGAACAAACAAAGGAAACATCCCCAACATGCTTGGGGCACCTTTTTGGGGGATGTTTCCTTGTTTGTTCTGTGGCTCTGTGCTGTCATGTCTTTCTGTGTGCTCTGTGTGCTCTGTGCTGTCATGTCTGCTGTTTGTTCTGTGTGCTCTGTGCTGTCATGTCTGCTGTTTGCTCTGTGTGCTCTGTGCTGTCATGTCTGCTGTTTGTTCTGTGTGCTCTGTGGCTGTCATGTCTGCTGTATTTCTGTGTGCTCTGTGCTGTCATGTCTGCTGTGTGTTCTGTGTGCTCCGTGCTGTCATGTCTGCTGTGTGCTCTGTGCTGTCATGTCTGCTGTTTGTTCTGTGTGCTCTGTGCTGTCATTCTGCTGTTTTTTCTGTGTGCTTTGTGCTGTCATGTCTGCTGTATGTTCGTGTGCTCGTGCTGTCATGTCTGCTGTTTGTTCTGTGTGCTCTTGCTGTCATGTCTGCTGTTTGTTCTTGTGCTCTGTGCTGTCATTCTGCGTTGTTCTGTTGCTCTGTGCTGTCATGTCTGCTGTTTGTTCTGTGTGCTCTGTGCGTCATGTCTGCGTTTGTCTGTGTGCTCTGTGCTGTCATGTCTGCTGTGTGTTCTGTGGGGCTCTGTCTGTCATGTCTGCTGTTTGTTCTGTGCGCTCTGTGCTGTCATTTCTGTTTGTTTGTTCTGTGTCTCTGTGCTGTCATTCCCGCAGAGCGGTTCGGTGTCGTAAGCAGCATTTTCCCTTTGGGGTCATGTTTCCTTGTGGGAGCAAGAGCTACCTTACTTGCTTATTGTTGAGAAAAAAAGTTTTGTACTGACACTTTTAAATCTGGGTAAACGAATCGTTTTTGCAGTATCAAAGATGGTCTAATTAGGGCTGGATCAGTTTAGATCTCTTCGCACGTCGTGTGTGTGTGTATTGACCCCTCTGCCCTTGGTCAACTTTGTCTTACAATAGCTCGGTGAATAATGTTGACGGATTCTGTGCGTGATGTTTCACGGAACATTACCGTAGAATACCAGTCTTGTTCAGCTTGACCCCATTCCAGAGAGAGAAAAAAAGTTCACATGATTTAACGCAGTACATTTATCTGAAATATGAAACAACAGAATGTGAGATGCAATTTTTGTGTGATTACCATTGTTAAGTTTCAGTATAAAGATAAGCCACCATAGTACAAGATCCCAATCGGCAAAATCTTAGTTAAACATTACTTTTGGATAGATCATCCTGGCCATTAGTCATTCATCTGATCAAAATAAACATTGCATCCATGATCTACACGCATGACACAAATCTCGTTTGCCAGTTTTATATCGGCGCCCTGTGTCCTTAGCGTTGTTGACGAGTACGTCTACGTCACAGAATGACGTAGCAATGGCAAGGTTCTGCAACGTTTTGTTTCCGAGTGGGACCGCGGGAAACGTTTTTGACGCCATTTGAAAAAAAAATAATTGCCCAAACAGCCGCTAATTGAATGACAGATGAACTGACATTTCTGAATGAATATCATGTTACTTACTGTTGTATTTAAAAATGAAGACTAAAAGTAAAACAATAAAATCAAAATGAAAACAATCATCTCAATTTTTTTTACATGTTAATACCATAGTTATACACACACACACACACACACACACACACACACAGTAAGACACTTGTAATTATGAAAACAAAACAAGTTTTGCATCGCTGCGTTTAGGACTTATTGTGAGTGACATGGGAAAACCAAACCACTGGATCTCAGTCGAAAATCGTGCTTTTGACAGACTGTCTCAATACTTAGCAGAAATAAAGAAAAACCTCCATCAATCTGTCAACTCTGAGACAGCTAAACTTGAATTAAGCTGGAGTTTTGCAAATGGTTGGATTTTTGGGTGTTTTTGGTACTATAGCTTTGTTCTAGTCAATTTTGCATTTAAACTGTTGTATGAAATCGTACATAACAATATATAAATCATGTCCCAGCCCCATGAGTTTTTGTGAACCTAAATCATTTATACTGAATTAAGTAGGTTTATATGTTGTATGAGTTGGTTTTTCCTTTTGTGTCTTTGTTATTAGGTATAGTTGGAATTCTCCAACTTTTACTCAACTGTCGGAATCCTGTTAGCAGTTAACTATTATCTTCCACAACACCTAGATAGGTGTTGGGAACTTAAATCCAGTATGTAGTTTATGAATTGGTATTGTATACCCTACTAGTTACTAGAGACTTTTAATCTGTAAAAGGGACTCTATTATTACAAAATGGAAGTGTATATGTTGTGCTATTTCACATGTCGATCCTTTCCGTCGCTCCTTTTTGCTAGTTAACTAGTCTTAGAATTCCAAATTAGTGGCACTTTACTTCCGATTTGTCATTCCGCTTGCGTTTGTATCCGACCTGTGAATAAACTTCAATTTTGACGGAAAAGGGGGCAGATTGAGATAAGGAAAATGGGAATGTGAGGTGCAATTAGGTACCAGTCTTAGTAACATCTGACACCATCACTCCTACAATGCCTATACTGCTTGCATCAAGCATTTGACCAAGCAACCTTCTTGTCCTTTTTTTGAGAATTAACATTTTTCTCTTCGAGAGAGTTTATGTGAGTAAGTTTTTCACATTTTGGTTCGTAGACGACATTTAAGCGAGATGTGATAAAGTATTTTTGTTTTGAAAATTGAGTGATTTCAACTTGCACGAGCCCGATGTCGACACCACAACACGACGCACACTAACACACACTATCAACACACACACACACAACACACTGAACTAAACTAAACTAAACTAAACTAAACTAAACAGAGGAAAAACATTTTCATTACGAGTTTTTGGAAGACCGTTTTGTCTAAAGACATAACCGCTCAAAAATCACAAAGATTTCTTTGTCCGTTTTGACAAAGCATTCAGATTACGACTAATTTTGAAGCAGTTTTTCACTAATGTATTAATTCCTGATCGTTGGATAGTAAGCGCATCATATGCTCACGCTTTTTGCGCAGTCGATTGATCGAAAGGAAGGTAGTCCCTTTAAAAAGCATTTTCAGTCAGTAAGCTGGTAACAGGCGTTTGGCATCCTGTTTTTTTCTGGATGGTGATGGGAGAGATCAGAAATCACAGTGCTTTGTGAAGTCTTTTGGTGCATCTGGTTTTGGGTGATCGCGGAAAATGTACGGTTTGACCTTTTAGCTCAGGTTTAATCGTACGTCGTGTGATGTTTGCTCTTTCTTCTTTTCTTTTCATCTTTGTGTTGTTGTTTCTTTGATTTGTCTTTTATTCGCCCCATTTTTCTCTCTCTTTACCTCATGTTTCACCACCTTTTGGTGATCTCTTTTGCTCTTTACCTCTCTTTCCCTCTTTTGAAGGCAGGGGCTATGAACATCAACCTGTATACAACCGCCTCCTTGTTGACATCTGATCACAAAACGATCAAAGGTTTACCATGAACACTCGAAATAATGTCAAAAACTCCACATCGTCAGAAAAAAAACCCTAGTTTCATCAGTTACTCAATAAAGATGAAAGTGCCAGTCGCTGGGTTGTGTCCCTTCCTCTGTATAGACAGAAGGATTGGACTCTGACGTACAGGAGATCTGAAGCAAGGAATCCAGACCTTCCAACACAGCAGATAGAAACTCTGCACCCCATCAGGGGAAGTAGGGCTAGGACAGACAGCATACGCCAGTATAGGGGTCTGATGACTTCTGCTCCGTGGATTTCCGCCCCGTCAAAATGAAGATAGTAACGACTCTGGCATCGCATCAGTTTGAAGTCACGACTCTGGCATCGCATCAGTTGAAGTCACGACTCTGGCATCGCATCAGTTGAAGTCACGACTCTGGCAACACATCAGTTGAAGTCACGACTCTGGCAACACATCAGTTAAAGTCACGACTCTGGCAACACATCAGCTGAAGTCACGACTCTGGCAACACAGTTGAAGTCACGACTCTGGCATCGCATCAGTTGAAGTCACGACTCTGGCATCGCATCAGTTGAAGTCACGACTCTGGCAACACATCAGTTGAAGTCACGACTCTGGCAACACATCAGTTGAAGTCACGACTCTGGCAACACATCAGCTGAAGTCACGACTCTGGCAACACATCAGTTGAAGTCACGACCCTGGCAACACATCAGTTGAAGTCACGACCCTGGCAACACATCAGTTGGAGTCACGACCCTGGCAACACATCAGTTGAAGTCATGACCCTGGCAACACAAAGTTGAAGTCACGACTATGGCAACGTATCAATTGAAGTCACGACTCAGGCACCGCATCAGTTGAGAGACAGGACGAGGTTTTGATAGAGCAACTTTCCTCCTCTTCAAAATTATTTCGGAGAGAGATTATATTTTTCCGCTTTATATTTCTGCGTTGTGGTTGATCGCAGGTTAGTGAATATGTACAGACTAAACGATTAGAATATGTGACCCGAAAGTAACAGCTTGCTAGTCGAAGTAGAGAGAGAGAGAGAGAGAGAGAGAGAGAGAGAGAGAGGGGGCTGTTACTTGAAGGTGGAACAATTGAACGTGCAAAGTTACGTTTGTACTATCGTGAAAAAGTGTGGCAACGGGGGCTCAAGTCCGCGCGGCGAAAAAATACACGTCCCCTGGCAATTACCTCCCCTCTCAGTTATCAAGCTTTGATATGGAACTTTTGTTCATCAATGACGTATCTTCCCAAGACCACCGTACAGTTTACAGAGGAGGGTGAACATCCTGATAGACGCAAAAGACGAAAATTCCTGAATAGACGCACCACGTAGGGGTGGACTGGTTGCAGCGCCTCTATCCTGTCGTCCATGACCGAGGAGTTCCTTGGGTGTACAAGCGTCAGTCACAGCGCCGGTACAACCTCCTGTCATGGAAGATGGGGGTGATGAAGAGTTTCCATCTTTAATCCCAGTCACTCTTTGCCGAACCAGCCTGAAGTGAACGAATCAAGGCGGCCTTCTTGTATGGTACAACACACAACACGGCAATTACGTTAAACGCCTCGTTGCTAAGGTCAGTGGTAAGGAATAAGGACTAACGAGGGAAAGACAACTTCTCCTTAAAGCCCTGATCTTCGTGCTTTCAACAATGTCGTTCTCATTTTCCGTACTTGGAAAGTAGAAAACAGGGTGTAAACAGAAGGGGGAGAAAATCTTGCCGAAATATTTTTTTTCTTCTCCAATTATGATTTGTAACGTTTTTAGGTGTAGTTATTCTGGTCACAGGTGTTTTGATCGACAGTATCTACCTGTAATTTGAATGAAGTGGCGTCTGTCATTTCATATGATTTGACTGATAATCGACAGTATTTACCTGTACTTTGAATGAAGGGGCGTCTGTCGTTCCATATGATTTTACTGATAATCGACAGCATTTACCTGTAATTTGAATGAAGTGGCGTCTGTCGTTTCATATGGTTATACTGATTAAAGCATGCCATTATTTTTTTTTACGGTATTCATAGCGTGTGTTCTGCGAATGGCGTTATGACCAACCCGCTTTCAGAAAAGCAGAGGTAAAAACAAAACGTCTTTTCCAAGGATTATCCATCTTCCTGCTGTTCCAAGCTTTGTATTCGTTTTAGGACCCAGCATTTCCACATCCTATTTGTTGATTGTTTTTGTTTGCTTTTTTTTTACTTTGTAAATGAAACACCGTTCAGGGGATCATTTTTTACATTAGAAAAACCGTGTTCTCATCAAATGTCTGAATTCTGAGATCTACAGGTACACAACTAGTGGAATACCGGAAGAAGAAAAAAATAGTACTACACTATCGTAAATCTTAATCCGCTCGGAAGGCGAGGCAATTTCATTTTGTGGTGGTAAGTTTGTTTGTTTTTTAAATAAAATTTGAGAGTATTTCTTTTTCTTTTTGTGTGTGGTATGTTCTTTTGATGGCAGGAAAACCAACGAAGTAATCAGTCCAAAACCATTTCAACGGCTGAGTCGACTGATTTGATTTGTTGTGTCCGTGTTTGACAGGGTCCGCCAGGAATTCCAGGGCCCCGCGGTTCGTCAGGGAGACCAGGAAGTCAGGTGAGACCTGGATTCAGTTCTTGGTTTTGCTATATGTTGACGCTGACAGGGAGATGCTGTGGTTACATCGAAATGGATGTTGGTGGTGTGATGATAAGGCTTTCTCTCTATTCTTCCTTCTTCTTCTTTCATTTCTGTTTCTTCTCTCTCTTTTTTGCGTTTTCTTTCTCGTTTTCTTTCTTTGACTTTTACAGTTCTGATTGTTTTCCTTTCTGAAAATATCTAAGTCTTTCTGTTAGTTCTCATTGTTTATATGTCTGAAAATGAAATGATGAGTAAAAGTGAAAGGCAGTTGTGTACGAACTTAAAACTCCGACAATGTTAAGTCTGGCTGTGGCAAGTAAATCAAAATTGGAATCTCCCCAATAATAAACACAAAATTTCAAATTATATGTGGCAGTTGGTTTTATTGCATGGTACGCAGAGAGTATAACGATGACATCGTGGAGTTCTAATTTTTTGGGGGTCTCAAACTACATGACAAGTTTGCACTCTTCGCTTCCTTTGATGACGACAGTATATCCCGCTGCACATTTGGCCTGGGAAATACACCCATCTGCAGTTGTCTGTCAGGAAGTTTGAGCAACATCCATAAAGACCCAACAGTAAGGTGAATGAAACTGTACTATACTGAGTGTCTCCTGTCTTCCGCTAGTACTCTGCGGAGGACCGGTCGGGGCGGAGATGTCCCTCAATGGTGTATTTTGATTGGATGAGGTGACAATTAAGGACCTGTCCATTACTGTGCGGATGCTGACCATTGTCCCGACAGGCTGGTCCATGGCTGACGATTTCTGTGTCGATCTGTTACTAAGGGACCACCAGGATCACATGGCAGACCTGGCAATGACGGGAACCGTGGCACGCCGGTGAGTCTGTCCGTCCGTCTGTCTTACCTTTTGGTCGATCTTCATCATTAGTTTGTCTGTCTCCACGTTGTGTGTGTGTGTGTGTGTGTGTGTGTGTGTGTGTGTGTGTGAGTGTGTGAGTGTGAGTATGTGTGTGTGTGTGTGTGTGTGTGTGTGTGTGTGTGTGTGTGTTTGTGTGTGTCTGTGTGTGTGTGTGTGTGCTCGCGCGCGTTCACGTGTGTATGCGCGCGCGCGCGCGCGTGTGTGTGTGTGTGTGTGTGTGTGTGTGTGTGTGTGTGTGTGCGCGCGAGCTCGCGCGCGCACGCGTGTGTGTATAGACAGAGAAAGAGAATGCGTCTCTGCGTGTGCGCGCGCGTATGCCTGTGTGTGTATGCGTGCGAGTGCGTGTGGGCATGCACGTGCATGTAAGTGTGAGCGCGCGCACGCGCTCATGTACGTGTGTGTGTGTGTGTGTGTGTGTGTGTGTGTGTGTGTGTGTGTGTGTGTGTGTGAGTGAGGAGAACGAATGCTTTTTTACACACAATTTTGCTGCGTGTTCTCTCGACTGAATTTTCTTGAGAAAGTTTCTTACATTTTTTTTTGTCTGCGGTTTGTTTGCGTCGTTGCCAGTGTCTCTTTGAGTATAAGACAGACCTGTTTTGCGAACGAGATGTTAACGAAAAGCGATATATAAAGACTTGACCAGTCCACTTTCTATTTTTGATATGCTTTTTAAAGATGTTACAAAAGAATTCTATCTCGATCAGTTCAGTTCAGTTCAGTGGTTTATTTAACGTCTTTTCATCACCAGATGATATTAGACACTCGTTAAAAAACAACAACAACAAAACCAACAAAAAACTTATCTAGTACTTGCAAAGCCACATCTGATACGTGCATATTTACATAAGTGAAATACCCTAGTGGTACACGAAGTTGTACTCTTTACAAAAATTTTGCAACCTGTGACTGCGAAAGAACCATGGCAATTTCAACAACACATGAACCATATAAGACACTATTAACATTATCAAAGTTAATCATCTCAATACCTTTCTCCTGATAGAGCGAGGTCAACACTGAGCATTCAAACAAAAGATGACGTACAGAAATGTTTTCTCTGCAGACACAAGTAATACCATGAGAATATTTAGTGTTCCAAGTATTCAGCCTTAATTTATGAATCAATCTAACAATGTGCCTTGGGCACAATGGTAAAGTAGCCATGTTTTGACTAAAATTCTGCTTATGTATATACTTTTCCATAATTTGGATTAATTCACAAGAGACAAATCTAAGGGATTTTTTGATAAATTTTCAGTGTTTCTATTTGCTCCTTCTTTTGCAAGACTGTCTGCTATTTCATTCCACTTTATACCACAGTGAGATGGGACCCAACAAAAATCAATTCTTATACCTAGAGTTATGAAACAATGCAGTAAATGTTTTATTTCAAAAAGCAATTTTTTCTAGCTTTACAGTCCCAACGCTCTAGTGATTGTAAAACAGATTTGGAATCAACACACAGTAAGATTTTATATAAAGCAATTGGTGTGTTATGTATGTACATCAAAGCCTTTAGTATTGCATATAATTCTGAGGTATAAATTGAAAACCCCTTTCCTAAATGATATGATTTCCTGACATTTAAGGTGGGTATTATAAAGCCAGAACCACTGTCAGAGGATTCCAATACCGACCCATCTGTAAACACTTTTAAATGATTTGGATAGCTGTTTTCTAAATGTTCACGAACTTCAGCTGTTAAAATATTTACATTATCACTTTTCTTTAACATAGTGTATTTGTAATCAAAAGAGGCGTTTAGGTGCTCCCAAGGAGGCATTGGAGGTACCGCAGGAAATTTTGGTATAGCAGTGATATCAATATTACAATGTGACATAAAGTCAGATGTGTAGTTTCTAACTGGTTGGATATATGATATGTTTTTAGAACTCTTAGGAAAATCTTTATTGGAATCCATCAGTATTTCTTCCGTAACTGAATTTTCAACAGAAAGACTTCTGACAATATACTTAGACACATCCAATATTCGTTTCTCATTAAGTGGTAATATATTTGTTTCTTTATAACATTTATAAGTGTTTGTATGAACTGGAACTCCGAGAGCTAATTTCATGCCTTACTATCCAAGCTTTGCAGTCTCTTTAAAAGAGAATTAGGTGCAGAGAAATATACTTCCTGTCCATATGTTAATTTCGATCGGACTAAAGAGATGTATAGATGTAAAAGGGTATGACAGTCCTGACCCCATGGTTGACAACATATTATTTTAAGAACGTTTAATCTTTTTCTTGTTTTATCAATTAGACTTTCAATATGTGTTTTCCAGTTCAGCTTAGGGGTTAAAAATACCCCCAGGAATTTAACTTTTTGTTTATATTCAAGAATCTGTCCGTCTAGCAAAAGCGAGGGTAGCATCTTTGGGTTCTCACCATTGTTAAACAACATAAGACATGTTTTTTCTCCAGATAGTTATAATCCGTTGTTCTTCATATATATAGATAATTTATCCAATTCCTTTTGGTACAACTTCTGTACAAAGTTTATTGTTCTTTTATTGGAATGTTTTCTTAATGTACAGTTAATCCAAATAGCGATATCATCTGCATATTGAACTACATGCGTAGCTTTTGACATAAATTTGGGAAGATCATGGATTAGGATTGTAAACAACATGGGAGCAATAACTGATCCCTGTGGAATACCCATATCTACATTCCTAAAGGATGAATAAGTTCTTCCAATCCGTGTACATATGCTTCTTTCCGTTAGGAAGGTTTTGATGTAATCAAACATTCTCGATGGTTTAACAAAGTGAAGTTACTCGCATTACAAAATGCAATGTTCATACCTAGATGAACAAGTTGTCGTGGTTTTCTCGAACACGACAGAATATTACACAATGTGATTGTAGGTTAGTTACTTTCGGTTTTCACATGCACATCCAACAAAGGTGACACGACATACTATGCTAACAACCATCTAAGAAGAGCGAGGTTATAGAGACCCATCTTGCAATACACTCGTACCACCAGATGGGCACCTAAACCGGCATGGCTCTGTTTGCTTCGTTTGATGATGTCCGCCGTAGGAGTTAAGATCTAAACGTGTGCGATTACCGCGATCCGCACAGCCAAAGCAAAGCTGAGCGTTGTACACTCGTGTACAAACTCAGGCCGAGCAGAAAGGGACATTGAGCCTCACCCCCCCCCCCCCCCCCCCCCCCCCCCCCCCTCCCTCCATTTTACACGACGCAGTGCGCGATAACTCCGTTGGAAAATCAGCCTCGGTCGGACTAATGGAATTATCTGCACGGATGGTCAACATCTTGCAGCGCGCAGGGCTGCTCGTCACGCTCTGCTGTGACGCTTTTTATTGGATTATTGTGTCTCGTCCGCGAGAGCGGCATCCAGGCAGTTCGTTGTGTATTATGGTGTGAAGCGCCGAGTTACCTACCATATGGTGTCATGGAACATTATTAGCGTCATTCCCATCAGTGATGCAGGAGTGCGCGCGCTCGCGCGAGCTTTGTGTCTATATTTGTGTGTGTGTGTGTGTGTGTTGTGTGTGTGTGTGTGTGTGTGTGTGTGCGTGCGTGCGTGCCTGCGTGCGTGCGTGTATGTGTGTGTGTGTGTGTGTGTGGTGTGTGTAGAGAGAGAGAGAGGATGGGAATGGGGAAGGGGTGCATGTTTGTGAGCGTGCGCGCGCATACGCGCTCAGTTGTATGAGAGGGGCTGGGTTAGGTTGCCCAGAGGTGGTCTATGGGGCCTGCCCCAGAGAGAGAGAGAGAGAGAGGGGGGGGGGGGGTGAGGCAACATGCTGATTCACCATTTTTGTCGACTGTCGAGAGGAGGGAGAGGGCGAAAGCTCGGAACCTCACTCTCTTCCCGGCCTTCTGTCTGTCTGTCTGTTTATTCTGTCTGTCTGTCTGTCAGTCTGCTCTCTCTCTCTCTCTCTCTCTCTCTCTCTCTTCTCTCTCCTCTCTCTCTCTCTCTCTCTCTCCTCTCTCCACCCCTTTCTCCCTCTCTCTGTGTGTCTCTCACCATGTCTGTCCCCTGTCCTGTCTGTCTGTCCGTCTGTCTGTCTCTGTCTGGCTCTCGTATGTGCGAGTGCGTGTATTAGTTGTGTGTGTGTGTGTGTGTGTGTACGTGTGTGTGTGTGTGTGTGTGTGTGTGTGTGTGTGTGTGTGTGTGTGTGTGTGTTGTTCTCAATTTAACGTCTTTTTACTGAAAGTGCTATGAGACGAAGTGGTATGGCAGTACTTATAAATCTCTGTGTGTGTGTGTGTGTGGTGTGCGTATGTGTGTGTGTGTGTGTGTGGTGGTGTGTGTGTGTGGTGTGTGTATACTGTGTGTGTGTGTGTGTGTGTGTGTGTGTGTGTGTGTGTGTGTGTGTGTGTGCCGCGCGCGCGCGTGTGTGCGTGTACGCGCGTGCGTGTTTATGCACGCAAACATGTGTGGGGGTAGATTTGTATGCATACGGCCTCTAAAATGCAAACTTTGTATGGCGATAACAAGAACCAGAAAAATGCAAAACTGTGGGGGAATCATAACAATGAACTCATTGGGCATAACATAAGAACTTGATCAAATTCTAACAAGTCAGAACGATTTTGGAAAACGCAGAGTGAACCCTCCTGTCCATCATTCGAGAGTGAAGAATGAAAGTAAGGCAGTCATAAAGCAAGTGTGGGTGGAAAAACTTCCAACTGCTCCACAAAGGCACTTCAAATTTTTTATGAGATCTCGATCGGAGAGCATAAAGCTTAACTCTATAAAACAAGGTTTCTAATTTTCGATTGTTATGTATACAATCACTCCTCTCAGAAATCAGTTTACAAACCTGAACACCAGGGATAGAAGAACTAGAAACCAACTGTGACTTTAAACAACACTTCAATGAAGACTTTGGGTATGAAGTTTACAGATTTATGATTCTTTAAAAAGTGTGTGTGTGTGTGTGTGTTGTGTGTGTGTGTGTGTGTGTGTGTGTGTGTGTGTGTGTGTGTGTTTGTAACACATGATACCCTGTTTTTCATTGATCATTGCTATCTTTTCTCAACCAACATCAGCATATCAATGCCAACACATTATTTCACCTGTTACAATGAACATCATCCCACAGCATTGTTTACGTTTACAGCAACACTATTTGTATGAACCTCCCAACCTCCCACACCCATACCCCCCCCCCCCCATCCCATAGTGGATGGAGAGATATGAGCTCTCCTTCTCTTACCCCCCCCCCCCCACCACACACACACACACATTACCCTCCTCCCCACCCACCCCTTTTTTTCCAAACCCTCCCCCCCCCCCCCCCAATTATACCTTATCACCCATTAATTTTCCATCCCCTTCCCTCCCTTATTAACATTACCCACACACCTTTCACAACTACCCACGCATAACTACTACCACCTCCTTCATCACCCAGCGAAATCATTTATCTGTTTTATTCACTTAATTTTTTTATAAATATTTTTTTCCCGTTGCTTTCATTTTATTCATCTACTTATTTATTATAATTACTACCACCATCATTATTATCATTACTATCCCTTATATTATATATATATATATATATAATATACTATATACACTAAATCCCTCCCCCCCCCCCCCCCCCCCCCCCCCACTTAGCATTATTATCAATCCATCTTAACCACAACCGTCACAAATATATCATACCACCCCACTAAACCAGCTACACAACCCCATCGTTTCACTCCCCCCTCCCCCCACGCATCCCACCCCCTTTTCCTCTCCCATAATCCCCTCTGTCGTTTCCGTCTGGCGGCCATTCTTCCTAACACATGGACAGATAAGTCACTCTTCGTTCTTTGTTTGTACTGTCCTAAATGTTAAATGTGATCTGTTTTGTGTGTGTGTGTGTGTGTGTGTGTGTGTGTGTGTGTGTGTGTGTGTGTGTGTGTTGTTGTTTTTTTTGCCTGAAGAAGACCCAAGAGGTCGAAATTCATCGTGTCTTGTCCTGTGAGGTCGAAATTCATCGTGTCTTGTCCAAGAGGTCGAAATTCATCGTGTTTGTCAATGGTAACTAATCCCCTCTCTTTCTAAATTTTGCTTCGTTCTCCGCATCATTCACTCCATTTTGAAAAGTTGCATCCAAGATCTGTCCATGTCATCGATAACATTAAATTTTCCAGTGTTACGGGTTGATGACTATCTACAAAATAACACATTTCCATGGGATATGGAAATAGCTCTATTGATTCTAGAGTTTTTGAGCTTCACGATTTAATTTGTCATGTTAAATAAAAAGTACGTGGGAAGTTACTACGTCATCTATACTATTACCTCTCCTGGCAGGTAACTTGTATTCACTAATAAATTGACCGGAGGAGCGGATACAAGATTCGTTCCACCATGGCTGTGAACTGCACTTTCCCTAGTGCTATTCTAGCGTAGACTGTGTGAACCTGAGTAACTGATGAAAAGGTCTCTTTCAAAGGCTAGGATACTGAAGTTTTGAATAGTGGACCCCTAAACTCCAGCGTTGCCGTTAATCAATGAAGTATTCCTGTGTTCCTAAAATGTTCTGCTGTTCCTGTAAAAAAAAGTGAAACAATATGCAAAATTGCGTGTTCCTCTGTGAAATCAGACCAGTGGAACGCTGTGGTTGTCTGTGAAGGCTGCTGTGTGAACACAGTCGTCTGCATTTCACTGTATTCCTGAGCATTGATGCGTGTGGTTTCAGGGTCAGCCGGTCCTCCAGGAGCCCCGGGAGCTCAAGGAGAACCGGTGAGTATATCGGCCAGCCTTCATGTCTTCTGTGTCCAGTTGGGTTGATCAGCGGCATCCACCATGACACGGTCGAGTCGCAGCATCGTTTCGAAGGTTTCAATACCAGAGTACAAATTACCGTTGGTTTTGATGTAAAGGAACACAGTTTGTCCATGTCCGTCCAGTTCTGTCACTCTTATCCTGCTTGGTTTTAATGAAAGGGACCACTGTTTGTCCATGTCCGTCCAGTTCTGTCACTCTTTTCCTGCTTGGTTTTAATGAAAGGGACCACTGTTTGTCTATGTCCGTCCAGTTCTGTCACTCTTATCCTGCTTGGTTTAAATGAAAGGGGCCGCTGTTTGTCTATGTCCGTCCAGTTCTGTCACACTTATCCTGCTTGGTTTTAATGAAAGGGGCCACTGTTTGTCTATGTCTGTTCAGTTCTGTCACTCTTATCCTGCTTGGTTTTAATGAAAGGGACCACTGTTTGCCTATGTCTGTCCAGTTCTGTCACTCTTATCCTGGTTGGTTTAATGAAAGGGGCCACTGTTTGTCTATGTCTGTCCAGTTCTGTCACTCTTATCCTGGTTGGTTTTAACGAAAGGGACCACTGTTTGTCTATGTCCGTCCAGTTCTGTCACTCTTATCCTGCTTGGTTTTAATGAAAGGGACCACTGTTTGTCTATGTCCGTACAGCTCTATCACTCGTATCCTAATCGTAACATATCTCTTTTCAAAGAAGTCTTTCATGTAAAGCAGTTCACTGCAAACTACAGTCAGCTTGTTTTGCAACCACTGCAAACTAAAGTCTGTTTCTGCAAATCTGCTTTGTCAGTCCTGTGAATACGTCCGTGCCTGCATGCGCGCGCGCATTTGTGTGTGTGTGTGTGTGTGTGGTGTGTGTGTGTGTGTGTGTGTGTGTGTGTGTGTGTGTGTGTGTATGTTGTGTGTGTGTGTGTGTGTGTGTGTGTGTGTGTGTGTGTGTGTGTGTGTGTGTGTGTGTGTTGTAGGGGGAAAAGGGGAAGGTCGCAGGACGTTGCGAGCGAGCAGGGGGACATGGGTGGGAGTGAGCGGACAAAGGTGGGCAGGAGACCAAGTATTGGATGGAAAAACAGGGAGAGTATAGGATGGAAAGAGGGGGGGGGGGGATCTTCAATTGATTGCGCTTTGAAATATGGAAAGCGCTACATGAATCACCATTTTTATGTGTGTGTTGTTGTTGTTGTGTGTGTGTTGTGTGTTTTTATCATCATCATCATCATCATCATCATCATCATCATCATCATCGTGTGTTTCGTTACAATTTTATTATTATCATTATCATTATTATCATTATTATTATTTTTTTATTATTATTATTATACTATTATAATCATTACTGTTGTTGTTGTAATTATTATTGCTGTTATGATGAATGATGATGATGATGATATTGGTATTTTAGTATCATCGTTTTGTTGTTATTGTTAAAGTTGTTTTGGGGACACAAATTCTCAGTGACTACCATGATAATATACATGTTGCACAGATCGTATTGAGAAATATGTTTCAAATACTTTCGGCTGAGACACTTTATGATAACATCTGAAAACAGGACACGTTTTAGTTCTCTCAAAAAAATCTATGTAGAGGGTTTTCTCTTAAACAGTTCGTACGCGTGGCTCTGTTTGCCTGATTTCCTTCGCAAACAGTCCATGTGGAGGGTTTCTTTCAAGGCAGGCTGTAAGCTTTGATTTTAAAGTGGTTTGAAGAACTGCGAAAGGAAGTCAGAGAGGGATGTAAGCGGGTATATTGTAGAAAATAACTTCATAAATCCTTGCAACATATCTTGCTGAAGCACATTGTGGAAAGTGCTCAAATTCTGATTTTTTCCCCATGGATTCTTTGCTTCTGTAAGTATTTTAGTAGTATTTGACCTCCTCCTGAAAATTACTGTGTGATTGTATGTTTATGAGAACTGTTATAATGATATGCAACATTCTGGATTCAGATAAAACCTTCTTGGTGATGAGTGGGAAGGAAAAGACAATGCGCAAATTGTTATATTTATAAGAAGGGGCGGGCAAAGAAAAAGACAGTGCCAAAGGGTGACATTCATAGCGAGGAGTAAAGGAAGAAAAAAAGGTGACATTTATGATAGGAGTTGGGGGGGGGGGGGGAGAAGACAATGCCCAGACTGTGAAGTTTGTGACAGAAGCTGTTTGGAAAAGGACAATACCCAAATGGTGACATTTATAACAAGAGCAGGTTAAGAAAAGGCAGTGCCGTAATAGTGACGCTTGTTTCAAAGGAGGGGGTTGGGGGGGGGGGGGGGGGAGATTGCGCTCAGATGGTGACAGGGGGTGGAAAAAGAAAAAGACGGTGCCCTAAATGGTAACGTTTATTGCAAGGGATAGGGGAAATTAAAAACACAGTACCCAGATGGCGTCATTTATAACAAGAAGTGAGGGACTGGGAAAGAAAAAGACATGACATTTGTTAGAAGGGCTGGGGACAGAGAAAGATAGTGTCCGAGTGGTGACACTTGAAGAGATGGGGAAGAAACAGATAGTGTCTAAATATGACACTTGAAGAGATGGTGAAAGAAAAAGATAGTGTCTAAATGTGACACTTGAAGAGATGGGGGAAAGAAAAAAAATAGTGTCTAAATGGTGACACTTGAAGAGTGGGGAAGAGAAAAGATAGTGTCTAAATGTGACACTTAAAGATGGGGAAAGAAAAAGATGTGTCTAAATGTGACACTTGAAGAGATGGGGAAAGAAAAGATAGTGTCCTAAATGGGGGACACTTGAAGAGATGGGGAAAGAAAAAGATAGTGTCTAAATGGTGACATTTGAAGAGAGGGGGAAAGAAAAGAAGTAGAGATCTAAAGGTGACCACTTGAAGAGATGGCGAAAAAGATGGTGTGAATGGAATAGAAAGTAAAGAGGCAATGGTGACCTTGAGAGGGGAAAGAGAAGATAGTGTCTAAATGGTGACATTGAAGAGTGCGAAAGAGTGACACTTGAGAGATGAGAAAGAAAAAGTGTCCAAATGGTGACACTTGAAGAATTGGGGAAAGAGAAAGATAGTGTCTAAATGGTGACACTTGAAGAAATGGGAAAAAAATAGTGTCCAAATGGTGACACTTGAAGAGATGGGGAAAGAAAAATAGTGTCTAAATAGTGACACTTGAAGAGATGGGGAAAGAGAAAGATAGTGTCTAAATGGTGACACTTGAGATGGGGAAAGAAAAAAAAAGACAGTGTCTAATGTGACACTTGAAGAGATGGGGAAAAAAAGAGTGTCCAAATGGTGACACTTGAAGCGATGGGGAAAGAAAAAAGAGGAGTGTCCAAATGGTGACACTTGAGGAGATGGGGAAAGAAAAGGATAGTGTCTAAATGTGACACTTGAAGAGATGGGGGAGGAAAAATATAGTGTCTAAATGTGACACTTGAAGCGATGAAGAAAGAAAAGATAGTGTCTAAATGTGACACTTGAAGAGATGGGAAATCAAAAGATAGTGTTTAATGTGACACATGAAGAGACGGGGAAAGAAAAAAGATAGTGTCCAAATGGACATGCAGAGATGGGAAGAAAAAAAATAGTGTCCAAATGTGACACATGAAGAGATGGGGAAAGAAAAAAATAGTGTCCAAATGTGACACATGAAGAGATGGGGAAAGAAAAAAGATGGTGTCCAAATGTGACACATGAAGAGACGGGGAAAGAAAAAAGATAGTGTCCAAATGTGACACATGAAGAGATGGGGGAAAGAAAAAGATGGTGTCCAAATGTGACACATGAAGAGACGGGGGAAAGAAAAAAGATAGTGTCCAAATGGACTTGAAGAGATGGGGAAAGAAAAAGAGTAGTGTCCAAATGTGACACATGAAGAGATGGGGAAAGAAAAAAGATAGTGTCCAAATGTGACACATGAAGAGATGGGGAAAGAAAAAAGATGGTGTCCAAATATGACACAGGAAGAGATGGGGAAAGAAAATAGATAGTGTCCAAATATGACACATGAAGAGACGGGGGAAAGAAAATAGATAGTCTCCAAATGTGATACATGAAGAGATGGGGGAAAGAAAACGATAGTGTTTAAATGTGACATTTGAAGGGATGGGGAAAGAAAAAAGACAGCGCTCAGATGGCTACAGTTATTATAGGGGGTGGGGGAGAGAAAATGGCAGTGCCCGAATGGTGACATCAGACCAATGGTGTTGCCGTCTGTGCTCAGACGATCTCTAACATGTCTGCAGCTTGACTCTACTTAAAACAAAATAAAAGGCATACCAAGACTCCTTGAAAATAAATTCCCGTGTTTCCCATTCGGGCTGGAGTTGAAAAGGAACCCCATTTCTCGTTATGTTATTTTCAAACTGTGCTGCTGATGTAAGCATTTGATATCGTTTATTCCTAGAGAAACTGTTGTTCGTCATTTGCCGCAACAAGAATATTGATAATGATGTTGTTGCTGACGTTTGAAATTCTGTATAACGTAAATTTATCTGGCTTCGTTCGCTCAGATAATCTTAATGATGACGATTAGGATACTGATGATAACACGAAAACTGAAAACGAAATGCGTCAGCAAAATTATAGCTTACGTTCGGTAAAATGGACAACACTTACAAACTATTAATTGTTTGGTTAATTTTCTATCATTTCTAAATCAGTAAATGAGCTGAATCCAATTTCTATGGTTATTCAACTTCTTAGTGGATTGAGCAGCTAAATGAAAACAAGGAGGTACTTTACAATATCCAGCTTATATTTTTTTTCTCACACTCATTTCTTAAGGCTGTCCATTCACGGTGCCATGAAACTGCCAACGATAAATCAGAGCATAAACATTTCCTTGAAAAGTGCAGAATCACTGGTGCGCAAAGAAACCCCACTGAAGTGTTTTAACACAGGTTAGCGTTAAACTGGGCTGCGTTGGTAATGCATTTAGCACTTCCCATCGTAGAATCTTGGAAGTAGGCCAAAGGCCTTGAAGAAAAAAAAGAAAAGGGAGGGGGAGGGATGGTGAGGAGGTGGGTGTAAAAATAAAAAAAATCAACTTTCCCCACTTCCGAACGCCGAAGGTGGTTGACTTCCATGATATCCCTGAACTCTAAAACAGTCCTCCCTTCATCCTCCCTTCCCGTACCTCCCTCACACTCCTTCCCCCGCCCTCCAGCGTTCTCTCTTCCCCCATCCTTCCCAATCTCCAGCACAGAGCCCAGACATCTGTCTGTGGTGCCAGACTCCCAAAAGCAAAGGGACGTAGTTTCTATCAGTCGGGTCACCGTGACACGCCGAGTCCATCTTCTTGTTATTAACGCCCTTTGGTAAGCCCCTGGCGGCTCCCCCACGGGGTGTTTTAGCCAAGGTAACGAGCCGTGTGGCGTGTGTGTTAAAGCCCTGTGACCGTCAAGGTGCTACTTATTAGGAGGCGTCTTTGGGGAGGATCAAAGACTAACCCCCTAAACATTTTTTTTTTCCTTACCGAACTGCTTTGAGGCTGTGTTACTGTATACAGTAGGTTGACTGCATCCGTGGTACACATAGTAGTTAACCAGCAGGAACACAGACGAAGAGAATCTTTTTTAAGTTTTTTTGTTTGTTGGCGTTTTCTGGTGCTAAAAGCCCAGTCTAGACTGCATGGGACAACATAAGGGCAGTCACAAGGTAAAGAAAAGGTCTTCAATCATAAACACACACATGCACCAACACGCACGCACGACGCACCACATCACGCACACAGTATCAAACACACACACATCAAACACTCACATCACACACACACACACACGCACCACCACCACACACGCACGCACACACACACACACACCACACACACACACACACACACACACACACCACACAAACACACACACACCACCACACACACACACACACACACACACACACACACACACACACAGAGTCCTGCAGAAGATGCAGCACTGTCATTGACTTTGACCAATGCCCAGTTGCTAATACCTCGGTGTGAATCTGGTAAAGTAGTCCACTGTCCATGCTGTAACTGCTATAATGGTCAGCGATATCCCGAAACTGTTTTGCGCTACATATCTCGGATTCGTGAAATTCCGCGCATTGTGCAACATAGTGAAGCAGTGGATCTTCCACTGCACATTCGACACCGGTCCTTTCCGCACTGTTGGGATCTGACCTGCGCTGGACAGGAGGCGGATGCCATCCATTAAGTTACAGTAGACGAGTGGCTGTCATTTCTTCTGTTGTTTTGGTTTTGCATCCCTTTTTTACCTTTCGTAGCTGACAGGCATGTCTCTCTATTCCGGTGGGACTTCTTTCTGGCCTGTCAGCGTATTTCTTCACTGTGAACTATTGCAGAGTGAGGGTATCCACTGAAGAGTTGTATCAGCAACATTGCAAAGTTCAGGACTTCGCACTTAGTTGAGGCGAGGTCATTCAGCTACTTGTGTCTGGAATTGTGTAGTTGTGAACCGGGGCATCAGAAAACGTAACCGTTTTACTGTGCACACCCCTTTTTTTCCCGCTCCGCCAAGGTTGGAGCTGCGACTTTGAGGCGTCCATCTCAGCTTCGTAACTGATGAAAAGTTTTCCCCATGCTGGATTTTCTGCCCGTTTTATAGGTTCAGTAGGACTCCTCTGCCACCGTTTCTGTTGCGTCGTGAGTCACTAGATTGCATAGGCATGTGTTTATGAGTTTTGAGGATACCATAGTGGTCGGTGAAATCCAGGATCAGACACTTTCTGTTTCTAGTTTGTTTTCCTTTCTGCTCTAAGTGTAATGAACTCTTGTACAATCAGAATGTGAGCAGAAATGAAGGGATTGGCTTGGTCATGTGGGTGTCAGCTCTTCTCTTGGCATTCAAGACCGATGTTGAAAACTGGAGTGGATCGCATGTCTAGGATTCGAGAGGAGCGAAGAGCGGATCTCTTCCGTCTAGCATGCGAGAATGGCATAGAAGACAGGAGTGGATTTCTGCTGTTGAGACGACACAGAAAACTAGAATGGATCGTTTCTGTCTAGCATTCGGACATGGTATAGAAACTGGAGACATCATTAAATTACCAAAGAAGGGAGATTTCAGCAACTGCGGAAACTATAGAGGCAATCACTCTCCTGTCAGTACCAGGCAAGGTCTTCAACGGGATTCGTTTAGAGAGAATGAAGGATGAAGTGGAACAAAACACTTAAGGACCAACAAGCAGGCTTCCGGAAAGATCGCTCATGCACACACCAGATTGGATCATCATCGAGCAAACTTTGGAATGGAACACTTTACTCTACATGAATTTTGTGGACTTTCAGAAAGCCTTTGACAGCTTGCTCAGAGACAGCTTGTGGCAACTACTACGGCACTGTGGAGTACCAGCAAAGACCACCAATTTGATTCAGAAACCCTATAAAGGAAAAGCATGCCAGGTGGTTCACGCAGGACAGACAGCACGTCGATCTGAGGACTGGAGTGTAAAAAAATTTAAACAGATATGTTCTGTCAAGCAGCCGAGGACAGTGTAGAAAACTGTAGCGTATCTGTTCTGTCTAGCGACAGAGAGGGTGAAGAAAACTGGAGCGGATGTATTCTGTCTATCGACAGAGAGGGGTGAAGAAAACTGGAGCAGATGTCTTGTGTCTAGCGACAGAGAGGGATGAAGAAAACTGGAGGGGATGTCTTCTGTCTATCGACAGAGAGGGTGTAAGAAAACTGGAGCGGATGTACTCTGTCTAGCGACAGAGAGGGGTAAAGAAATCTGGAGCAGATATATTCTGTCTAGCGACAGAGAGGGGTAAAGAAATTTGGAGCAGATATATTCTGTCTAGCGACAGAGAGGGGTGAAAAAAACTGGAGCGGATGTATTCTGTCTAGTGACAGAGAGGGATGAAGAAAACTGGAGCGGATGTATTCTGTCTAGTGACAGAGAGGGGTGCAGAAAACTGGAGCGGATGTATTCTGTCTAGTGACAGAGAGGGATGAAGAAAAACTGGAGCGGATGTCTTCTGTCTAGTGACAGAGAGGGATGAAGAAAACTGGAGCGGATGTCTTCTGTATAGTGACAGAGAGGGATGAAGAAAACTGGAGCGGATGTCTTCTGTCTAGTGACAGAGAGGGATGAAGAAAACTGGAGCGGGTGTATTCTGTCTAGTGACAGAGAGGGTGCAGAAAACTGGAGCGGATGTATTCTGTCTAGTGACAGAGAGGGATGAAGAAAACTGGAGCGATGTCTTCTGTCTAGTGACAGAGAGGGATGAAGAAAACTGGAGCGGATGTCTTCTGTCTAGTGACAGAGAGGGATGAAGAAAACTGGAGCGGATGTCTTCTGTCTAGTGACAGAGAGGGATGAAGAAAACTGGAGCGGATGTTTTCTGTCTAGTGACAGAGAGTCATATGTAACATAAACAGAACGCTCAAGACCTTTTTTACAATCGTTTCAAAAGTTTAGAAGAGTGAAACTGTTGGAGCATCTCTCTCTCTCTCTCTCTCTCTCTCTCTCTCTCTTCTCTCTCACACACACACACACACACACACCTTAGATGAGGGTTGGTAATGTGAATACAGTCTGTGCAAGCTCGTTACCTTAAATGTTTCTTATGTTTATTATTTTTCTTCACTTTCGTTTTATTATGTATTAATCTATTTTTGTAAGTAAATTTGCATGATCTTCTGTCATTTTCTTTGTCATTTATATGACTTTGACACAACCGTAAGCGCTAGATTGTTGTTATTCAGATATTGTTGTTTTTGTAATGTTGTCTTTATTCGAAAATTAAAGTTGATTTTTTAAGATATTGGAAAGTGAAGGTAAAAAAGTTGCAGAAAAAAAAAAGAATTTCATAACTAAGAATCTCTAAAAGGTGGAAACATAATTTGCATTGAAAAAACCCCATGTCAGGACCTTTGGGAGCAAACAGACGGGGAAAGACAATTGATTAAATTGATTAACGACGGCATAACAAAGAAATTGGGGGGGGGGGGGGGCAGGGGGGATGGGGGGTTAGGTTGGAGAGAACAGTCTGCATTATGTACTTTACTTACTTACTTACTTACCTAGTCCTCTGAATTCCCTGGGGAACATAGGGCCGCAACCACACTCTTCCAGCGGACACGGTTTTGGGAGATCTTCTTTAGCTTGGCGCATGTCATTCCGGCGGCCTTCACTTCCGCGTCGGTACTCCTTCGCCATGTCTGTCTTGGTCTTCCCAATTTTCTTTTGCCCTGAGGGTTCCATTCAAGGGCTTGTCTTGTGATGTTGGATGGAGACTTTCTGAGGGTGTGGCCAATCCATCCCCACTTCCGTTTTCTGATTTCTATTTGTATTGGAACTTGCTGGGTCTTGTTCCACAGTTCTGCGTTGGCAATAACATCTGGCCATCTGATGTTCACAATGTTTCGCAGACATTTGCTGATAAATGTTTGGAGTTTGTGGGTGTTTGTCTTTGTTGTTCGCCACGTTTCAGAACCATACAGAAGGACAGATTTCACATTTGAGTTGAAGATTCTGACCTTGTTATGGAGTGAGAGGGCAGAGGAATTCCAGATAGGCCGTAGCGTAGTAAAGGTGTGCCTGGCTTTATTGATGCGGCTCTTGATATCCTCATCTGTACCTCCATCTTTGCTGACCACACTGCCGAGGTAGACAAACTTGTCAACTTCAATGATGTCTTCCTGTTGTAGTCGTAGTGGGTCTCGTTGCTGGTTGTTGACTCTCATGGCGTCTGTTTTCTTTATGTTGATTTGGAGGCCTGTCTTTCCTGCTTCTTCTGATACCCGGCACACCTTCTCTTGTGCGTCTTGCTGTTTGTGGGACAGAAGGCTGATGTCGTCGGCGAAGTCCAGGTCTTCCAGTTGCTTGGTGAAAGTCCACTGGATTCCTGTCCTCTTGCCGTCTGTAGACTGCCGTATTATCCAGTCAACGACCATCAGGAAAATTGTTGGCGATAGTAGACACCCCTGACGGACGCCGGTTTGTACAGTGAAGGGCTTCGTTAGCTTCCCATCGTGGACGACCTGGCATGTGGCATCCTCGTAGAGTTGCTGGATGATGGCAACAAACTTGGGTGGGAAGCCATAGTGGTGCATGAGTTTCCAGATGATATCTCTGTCTATGCTGTCGAATGCCTTCTGGAAATCCAGAAGTACTGCGTACAAGGGGTCTGCATTATGTACGAGCGATATTATTCACGACAGGCAAAGCAATGGTTCATTCCAAAATGCTGTCCCCAGATGAACAGTCTTCTTGGTTTGAAGACTTCTGAAGATAGTCTGTGTGCATGTGTGTGTGTGTGGGAAGAGAGGTGTTTGGACTATAGATAATCTTAATAAACAAACAACTATTATCTCCCTTCTCGCTCCTTCCCTCGTCTGTTCGTTTCGTCCTTGCAATCCTCGCCCACTCAAGCCGGTGTTCTCGAAAGTTTTCTTTCAACAATAATGCCTGTAGTAAAATGTGCAGACGACGTCACGTGACCAGAGTTTATTGCTTTCGACGCGATTCAGTAGTTCTCACGTCCTCTACGGGAGGAAAGGAAAAAACAAACACACAAGAAAAAACCAACAACAAAAAAAAAACGATTGCAACAGAGGTCGTAGATAGTAATGAGAATTTTACACCATGCTGTGGCGTCCGTGCATCCTGTGTAATTTTCCGTCAATAGCTTCACAGAGAGAAGGGTTTTGTTGTGTTTATGGAGGAAAAGCGACCGCTGCAGGTGTGCAGTTCCGGCCTTTAATGAGGCGGTTAGGCTGTAAATCTGAACGGGATTTCTTCTTACGACCTCGGGTGTTAGTGTGCTTGTCTGAAGTTTGAGAAATATGGTGTTGAAAAAGCGAGGTTTTTAAAAATTAAAGACTGTGTGTGTGTGTGTGTGTGTGTGTGTGTGTGTGTGTGTGGGTGTGTGCGCGCGCGCGCGCGCGCGTGTGTGTGTGAGGGTAAGTGGGTGTGCGTTAGAGAGAGAGAGAGGAGAGAGGGGGGGGGTCAAATCACAAAGTAAGAGTGCATTTACATCAGATGTAAAGTCGAATCAGCAAACAGAATTCAGTTTTTGATTGATTTGGATACCATCTTTAAAGAATCGATTTTCTTTATGTCTGAGAGTTCTTTGAAAAGAAAAAAGAGAGATAGAGAGGAGGGTGGGGGGGGGAACAGCATGACTTTGGTCATCATTAGCCGAGTATTCTTCCTCTGTTTCCGTTGTGCGCTTGCAAAAAGGTACGATTTATTTCTATCACCATATATCTTGCATTTTGATAAACACGGGTTCAGGAGAGACAATCCCATCCTAAATGTGGGTAAATGTTCTTGAAAACTGCATGGTCATGACCAGCCACAGACTGAGTCCTTGGAAAACACAGGACTGCAAAGTGTCATGGCAACTGTTGCGTTTACGGTCTGAGACTTTATTCAGGTTCTCCAGTACGCACTGTACTGTGCTGAGAAGACACTATGTATCCAACACGAAACCTAAGTGCTGAGAAGACGCTATGTATCCAACACGAAACCTAAGTGCTGAGAAGACGCTATGTATCCAACACGAAACCTAAGTGCTGAGAAGACGCTATGTATCCAACACGAAACTTAAGTGCTGAGAAGACGCTATGTATCCAACACAAAACCTAAGTGCTGAGAAGACGCTATGTATCCAACACGAAACCTAAGTGCTGAGAAGACGCTATGTACCAACACGAAACCTAAATGCTGAGAAGACGCTATGTATCCAACACGAAACCTAAGTGCTGAGAAGACGCTATGTATCCAACACGAAACCTAAGTGCTGAGAAGACGCTATGTATCCAACACGAAACCTAAGTGCTGAGAAGACGCTATGTATCCAACACGAAACCTAAGTGCTGAGAAGACGCTATGTATCCAACACGAAACCTAAGTGCTGAGAAGACGCTATGTATCCAACACGAAACCTAAGTGCTGAGAAGACGCTATGTATCCAACACGAAACCTAAGTGCTGAGAAGACGCTATGTATCCAACACGAAACCTAGGTGCTGAGAAGACGCTATGTATCCAACACGAAACCTAAGTGCTGAGAAGACGCTATGTATCCAACACGAAACCTAAGTGCTGAGAAGACGCTATGTATCCAACACGAAACCTAAGTGCTGAGAAGACGCTATGTATCCAACACGAAACCTAAGTGCTGAGAAGACACTATGTATCCAACACGAAACCTAAGTGCTGAGAAGACGCTATGTATCCAACACGAAACCTAGGTGCAGTATTACGGATTGCGTACGCCTGCATGGCAAAGTGTTTACTTTGTATGACAGAAGCCAAGTTACACACCCTTCTCCGTGTACCCAAAATTCTACGATGTAGTATACTTACAAAGATATCCAACGCGCTAATTTCCTTCACATATCGGATGCCTTGGAGATTTGGGATCAATGTCAAATCTGTTTTTAACCCAGCTGAATGAATTTTTCCTGATATTTTGTTTGCGAGACCCCAAACTTCTAAGCATCTCTAGAGTCGCATGCATCTTACATCAAAGAGAACCAACAAACGACTTTCTTGAAATGTGGAGAATGCATAATAAGGAGGAATGGGAGGGGGGTGGTGGTGTCATACGATGGGACCCCAGCTCTGTGTTGCCCTCGATCCCCCAAAGGTCCATATTTGTCCACATCTTTGCCCCCCCCCCCCCCCCCCCCCGCCCCCTCCCCACTGCCCCCAGTCTATGACCACCTAAGTGCATGTTACTTCCAGGTCTAAGTTCTCGCAAGCGCGCGCTCTCATCCCCCTCTCCCTCCCCTATTTCTCGATGATCCCCCAAAGTCGGTTTCTACCCAGGTGCGTGTTACCCCCAGGTCTGTTTACTCAGATCTGTCCCCTCTCCCTCCTCCCCCACTCCCCATTTCTACTTTAAGAGATTTCTATGTTTGCCCCAGGTCTATATTTTCTCAGGTCCATATTCCCCATAGGTCTGTGTTTCCCAGATCTATGTTCCTAGAAGTATATGTCCCCATTTCCCTTCTCAGATTACCCCCAGGTTTGTGCTTCCTCAGATCTGTGATCCCCCAAGGTCTGTATTTTCCCAGGTAGATGTTAACCCCAACTTCCGTTCTCCAGCGCAAATGAAAATCGCGTGACGTCAAAGGGATTATGTGACCCTGATCAAGTTAGAGGTCAGGTTATCCGGAAGCAGACATTGCGACTCTGATCGAGGCTGAAGATCCAGTGACCCAAAAGGGCTCAGGATGACTGATTTCCAGGTTAAAACTCGGATGACTCATACTGGGTCGAAGATAATATTAAATGACCGAAATCGCTCATGTCGACTCACACCATTATTAAAAGTCAGGTCACCCACAATTGGATATTGTGACCCAGACCGAGGTAAAGACGAGTTAACCACAGAGTGTCATGATCACCCGCAATGAGTTTAAAATATCGGCTGACCCAGAATTGATTACGGCAACTCATACCCAGGTTAAAGGTCAAATGACCGAGAATGGGTATTTATGACTTAGATCGAGGTTGATGATAGGGTGACCCAGAATGGGGTAATCGTGGCCTTGATAACGTTGATTGTTTAGTGACGCAGAATATGGCATGGCCTTGATAACGTTGACTGTTAAGTGACGCAGAATATGGCATGGGGTTGATGACGTTAACTGTTAAGTGACGCAGAATATGGCATGGGTGACTATACTTATTTGACAATGACCCAGAATAGGTCTTCGTGACACAGCAAGTTTCCATTCTCTTGACTTTCCATCTATTATGTCTCGTAGCTTAACGTTAAAGAGTACTCTGGGTCACAGTGAACTATTTTCGGCTCTTGATCCGTCACCTGTCACTTGACCAGCAGGATCCTTTCCAGATCACCTGAACCTTGACCTGTATCTGGGTCACCAGGACACCCTCTGGTCACTTAAGCTTGTAACACCTGGGTCAGCATAAGCCGTTGTGGATCACCCTACCTTTCACACAGACTCGGGTTAATTACCCATTATTGGTTACTACGACCTTGAAACTCGATTTTGCTGACAGTATCTCATCCCGGGTCACTTGAGTTTTGTTTTCAATGGTGCCTTTTCAAATCACCGTATCCCTGTTGTGCCCCAACAATCTGTAGCATCATTCTGGGACATTGCCACCTATTCTGGGATACGTAGTGTGTAAGTCACAGTGGGTCACTATAACACGTTTTTACACTCACTTGATCTTTAATCCAGGTCTGGGATGCAATATCTGTTTCTGGGTCCACTTGACCTTCAGTCTTGATCTGGGTCAGCCAACCCATTTCTAAACTAATGATCTCCTTTGGAGTACGGGGGTTGGGTTGTCGGAGAACATAAACGGAGGAGTGGGGTGCGGAGCGAGGTGAGATGGGGGAGGGGGGGGGGGGAATAAAACCGGTAGATATAAGTCTGAAGTCGAGAAGATGGATTTGGGGGCGGGAGGAAAGACCTGGGGAAATATAGACCAGATGGGAATACAGATTTGGGTTAAGATAGATCTGACGGTAACATAGACATGGGAGGTAATACAGGATTGGCAAACAGAGACCGGAGGTAGGGGATGGGTCGGGAATATACGCCTAGGTAAATATAGGACTAGAGGTCGCAAAGACCTGTACCAAATAAGCATCACTTACCTTGTTTTGACGCCTAGCCCCCAGCGAAGGAAAACATGGAGAAAGTGCAAACGCATAGCGGCAAATGTTTTTATAATATGAACATAGGATTACAAAAATGTGTAGAGCAAATTCGTGAGTTCGAGGAAACGGTACACAAAGTACATTTTGAACTAGGTGCATCGTGGAGAAATGTCAGAGAGAAGAAGAGAGAGAGAGAGAGAGAGAGGAAGAGGAGAGGGAGGGGGGGGGGGCAGGCTGACAGGCAGGCACGCAAGCAGGCACACAGACAGACACAGACAATAGAGTGGGTTTTCAAGCGGATCCAACAACAACCTTTGTCAGAAAAGCATGTGGTCATCGGTGTCTGTTGGTGTGTCCGTCTGTCGGCAAGATGACGGAGAAACTGCACAACCGATAGAAACGAAATGGGGTACAAAAACAGAAAGTAGCACAAGGACGAATCCTGTACACATGTTGGTGGTCATGCCCCTCATGCGGGATCTGGGTCAGAGGAGAGATAGAAAATGCGATCGACGTTGGCGGAGGCCTGAGCTCTAAGAAGTACCACGTTCTGTGTTATCAGTGGTGCCTTTTCTGTGTTCTCAGTGGTGCCCTGTCTGTGTTCTCAATGGTGCCCTGTCTGTGTTTCAGTGGTGCCTTATTCTGTGTTCTCAGTGGTGCCTATTCTGTGTTCTCAGTGGTGCCTATTCTGTGTTCTCAGTGGTGCCCAGTCTGTGTTCTCAGTGGTGCCTATTCTGTGTTCTCAGTGGTGCCTATTCTGTGTTCTCAGTGGTGCCTATTCTGTGTTCTCAGTGGTGCCCCTTCTGTGTTCTCAGTGGTGCCTATTCTGTGTTCTCAGTGGTGCCTATTCTGTGTTCTCAGTGGTGCCTATTCTGTGTTCTCAGTGGTGCCCTGTCTGTGTTCTCAGTGGTGCCCCTTCTGTGTTCTCAGTGGTGCCCGTTCTGTGTTCTCAGTGGTGCCGTTCTGTGTTCTCAGTGGTGCCTGTCTGTGTTCTCAGTGGTGCCTGTCTGTGTTCTCAGTGGTGCCCTGTCTGTGTTCTCAATGGTCGTCTGTGTTCCAATGGTGCCCTGTCTGTGTTCTCAATGGTGTCCGTGTCTGTGTTCTCAGTGGTGTCCTGTCTGTGTTCTCAGTGGTGTCCTGTCTGTGTTCTCAGTGGTGCCCTGTCTGTGTTCTCAGTGGTGCCTATTCTGTGTTCTCAGTGGTGCCCTATCTGTGTTCTCAGTGGTGTCCTGTCTGTGTTCTCAGTGGTGCCCTGTCTGTGTTCTCAATGGTGCCTATTCTGTGTTCTCAGTGGTGCCCCTGTCTGTGTTCTCATGGTGCCCTGTTCTGTGTTCTCAGTGGTGCCCTTCTTGTGTTCTCAGTGGTGCCCGTTCTGTGTTCTCAGTGGTGCCCTTCTGTGTTCTCAGTGGTGCCCTTTCTGTGTTCTCAGTGGTGCCCTGTCTGTGTTCTCAGTGGTGCCCTGTCTGTGTTCTCAGTGGTGCCCTGTCTGTGTTCTCAGTGGTGCCCTCTGTCTGTGTTCTCAGTGGTGCCTCTGTCTGTGTGTTTCAATGGTGCCCTGTCTGTGTTCTCAGTGGTGCCCTTCTTGTGTTCTCACGAATGTCATTCTAATGTATCCGTTTTTGTGGGTTTTTTTCGAATCTGTGCAGGGGCGGATGGAGACAGAGGTTACCCAGGATCGAAAGGGCTCATGGGACCTTCGGTAAGAGCTGTTCACTACTAACAATACTCTGTGTGTGTGTGTGTGTGTGTGTGTGTGTGTGTGTGTGTGTGTGCGTGCGTGCGTGCGTGCGTGCGTGCGTGCGTGCGTGCGTGCGTGCGTGCGTGTTTTGCGTGCAATGCATTTAAAACCTGATTAGTATGTACAGTGAAACAAATCGTGCACTGTAGTTTTGTAGCTGTACTTTCCTTTGCCATGTTTCATGGTTTCAGTTTCATCGGTGGGATCGTGAACTTTGACTTCGGATTGTTTGTGTGCTTTTTTTATCTTTTCTATTTTTCCCCCCTTACCATATCATGAAAGATATTCGTGTGTTTATCTGTATAAAGCGCCCACGGAACTCTGAATACTTACAAATGTAATCTATTTTTATTGAAGCACGTCAGGACACCAAACATTTCTGGTTCATTTATTTTTTTCCCCAATGGTGGGATACAGCTTGTCTGTGATGCATGGTGAATCGTTGATGTAATCGGCTGTATTCAAAACGTTTTGAATGGAAATGTAAAGTTCAATGCAAGAGACAAAATGTGAAAAGAAAGAAAAAGAACCCAAATCCGAGCAGCGTGTTAGGGGCATTGTGTAGGTCAGACATTTGTTAGGTCTTATACATGAGTTCCCATTCCATTCTTTTCCCACGTTCTTTCTTTCTTTATTTTCAATATTCGTCAGTTAACGTCTGTTAACCTTTACGCAATTCGTCCTCGTGACTGGCATACCACATACAGACTAGCCCGCAAGCAGAACCGCTTCATTGCCGTCAATTTTTTGTTTCGTTTTTTTTTTACTTCGCCCCATGTTGTTTACAGACAGAAGATCACTGGGGTCATGTTGGAGTTGGTCACATCGTTAAAATCCGTACATGCATTTTGAAGATTAAAAGAAGTGCATTTAGACACCGTAAGCAATTTTCTTACTAAAAACAACACCAACAACAACAACAACAAATAAAACATCTTAAAACTAAATATATTTTCCATAAGAATCTTAGATCAAATGGAAACTATGTATCTCTTTTTGAAACTGAAAAATCCCTTCAGGCGGATCGTCCCCGAGCAAAGTCTCCTAGGGATCTGCTGTGAAATGTTCATGTCGAATGTCAAAGCAACATGAACAGTCTGTGAGCATAAGTTTCACAGCTAGTGGTTCATCATAAATTATGCTATGCGCCATAGAGTCTCCCCTCCTTTTCAAAGACAGGAGTGTATGTAGAAAGAGTGGCCTGTGTGTATGTCATCGGCATAAAAAGGCCGTTAGTGCAGATGGTAGGAGTTCTTTGAGGTTCGCGCGGATCTGAAGAAGTTTATTATCTGCAGCGACGAAGCTGAAGCTTCCTCCCTCCCTCCCTAGCGCCTCTCTCTCTCTCCTCTCTCTCTCTCTTCTCTCTCTCTCTCCTCTCTCTCTTCTCAGCCTCTCCCCTTTCCTCTCTCTCTCTCTCCCCCCCCTCTCTCTCTCTCACCATCTCTCTCTCTCTCTTCCCCCCCTCTCTCCCCCTCACTCTCTCTCTCTCTCTCTCTCTGTATAAGGAGCACCTTTCTCAGGCGGCGTTGTCAGGTTTTATCCTTCACTCCTATACTCCATGGATCATGAGGAGGATGCCGTTGACAGATCCATGAACATGTTGCTGCTACCTGAGCATGCGTCGCGTCACAGCATTCTGGTGGACAGTGGGCAGTGCCAGGCTGGGTCGTCTGCTACCGGGGACATGCTTTTCTTTAAAAATATATATGTATCTATTTTCGTCTTATTCCCCCCCCCCCCCCCCCCTCGTTTCTGTTGAGTATCATGGTTTTTTCCATTACCCACGGAACGCTGACACGGATGATACAATCTTTAGCAGGCTCGTCTGATATGCATGACGGCATACTATTTTATGAGCCGACTGCAGCTGTTTGGTTTTTTTTTTCTTGTTTTTTTCTTCTTCAGGAAACCAGCTATTGCCCTTCAAATAAACCAGCTACAGTCGTTATCCGTAAGATCTTGCCGTTGGATTAAAGCTGTTTTCCCCCATTCTTCCCGAAGATCGCATCGTCTTCCCACTTTCCCCGATGAAAACAGTTCTTATGGGTGTTATAAATTCCTCAGGATCACAAGTGGTTTCAAAACTGTTGTGAGCTGGGAGGGGAGCGGCGTGGGGGTGGGGATGGAGGCGGGTGCGGGTTGGAGACGATGTTTTTCCCTTGAGAAAAACAACAGAAAGAGGACAAGAGCTTTGATCTGCAGGAACATACCTGTGACCCCCCAGGTTACTGACTGTTTCAACACGAAGGGAGCCCAGGCTCCAGTTGGCCTGCTCTCCTGTTGACCAGAGATACCGAGGGGGCGGGGGGGGGGGGGGGGATGAGGCTCCAGACTTCATCCACCAGTCGATGACGGGCTCGAACCGAGCCCGTCACGTGAAGAAGCAAGAGCTCTAATCACTGGACCACAATCATTGGATGCTTGCATCATTCACTGTGTCATATAAAGGGAAGAACTGTGGCGAAGACTCTTGCGACAAGTGTGTAGAACTGTTGTTTTGCGTCACTTTATTTTTACACGTTAAACTGTGCAGTGAGAAGACTACTTAAATTTTTTTCCCCGTTCCGGTTGAATGGTTGATTAGTAACCGATACAATGTGTGTGTGTGTGTGTGTGGTGTGTTGTGTGTGTGTGTGTGTGTGTGTGTGTGGTGTGTGTGCGCGCGCGCGCGCGTGTGTGTGTGTGGTTGTTTTTCACGTGACACCAACATCGGAGACAGTTCGATCTCGCTGCAATCCGAGTTCTTTCACATAAGTTTGGCATCATCGTTTTGAAGTCTTTGTCTGTTCCGGCTAAGCGTTTGATAAGTTTCTTAAACAACATTTTTTTTTTTTATCCACGTGACACTAACGTCCGAGACAAATCGGGTCTCGTCGTGATCTGTGATCTGACATCTTTCATGCGAGCACATCGATTTGAGGCGCGCTTCTCTAGAAGAAAAAAGTACAAGAAGCTGCTGACTTGGGATGCTGCTGCTGATTGTAAAGATAGAAATTATGGTAATGATGTTGCTGCTGATGACAGTGATGACGATGTGATGACGATGGTGGTGATGAAGTGGTGGTCATAACAGTGACAGTAATGATATTGGTATATACTGATGGTAAGAAGTCAATGATAACGGCGACGACGAGATTAATGAGGATGATGATCATGATTGTGACATGATTATGACGACCTTGATGGTGACAATGACGACAACGACGACGATGATAATGATAATAATTGTGGTGATGATGATGATGATGATGATGATGTGACTGTGACGACGGTTATGACCATAATAACGACGACGACAATGCTGATGGACAGTGACCACTAGGGTGGCTATAGCAACGATGACGATAATAATAAGCGTGATGATGATGATGATGATGTGATTGTAGGGCCAGCCTGGCCCCGCTGGAGTGCCAGGGACACCAGGAATAAACGGAGAGAAAGTAAGTCTCTCTCTGTCTCTGTGCGTGTGGTGTGTGTGAGTGTGTGTGTGTGTGTGTGTGTGTGTGTGTGTGTG
Source organism: Conus ventricosus (assembly GCA_018398815.1). Taxonomy (NCBI): domain Eukaryota; kingdom Metazoa; phylum Mollusca; class Gastropoda; order Neogastropoda; family Conidae; genus Conus; species Conus ventricosus. Next base: position 62,956,346 of record CM031606.1, on the reverse strand, counting down.
TGTGTGTGTGTGTGTCTCTCTCTCTCTCTCTCTCTCTCTCTCTCTCTCCTTCTCTCTCTCTCTCTCTCTCTCTCTCTGTGTGGTGTGTGTGTGTGCCATATTCTGTACGTATGTATTAGTGCGCTTGTGGTTGTGCGTTTTGGAGCTTGCGCGCCTCTGTATGGATGGGAAACGTGTGTGTGAGTGTGTGTGTGTGTGTGTGTGTGTGTGTGTGTGTGTGTGTGTGTGTGTGCGTGCGTGCGTGCGTGCGTGCGTGCGTGCGTGTATTTATGAGCGCGTTTATGCACTAAGTGCTTTTTAGCGATTAACTCGGCCAAGTGTCCTGAATTTGAATGCATTTGTCATAATGTATGCGGTGTTTATTATTCAGTCGTGTATATATCTTCTTTCTGAAGAGAGAGAGAGAGAGAGAGAGGGGTGGTGGTGGTGGGGTGGGGTGGGGGGGTGGGGGGGGGGGGGGAAGCAAACAGAGAGACCGTCAGAGAGATCAGCACAACGAAGACTGGAGCTAATCGTCGAGGAAAAAAGAAAGACATTGGGGAGCAGATTGAGAGACAGAGACAGAGAGAGAGAGAGAAAGTAAGCACAACGAAGATTGGAACAGATTGTGGGAAAAAAAAACAACAACAACAAACAGTTGCGTACCGGAAAAAGAAGGACAAGTTTTGTATATTCCTCTAGAAAACAAGTTCTCAAAAGCCCATCTGTTTGAACGTTGACATTTCTACACAGCTTTGGCTCAACGCACCGCCACAAAGATAACGATCGAATGCTGTTTGTGGTAGAGAGATCACATCAGAGTACGTGCTTATGGAGATGAAATTAGTAAAAAAACGGTATTGAACTGTCGAATCTTTCGCGATCGATTTTTTTTTTTTTTGGTAAAATTTTCCGGCTTCTAGAAAGTCGTTTGAAGGCGTTGCAAGTTTCTTTTTGCCTAATGGCTCGTTTCTATCAATTCTCACTCTTGTTTGTAGACATACCTTAGGTCTTCAAATGCAAGTTGAGATCGTTGAAGCAAATTTCCCGAGTTACCGGCTTTATTTGTGGAGATCAACGGGACTGAGAAAAGACACTTCCGGCGGTCAAGGGACCAGCAAGGCCGACAGTCCCGCATTTTACACTCTAACCCGGGTATCAGAACCTGACTAGCAAATTTATCGAGAGTTATCGCGTGTTCCCAAAATGGCTTGGGGATAGATGATGGCCTAACGTGTCCACGACAACGGGAAGGAGAAGGTGCACGTGCATGAAAGAGTGAAGCGCTTAAGAAAAAACTAATTGGAAAACAGAAACAAATGGACTAGGGGGAAAAAAAAGAAAAAAGGCAGAAGAAAAAGTGCTACGGGCTTGTGTGCCGCTTTAAAAAAGACCTTGTCAAACTAAACCCTGTGGAAAAAGGGCGGCAGTGTCCCCAAAACAGCTGTGAGGAAAGGGCCGAGTTGAATGCAATCTTTTTCCACACGCTCGCAATTTTTCTTTCTTTCTGCTCGTCTCATTTGGAGCGTGTTGGACACGGAAGAAGTAGACCTACCCTGGCAGTGGTGTAAACTTTGACTTCCGGGAATAGGCCGGAGGACGCCCGGGAAGACCGGAGGACACTGGGAAAGACCAGAACCAAGGGCTCTGTGGGCTGGCTCCCCACTTTCCCTTAAACATGTGGCTACTAAGTCAAAAGGAAAAGATGCTCCCAGGATTCCCCGAAAGGGGGAGAGAATGATAAATCCATCGGTGTCAACCAATCACGACGCAAATCCCAAACGGACTATGAACAGGACCAAATGGAATATCATGTGTCTGTGGAAAGCGTTTCGCTACCACCCGTGGCATGAAGATCCACAGAACAAAGAGGGGATGTGTGAAGACTCATCTGAAGGAGCAGCAGCGCACTGCATCAGCAGATAAGACGTCGGAAGCCCAAGGCCAGGATTTAAACCACAGTGCCAAGGACATCCACGCTGTTGGTTCGGATGGGAATTTGCACAGGCCCTCGATGCCAGGCGCCTGAAACTCAACCTGCCACAAAGCAAACGAAACTGAAGATTGGGAGAAACGGATGCAAAAATCGTCCAAAGACTCGATGCACTGATAGGGAAAAACACCTGGAACACAAACTAGCCACATAGGGGGGACATTGTGTATGCCACATGTAGAGACGCCTATGGCGTAAACTACCCAAGAGAAAACACCCCAAAGAAATCCAGACGCCAAGAAAAGATGGACAAGATCAAGAGTCCAAAAAAAACAACCTCAAGAAGCAAATAAAAGACCCGCACTGCCAGCTGAAAAACAAGGCTTGGAAAAACTGTGGGAAGACCGGGAAAGAAAAACACAGCGCCCTCAGCAAAGCGGAATTTTGCGAGGAAGAGGAAGAGCATAAAGAAGAAGACACAAGAGCGTTTCTTCAGAGACCTTCCATTTTTGCCAGAACACTTTTGAGCACCCAAAATCTGGGACCCTAAGTGTGGACAAAGGAGTTTTTGGGCAGCATCTGAGGGAAACATACTCTGACTCACAGAGCAAAGCACCACTCGACATTCAAGGTCTGGTGTGGCCACCAACCCTGAGGAACATTTTCAATGGAAGCCTCCAACGTTGGCGGAATCAAGAAGGTGGTCGACAAAGCCAAGAGCCAAATCATCACCAGGGCCAAACGGAATACCTTACCAGCTTTACAAGAAATGCCCCAAGGTGCTGGAGGGCTCCACGGCTGCTGCGATCGGCTTGGGAGAAACCAGAAGATCAGCGGCCAGTGGATGACGGCAGATGGTGTGTACACCCCCAAAGAGCAAATCAAGTGAATCAGCCAGTTCAGGCCAATATCACTACTGAACGTCGAAGGGAAAATCTTTTCTCTGTCATGGCAGAAAGGTGACCAAGTACCTGATGGAAAACAAGTATTTGGGAGAGTGTCAGCCAGAAGGTGGCATCCCAGGGTGGTGGTGTGTAGAACACGCCACAATGATCTGGGACGCAATCAAAAGCAAAACGAAAAGAGGGACCTGGACGTAGTGTGGCTTGATCTGGCAAACGCATATGGATCTGTGCCCCATGAGATGATACAGTTGGCTCTTGAGATGTACCATGGGGCCAAAGAACATCCGCGACATGCTCAAGAAGTACTTCAATGGCTTCTCAATGCGTTCTCTACCAAGGAGTACACAATGATTGGATCAACTTGGAAGTGGGCATTGCAATGGGCTGTGCAATTTCCCCGATACTGTTCGTGCTGGCAATGGAAACTCATCTTGAAAGCAGCAACAAACAACGCGAGACAAACAGAACCTGGCGATGGATACAGAGCCTCCTCTCAAGGCCCTTCATGGATGACACTACAGTGATTTCGTCCAGAGAAGACGAGACACGTCATGTGCTGGAGAGGCGGGACGACATAGTTGCCTCATCCAGAATGAAGTTCAAGCCAAAGAATCACGGAGTCTCTCACTGAGGAAAGGAAAAGTGGCCGAATCTGGGTCTTCAGTGTTGCCAACAGGCCATTCCAACAGTCACAGAAGAACCAGTCAAGAGCCTTGGAAGATGGTATGATGATACGCTGAAAGACACACAAAGAGCAAAAGAAACCAAGCAGATGGGGGAGAAGGCTTGGAGGACCATTGACCAGTGTGGGGTCCCTGGCAAATACAAGGTTTTGGTGTTTGCAGTTCATGCTGATACCAAAGCTCCTATGGCCTCTGATGATATACGACATCTGCACCAGCACAAATGGAGGCAATGGAGCCAAAATCAACAAGTTCACAAGGAAAATTTGGGTTGGTTGTCCCACCCTGTCTGACTGACATCCCCGCTGTACTGTCGCCAAGCCAAGCTGAAACTACCACTGAAATCCATCCTGGAGGAATACAAAGCGGGAAGATCAGACTTCAAAGCATGCTGGAGGACTCGGAGACAAGGTGGTAGAAGCAATTTAAGCCCCAGCTAAAGACAGGCAGAAAATGGAAAGTTTTAAGAGGCGAGGATTCTGCAAAAGAAAGTCTCAAGATCAGAGAAATAACAGGAAAACCACAGACCCAAAAGACAAGGACTGGGGGTGACCAAAACTGAATGGTGGGCAAAGGCCAAAAAAAGCCAAAAGGACATGATGATTTAGGAGATGAGAAAAAAAGAAGACCAAAAAAGACTCCAAAAGCAGTCCAGCAGAGCCAGCAAGGGGGAATGGCAACGTGGGAGAATGCACTCCAAAGAAGTCTAACTTGGAATGACATTTGGCACATGGCCCCTCTCAGGATCAGCTTCATTCTCAGATCTGCATATGACCTTCTGCCCTCAAATGCAAACCTGGTGAAGTGGGGGAAAACAGACGATCCCGCATGCCCCCTCTGCCATGAAAAAAAACAGTGGAGCATGTTCTAAGTCATGTAAAGTGCCCTGTCTCAAGGAGGTACACATGGAGGCACAAACCCAAATGCTCAAAGAAATTGTACAAGTAGTCTGGGTAGTACCAACACACAAAAGGGAGAATCAGACTCCAAAAGCACCCGCAACATTCTTCACGGCAGGAGGCAGCAAATCATGGCCAAGAACAACGTGCCCCTCGAAACATGCAGGCAGAGTCTGCTGGATGGGGCAGAGGGCTGGGTGTGCACTGAGACCTCCCAGAATGGAAGAGTCACCCAGAGATCATCAGCAAGAGTGGCATGAGACAGACATAGTAGTCCACTCTAAGTCAACCAAGCAGCTGATCATGATCGAGCCACAGTTTCCATATGAGAACAGAATGGAGGCAGCTCAAATCTACAAGACTGAAAAGTATGCTGATCTGGCAAACAGCCTGAGGAGAGAAGGCTATCAGGTCAAAGTCCTCACTGCAGAAATTGGAGCTGGGGATTTGTAGGAACGTCTGCATACAGCCTCAGGAAAAGCTCTCAGTTGCAGGGAAGGAAAAAACCAGACCCTGAAAAAAAACAATGCAGAAGGGGCAGAGAGGTGTTCAAGCTGGATCTGGTCAAGGAGGAACAAAAGTGAACTTCATAAGGCTTAATTTCCCTACAAATATCAGGTGTCCCTGTGGCTCAGTGGTTAAAGCGCGAGTCATTAAGTAGAAAATGAGCAAGTCCAGAGGGTCATGGGTTCGAATACCAGCCATGGCTCGTCCCAAGATGGGGGAAAAAAAAAAGGGGCAGCAGAGGGACATCCGGAGTCATGAACCGGGTGTGGCCCAACCCCCCTAGAGTGTCAGGAGATAAGGGCCGAAACACTTGCTTGAAGGGGCTTCTCTTCTGAGGACTCTCTGCTGCCACGCTCTCCACGAGTTTCTTTCTACTTATTAAACGCTGTAGGTTTTTTGCCGCAGTCGGTGCTTCCTTTCCTCTTCCATACAGCTGACAGTTCGTAACATACCCAGAAGCAGCATAGACATAAAGCAAAAAACGTGGCAGAAAAGCCAGAGAGTTTTAATCATAAATAACATGTGTGTGATTAAGACACTTGAGTGTTTTACATTCGAGCAAACCTCAAACACATCCAAACTGTATACACCATCCCCGTTCCCATCTCCCTCTCTCTCTCTCTCTCTCTCTCTCTCTCTCTCCCCTCTCTCTCTCTCTCCCCTTTTCTTTGTCTGGTAATCTGTGTGTCTGTCTCTCTCTGTGTACGTGTCTCGGTCTCTCTCTCTCCGCCCAATATTAGCTTTTGTGTTGAGTTGTACAATAAAAGCTTAATTCAGGCACCGAGTTCCTCGCCTGCCACAAAAATTCCTTGCCAGCAAACCCGCTTTGCTTTACACACATACAAGCGCGCGCACGCACGCACGCACGCACATACACACACACACACACACACACACACACACACACACACACACACACACACACACACACATAACACACACACACACACACACACACACACACACACACACACACACACACACACACACACATATAAACCCACACACACCACACACACGCAAGATGGCGGACAGCGATAAAGCCTAGTATCGGGCTCTCCTGATTTTTCCGCCGAACTACCGTCAGTATGTCAAGGCTGACACGTTCTCGCAGCATGGGCAGCCGTTCTCCGACGACGATTACACCGAAAGTCAAGGGAACGGCACCAAGAAGAAATCAGCGAGGACTGCCTCCTTAAAGAAACGCTGATTCATCGGCAAGGAAAGCAGCTCAGCACAAACAAGAAGGGGACAAGTCAGCAAACAGCGAGACTGATGTTCACTCACCGGACACAGTAAGTGAAATAAGAGACTTGAAAACTGTGATCGAATCGCTATGTAAACGCATATCTTCACTCGAAGACACCGTTCTCAAGCAGAATAAGTTGATCACAGACATGGCAAATCTAAGGTAACCATGCACCAACAGACAATCATACACAAACAGAAAATGCTAGCGCTGCGTCTCCAAGTCCTAGTAGACCCACCTTTCCTTTGTATGCTGATGCGGTGAAATCCAGTCAACATAACTCTAAAGCAGCTTCCGCATCAGAAGCAAAGAAAAAAAATTTTAATCAAAAAATAAATCAATAGAGAAGAAGGAAGGCCCATAACGCACACAAAATGACGTCAGAAGTTCTCATGACGTTAGAGTTCGATCAGAAAAAACACAGAACAATATTAGATCCAAACAAGAAGAGAAACAAGACTTTCCCAGGGTCGCGATCTTTCATGATTCTGTTTTTAAGGGAGTGAATGGAAAGAGATTAGGCCAGTCTTACGGTTTTGATACGAAGACTGTAAAACCTTTACAACAGAGGAACTTACACAGACGCTTCAATCCACTCTTTCCATGGATGACAAACCATTGGATGCGGTGCTTATCCAGTGCGGTATAAATGACATTAAAAAGAAGGACCCTGAACTTGCCAGCAAAGCGTTTTCCTCGTGCATCAAAAACATTGTCACCAGCCACCCCAAAGTTAAGGTTGTTATTAGCAAGCTCTCACCTGTCAGAGATTCAAAACTAGAAGTCAAGCGGGAGCTGTTCAATGCATTGATAACAACAAAACTATTTGGGAATTAAAAACATATCATTTGTCTCTCATTCCAACCTTCAAACAAATAAATGGTATCTCAAAGACGATCTCCATCCAACACATCGAGGATCGAGCGTGCTGGCAAGAAACGTTGGAAGACATATCCGACAACTCTTCTGGGAGAAACCGGGGAAGACAGCGAGAACGTCAAACAAGTGGCAGCCCGGGAACTATCCACCACCCAGAGGACACGGACCCTTCGCTGTACACAGTGGTCCATGGTACAACATGTTTGACATTCTCAGTGGCCTACATCCTGGTATTAAACCAAAGACAGAGAAATACGTTAGTGTAGTTTTGGCGGAAATCTCATCCGTTGACTCTGTTCTTCCCATCTTGAGTGACTATTTAGGGGATTTTCTTTTTGATGTGTTAGTTAAAGCATTCGCTAACAGGACAGTGATCAATCTTCCTTCATTGATACAGTGCATTCTCTGTGTACAGTTCTTTTTTTCGTTCTTGTCATAACTAATATTGTTTATCGTATCATAGTGATACTTTTTTTGTATTTTAGTTACTTTTCAGTGCATAATTTGTATTTAATCGCTTTTTCACCTTTATTTTATTTTGTTTTATCTATTAATAGAACGCATGATAGCTAAGGATTTTAAAGTGTTCCAATGGAATTGTCGATCCATCACAACCAGTAAAGATCAACTAGTACAACATCTATCTGAAGTCAAATACAACATATTAGCTTTGCAATCACTGAATGTCAGGAAAAATAAACTACCTAAGCTTCCTAATTATTATTTTCCACCAATTATCCAAAATATTAATAATGAAGAAAAAATAAATGTGGCAATATATGTCCGTGAAGATGAGAAATATGCTCCATGTGCCAGTCCTGCTCCACTAGACGTTCCTGGATTGCACTCATGTGCAGTCAGAATTCAAGTTGACCATAATGCAGTAACAGTTGTTTCTGTATACCTACCTCAGGGCCCAAACGATCGTAATACAGAATGGGTACGGTCTGTTCAATCAGACCCATCTACCAAATATTTAATCACTGTGATTTTAACGCCCATTCGCCATTCTGGGAAAAGGGATGCCAAATAATAACCAGTAACCGTTTTATTGAAAACATAGTGGACTCCTCTCTTACCTTCTCAACGATGGCAGTATTACTTGTATTCCAGACAACCCTAAACATAAACCTAGTGCCATCGACTTATCATTCATATCTCCTGAACTAGCTATATCATGTGACTGGCTGACACTTGATGATACATTAAATAGTGACCATCTACCTATTAAGATTTCTCTTGAAAATATGAGACCTGTAACAAATGATGTAACACATGACAAAGTTCCCAAATATTGTTATAAATTTGCTAACTGGAAAATATTTTCATATCTACTCAGTTCATTTAACATGAGCATAGAAAATATTGAGAATCAAGATGTCGATACGTTATATGATCATCTTCAGAAAGCAGTACACTCTGCTGCAAAAGAATCAATTCCGACTGTAAAATCTGTAAAATAAAAAAAACATTTGGGTAATATCTGGTGGAATGATATATGTCAACAGGCAAAACAAGAAAAAATAGAAAAAACAAAAGAATACAAAAGAGAAAAAAATCTTAAGGAAAAAACTGAAAAACTTCTTGAGAAAAAAAGAGCGAAAAATTACCAAAATAGAATAATTGCACAAGCAAAACGGCAGTATTGGTCGTCTGTATGTCAAAATGAGGTATCAAACTATAAAGACATTCAAAAAGTTTGGACACAATTAAAAACAATGAAAAATGGAGTTAGCTTTCCACATTGTCCGATCAAATTAAAACAATATCAATTTCCGTCAAATTTTGATAAATCTGAAGCATTTGCTGACTTATTTGCATACAACAGTAGCATTAACAGCTTATCCTTGGACAAGAAAATACACCGCGAACGTGAAGAAAAGAAAAACATCTATGATAGCCCCAAACCAACAGAAAATCACTATCTAAATTCTGCTATAACATTGCAGGAAGTCAATGAGTGTATTATTAATCTAAATAAAAAGACATCAGTGGGATTAGATGGCATTTCAAATGAAACATTAAGTCATTTCCCGCAAAATATCATAAAATTTCTACATTGTTTTTCCACAAATGTTGGGACAGTGGCAAAATGCCCCTAATTTGGAAACACTCAATTATAATTCCTATTCATAAAAAGGAAAACCACTCAGTGATATAAACAGCTATCGGCCAATATCATTAACGTCTAACACGTGTAAACTGATGGAAAAGATAGTGTTAAAAAGACTAATTCATCATTGCAATAAAAACTGCATCATTCCTATCAACCAAGCTGCATTCCAAGCAGGCAGATCTACAATTGAGCACTTAGTAAAAACTTACAACACACGTAAAACATCAATTTGCACGTCGTAAGAACGTCCTCGCTACTTTTTTTGACATTCGTAAAGCCTATGAACAAGTGTAACACAAACGACTAATGTACAAAATAAGAATATCGGAATCAGTGGGAACATATACAATTTTATTCAAGATTTTCTACAAGGTAGGCACATTCAAGCAAAAATAGGAAATACGTATTCCAACCCAAGACCCTTACAAATGGGTTTACCCCAAGGTTCAGTAATTTCCCCAATATTATTTAATATTTTAATCTCTGACCTCCCTAAAGGTCTTTCTAAAGATACTGAAGTGGCTCAATTTGCTGATGATATATGCCTATGGACAAAAGTGACAATGAAAAGAATACACCATCAAGATCATTAAATTACATCAAAATAAAGTATCAACTTGAATTAAATAAGATCAGTGATTTTTTAAATGTAAATGGTCTTTCTCTTTCCCTAGAAAAAACTAATATGATTCTTTTTAATGCTGGTTACGATCCAGGACAACTTCCTA
>CM031606.1:62921468-62941468 GCA_018398815.1 Conus ventricosus | reverse complement strand
TAGATTTACTTCATTTTTTGTTTGTTTGTTCCTACAATAGATTGGCCTGTTATTTTTAGATTGTGATTGGACAACCTTGCAGATGCACGCCACTGAACCTCAAGGAAAGAGGTAGAGAATGGTGGAAAGACTAGGCATAGAACCGCTTCAGGGAGACTCTTTACAATCTGAATGCCGCAAAGAAAGGCGGGATTGTCAAACAGCGGTGGGTAGATGGGGCTAGATCTTGAATGCTATTTTCATCATACATGCATGCTATTTTCATCATACATGCATGCTATTTTCATCATACATGCATGCTATTTTCATCATACCTGCATGCTATTTTCATCATACCATGCATGCTATTTTCATCATACCTGCATGCTATTTTCATCATACATGCATGCTATTTTCATCATACATGCATGCTATTTTCATCATACATGCATGCTATTTCATCATACATGCATGCTATTTTCATCATACATGCATGCTATTTTCATCATACATGCAGGCGTCAGATGTTCATATCAGGCAGCGCGTTTGGGACAGGGATGAGGCCCTCATGCAACGTTTTACAACTGCAAGTAGTGGGGGTTACTGCAGTTAACGTTTCCTAATCTCCTCTTCGTTGTGGTTGAAATTTTACGACAGAAGGATGGATCTTTAAAATCATGTTTAATATATACATGGCATTAAAAAGTTAAGATCCACTCACAAACACTCGGCTCCAAAACGATCAAAACAAATTGACATATCTCTTTCCATTCATTTTATTTTATAGCTTACAATCATATTTAAACATCTCCGCTCTGTCACTTTGTCTTTCTCAGTATGCATGTGTAAATATATAAATAGATGCGTGTGAGCGCATGTTCGCACATGTGTGTGTGTGTGTGTGTGTGTGTGTGTGTGTGTGTGTGTGTGTGTGTGTGTGTGTGGTCAGGTAATAACAAAAATTCATTTTAGATGGTACATTGAACAAGCAGCGTGTTCTTCAAAAGAAAAGCTGCGGAAAATGTAGAAGAAGAAGAAAAAAAGGGTGAACAAGAAGCAGATGATGATAATGAAGATGATTTAGGAGAATAAAACATATGAATACATTTGACGGTTAACATACTGTATACAAAGAGCATGTACACCGACATACCTGTGTGTGTGTGTGTGTGTGTGTGTGTGTGTGTGTGTGTGTGTGTGTGTGTGTGTGTGTGTGTGTGTGAGAGACGAGAGTTGAGGATGGGTCATGTCAGTGTTGTCCTCTAGAGGAAGGACTTGGAATATTTTTCTCTATTAGAGTTTTATCAAAATTTCACCTCCACCCTCTCTCTTACTAGTTATTGAAGGAGCAACCTTCCGGTACTAGTCATCGAAAGAAAATTGTATTTTTCTTGGGACTGTTAAAACTACTCAAAATTGGTTTCGGAAGAATTTGCCTTAGGCTGGTACACTTAAAAGTACATGTTGCTTCGAGAGAGAGAATTAGAGAGTAGTTCAAACATTTAATAATGAACAACAAAGAACTGACACAATTTAAGTGTACTTTCACACATCAACTTAACTTGTTTATACAAGGTTGAAATATTCAAATCAGTTTCACTAATTCAGTTCCGGCTGACTTTTGTTCCCACTCTTTCTGCCATCATTAAGAGAAGGAAAGTTCTGGATGAGTCGAGTTGGAGTCCGCTTGGAATATCAGAACTTATCTGATGTTGGAGAGGATTGTTCATCTCTCTCTGGTTGCTGGTGACTGGTCCACCTTCTCTTTAGGCAGGCTGATCTTGGGGTGCTGCAGGCCGATAACATGCACACCCGGGGTAGGCATGAACCCAGGCTCTGAGCAAATAAACAGAACTTGGTCTGTTGTTAAGTAGCTGAGAGTCCGGCTTGTCGAGTTCTCACACTTGCCTTCTAGCTTTTAGTAAATGTGTGAGATCTCAGCCAACAAAGTAGTGGACTAGCATAAATGTCTTAGCCATAATTTTCACTATGCTCTTTCATTCAGATTTTGAGTGGAGTTTAACAACGGGTAGGAGACAGTAATACAATGCAAAACAAGTTAAGTCAACTCTTCAATATTTCTTAGAATTAAGTTGAAGTAACTTGGAATACACTTCGCCCAAGTACAATTGTTGATTAGACTTACAGTCACCTGCTACAAAGCATTCCGACAATCAACAGTATTCGTAAATCATCTTAACAGTTTTTACCTAGTACAGGCTTTCAGTCAGAATTTATCGTTCAGTTATCATCTTAACAGATAGTATTGAATACCAGCAAAAGTCAGATTGTAAACAAAGAATGTTAATCAAGTATCTTACCACTTTTTTTTACTAAGTTGTGGCAAGCAAACTATTACAATAGAATACTCCTTCATCATCTTGATGGATGTCACCAAGTACTGGCATATATTCATACTGTTAAAACACATGGCAACATACAGTCACTGCATAGTGTCAAAATTTAGAAAGCATAGTTTCAACTTACAGTTGTTCAGGGTGACCAGTGAATCTTACACAGGTATCTCAGAGTGAAAGGTATGATCTTTCCCCAATCTGGCTGTGTTTTCTGATTTTCACTGGTGGTGATCAGTCTTACAGCCTTCTGTGGCACAGTGAATTGGAGGGTTATCGTTGCCGCTGATGGTGAGATTAACGTCCTTTTAGCCTTAGGCCCTTAAGGACAGGGTTTCCCAGACTTTAGTCTGTGTAGATTTTGGCGTTGCTGTCCCCCGTGGTGATTGGTTTGGTCGGTGTCGTTGTCGTTGGCCAACTGCTCTTTGTGGCAGTCTCCTTCGCAGGCCATTTCCAGTTCTTTTAAGGACCACTTGATATGGATCCACACGATCCAATTTTGGCCAGCTCGGGTGGAATACCCTAACTGGTTGCCTCTCCCTCCCCCCTCCGTCTGTGAAGCCAGTGGACAGGGGTGTGAGTCTCAGAGGTTCAACCCAAGGCTGGACCTTGGGGATCCTCATTGTCTCTTTTGACACTCTTTGCCATCCACACCTCTTTCCTGCACAGTGGTTAAAACCAGCTGTCTGTACCGGAGGATAGGAGGGAGTCGCACAGGCGCTTCATGGGTTGCACCCCTAGGGTGGGATGTAGCTGGAGGAAGTCCTGGACTCTGAGGTTGCGGGTTGCCCTGAAAACCCATAGTGGTCCCAGGGTAGCCGCTAGGGTTGGGCACCTACTGAAGGCATGTTGGAGTGACACAACGCTCCCACATGCACATTTGGTGCCCATGAAGTAACCCCTGCAGCACCCTGTGCGCAGCCTCCTCACTAGTTGGGAGGTGTTTTGTGGGGAGTTTCTAGATTAGTTTACCCTTCCTGCATATGGGAAGGTAAAGCCATCCCCTTGTCTCACATCGGTCTTTAAGGGTCTCCTCTCGCCCTCTGTAAATAGCTGCTCGAGCATGGTTTACAACTTCGGTCATTGACAGCCCAAGGTTGGTGGGTGTGCCTTTCTCTGTTGCAGCCTTGGCTGCTTGTTCGGTCATTTCATTGCCCCGTATGTCAGTGTGGGACGGGAACCACATGAATGTAAGGTCTGTGCCCTTGCAGATAATCTGGTGAGCAAGAGAGAGGATTGCAGTCTGGATGTCTTTCCTGTTTTTCCTTCCTCCGGCTGCTAGTGCCTGCAGTGATGATTTGGAATCAGACACGATGACCACTGCTTTTGGTGGTTGGGGCGTGTCGTTCACTGTTGTGCATGCCATGAGGAGGGCGTGCATTCCAGCCGTGAAGATGCTCATCCCCTTGTTCAGGTGGTGCTGCTTTGAGATTCCCAGGCTGGGGATCACAAAGGCACATCCAGCCTCCCCATTCTCTAGGGCAGAGTCGTCTGTGTTGATGTGGAGTTGGCGGCCAAAGCATTCGTGCAGTTGCGCCTTTGCTATGCTGGCTACATGCAATGGGTCTGATTGTTTTGTGGCTTCCTTGCCGTGGGATGCTAGGATCTGTGGTTTCTCCATCTCCCAAGGAGGGTAACGCATGAGTGGTGTGGGGACTGCCTGGCCTGGTCTGACTTGGCTCTTTTACCAGATGTTTGCCGTCTGCGAGTTCAGTGGCCTGGTCCTTTTGTATACCAAAGGCTTTTCCTTGCTAGCTGGCACTCCATAGCAATGTCGCCAGGAGTAGCGTCCACATTGAGTGCTGCCTTGACAGTGTTTGGCACTACTGAGGCGTGGACTTCGAAGTTGGCACACTGGCGGTGGCACTTGTCCCTTAGAGGCAACCAGCCCGCTTCTTGGTAAATTAAGTCGTTGACAGCACTTTTGGGGTAGACCCATGGCTTGCTTGAGAGCTGCCAGCTCAATGCGCTTAATCTTTTCCCGCATGCTTTCTGTGGCAGTGAAAAAGACTTTGTGTCAATAGATCAATCTGGGGCGGACCAGGGCACCCGTCAGGTGTATAAGGCTGTTAGGAGTTGTCCACGCCACTCTTGAAACGGTCTTGATTGTGCCCACTGCACGCATGGCCTTGTTTGCCAGTTTTTGGATGTGGCACCCCAGGTTAGATCCTGGGTGATGGTAACACCCAGAAATTTGACCTCCTTGCTTGGGTGTATTACATGTCCACCAATTTGTAGTGAGTGCCCTTCAGGGTCCATTCTTTTCTTGCCCAAAACCACGAGGACGGTCTTTTCAGTGGAGAGTTCGAATCCATTTTTCAGCATGTACGTGTGAATGGTGTCTATGGCGATTTGGAAGTGCTCATAGACTTCTCTTGCTGTCCCTTTCTGTGGTAGACCCATATCACCAGGTCATCAGCGAAGAGCGATGCTTTCACTTTCCGTCCGATCTTTTGGTCCATTTCCTTTACGATATCATGTAGCATAATGTTGAAGAGAGCAGGAGCTATGACACTCCCTTGTGGTACTCCCATATCAAGGATGTGGGTTGCCGATTTGGCTGATCCTACCTTAACTGTCATTTGTCTTGAGTGCAAGAATACTTCCACAAACTTGTATAGACGACCTGTGATGCGCAGCAAGTGCATCTTGTTTAGTAATTTTGCATGCCACACCGTGTAGAAGGCTTTCTGATGTCGAAGAAGGCGGCAGCCGTTACCTTTGGGGTGCGCTACCTTATGTTCTTCTTGACATTTTCGAGGTGCCGCATGACGTGTTCCATGCAGTTCCTACCTTTGCGGAATTCGGCCTGGCATACAAGTAGTATGCCATGTTTTTCCAGATGGAACTCAAGTCTGCTTTTGACCAGTTTTTCGTGCGCTTTGCCGAGGTGAGGAGTCAGAGTTATTGGTCTATAGCTTGTGGGGAGTTGTGGTGGTTTGCCATCCTTGGGGATAGCTACCACAAGGGCTTCTTTCCAGGCTTTTGGGGTCCTACCAGATACCCAGCACGTTTGGTAGAATGTGTGGAGTACCTTTACCATGGATTCTGTGAATCAGCGAATCACGTGGTAGGATATGGGATCAGCGCCAGAGGCCTTGCTAGCTGACCCTAGGCTACTGATTGTTGTCCTAGTTCCCCTATGTGAGGTCACCGTTATAGGGGGCTGAGTTGTCTTCCAAAACAGGTTTAGTAAAGTTATTTCAGCCTGGTGTCTAGCATTGATCATCTTCACTGGTAGGTGATCTGTCTGACTCACTCTGGCGAAGGTTTCTGTGAGGGCATCTGCCTTTTCCAGGACGTTTTGAGTTCGCTGGCCGTTAACCAGAACGGGTTGTTCAGATGGACGCGCACCTCCCCTGAATTTCCTGTTTTTCCCCCACATTTTGGGCCACTCCCGGTTCCTTTAATTTCCCCCCTGCAGATTTTCTCAATGTTCTCGGCGGACAGGTCTGTGATTTCCCTGGGGAGGGCTCCTCTTCCCCAAGGCTTCCCTTTTTCCCTTCGAACGTCCACTTGAACTTTGTGGACAGTCCTTGGCCGAAATGGCCTTTGTCCACCCTTCATTCTAACATCCATTTGAATTGGTGTTTTCCTCCCGCCGGGGGGCTTTCCAAAGGGGCATGCGGTCAGGTCTCTGAAATAAGCCCAATTTCCCTCATAGTTCGTATCAATACCTGCAGGTTTTCGTTTCGCATTCATGTCCAGTCAGTTGCGAACAGCTCCCATTTTGGGCTTGTGAATTAAACTTCAGGCTCATAAACTGCAAAGGCGAACATGGGGCCAAAAACCAAACGCCCACCAAAACCATGGTAGGGCAAACAGGTGGGCAAATCGAAAATCCAAGGCACACACCCACCGGGGGCCCAAAACTCGAAAGGGCCCGAAGACTGACTCCCCAAAAACAGAGAAGCCTGAGATCTTTTTTAACCAGCTGGAGGGAAGAGGGGTACACGCAGCATCGAGCAACCCAAAAGGGGGGTCTGGCACCCGTAAAACCCCACAAAAACAGCCGCGAGGAACTCAGCGCAAGCCATACTCCTTCAGCGCTGAACCCGGGCCCCCACAACAAAAATTTACAAAGGCTCCCGGGCCAAGCGGCCCAAAGACACCCAAGGCGCGCCCACGGGATCCAAGGTCCCGAAAAAACCTGAAAACCCCGCAGGAAACCGGGATTCTGGGGTTTAAAAAAAAAAACGGGAACAAAAAAATAGGGGTAAAACCCAGAAGCACCCGGTTAAGGGAACTGCCGGCAAAACAGACGCTTTTCATGGACCAGGGGCAGGCAGCGAAACCTGTGACCACCTTGACAACCCCTGACACAATTCCCCCAGCATAAAAAAACCAGGGAACTGGTGTAAAAGGGGGAAGGGGAGACCAAAAAAAAAAAAAAAAAGGGGGTGTGGGGGGGGGGGGGGGGGGGGGGGGGGGGGGGGGGGGGGGGGGGGGGGGGGGGGGGGGGGGGGGGGGGGGGGGGGGGGGGGGGGGGGGGGGGGGGGGGGGGGGGGGGGGGGTCGGCTTCCTCGACAGCCGAGAGAAAACACTTTCTGATAAGGGAAGGGGGGGAGAGGAGGCCTTTGTACGGCAACGGCTCGTGTCATTAAACAGTAAACAATGGGGTATTTTGCCCCCAAAAGGAAAAACCTAACACGAGTAACTTTTATTCAAGACGGCCAGCCTTTTAAACTTGAAAAAAGTCAGACAAATACCAGAATCGGAAATGAAATGGGGTAGGAACAGTAAACGAAAACAGTAAAGACTGACTCAAAGACGTCCCCACATTTTAATTATTTGCAAAATTTCTTTAGTTTTACAGCAACTTTTTTCCTCCCCACACTTTCTTTTGGGTTGTTTAAACTACCTTCGCGCTCCCGGGGGGTGCTATTGGATTCTTTTTTGCACCCATGTGGTGGAAACCCACAGTATTAGGGACTTGGGGTTTCTCTTTTTGACCCCGGGGAGCGCAGACACAACCACCGTTCTCCCTGATGATCCCATCCGCGGCAAAGGCCCGGATCAGGAAATACAAATTATCTGCCTTCAAAAGGGATTCGAGGGTTCCCTTATCAGGTAAGAAGATTTTTCATATTTTAAAAAAATTTTTTCCCCCCGTTCTCCATCTTCAAACTCCCCTCTCCCCCCCCCAAGCCAAATTTTTCCCAACAGTTCAGTTTTGGGCCCGTTTGGGTTTTTTCCCCCCACTAAGATTGTTCGTCTGTATTTGTCTGACTTTATTCAATTTTTAAAAGGTGTGCCAGTCTAAAAAAAGTTACTCGTGTTAGTTTTCCTTATGGACAAAACATACCCCACTTGTTTTTCGTTTATCGTTTACTGTTCCCCACCTCATTTCATTTCCGATTTTTCTCGGTCTTTTTGCCAAACCCCGCGTCGCTGGGTTTTAAAGATAGCTTTTAACAACGCGGGAAGAAGGGGGGGGGGGGGGGGGAGAAACACGTATATATGTAATCTTGATTGCCGGATGGGAGGGGTGAGGGTTTTTGGGATGAGGGCTGGGGGGTTCAACATGCACGTACAGTGTGTGGTGTGTGTTAACTTTTTCGGTATACTAACATGCATCGTAACTTCATAAAGGGCGATAGGGTGCAGTGTATACAAATTGCTCTTTCCATGATTCATGGTGGTAATAAAAAAAACGTTTCATTCCCGTCCGTCTATGGGCCATTATTCTGGGGGAAAATTTTAAAAATAAAGTTCGGGGCGGGGAGGGGGGGGGGGGGGTGGAGGGAAAATAACGGGAAAAACGCCTTTCTTTTTTTTTGCAATTGATTACCTTTTCTGTTTATGGGGAAGGCCTGCAATTTTTCAGGCACTTGGGAAATAAAAGGCAATTTGTGCATGGTCCTTGGTAAATAAACCCTACCAAAAACAAGACATTTTAAACTGAATGGGTAGCCGATGAAAAAAAAGTAAGATAACTGCTTAACACAGTATTTACATTCGGCAAAAGCCGGTTTTCCCGCCATGTTTTTTGGCTTTTTTTTTCCGATTTAAAAAAAATAACCACGCGAAAATTAACCTATTTCGGGAAAAGAAATCAGAAATAACATTTCCTTTTCCCCCCTGTGAATATAGTTATCATTTTACATTTAGGGGCCCAACAACTAACAAGGCCTTTTTTCTTTTTCTGCCCCAAACCCCTGCCCACCTCAGAGGCAGTGCCCCACGCCGCTCATTCCGACACCCCTCCACACCACACCCGGGCGGCCCCGCCCAGCCCCGGGGACGGGAATCCACAGGGGGCACGTGTCAAGGGAACCCACCGGGGGAGACACTGCACGCTCGAGTCACTTCGGTGGTGTTCATACGCCCGTTCTGATCAACCCTACGTAGGACAAACCACCTACTAAGCCCCCACTGACAAAACTGCTTTTCGCGGGGCCGCGTGATGAGCTCTCCCCCCGGAGGGGCCCCTCACGTCCCCAACACGCCCCCCCGGACTCGCCATCCGGTGCCCCCAAAGGGAAACCCAAAACCAACCACAAAGGGAGAGGCATCGAAAATTGAGGTCACCCTTAAGCAGGGCATGAAGGGCCCAAAAGAATTTGAGACATTTTTTTTTTTTTTTCGACGAAGAAATGAGGAGATTAAAGAGCTACGGGTTTCCTTTCGTCGAGACACATACCCCGGCTTACTTAAACCCTTCCTTTTAGAAAATCCCGGCGCAACCGGGGCCCAAGAACAGCACCTCATCTTGGGCAAGAAAATTTACAACACCCAGAAACGTCCATTAAGGGGTGAAACTCAACTGTGGGTCCCTCTTTCCCCAAATAGCCGCAGCAAACTCAACCTGGGGAACCGGGCGGGAGAAAAAAACCCCCATAATCGATGGATTCGAACCCACGACCTCCCACAGGGAGTCCGCACGCAACCACTTTTTGCCACGGGCTGGTCCCAGATGGCATTTTTTATTGAAGCGCCAAGAAGCGATCAGGTAATTTACCGTCGCATTACCTGCAGGGCTAAGCTCAATTTCCCCCCCATGTTTGGGTTTTCTCTCACCGATTGAACGTTTTTGCAGACCGATAGGGTTTTTAAAATTTCTTTGACGTGCCCCCGGGAAAAAAAAGGCAAGGGGCATTCTCGCTGGGCTCAAATTCGACAGATTAAACGTACTTCTCTTTCCGATTTCTGAACATCGCCTATTTCCCTCTCTCTTTTCTCTCCTTCCTCTCCTCATTTTTCTTCTCTTCCCTCCCTCTCCTCTCTCTCTCTCTTTGTTATTAACTATTTTGCATTGCAAAAAAAAAAACAACTTTAAATAAGCTTTTTTTCTTTTACAATCGTGGAGGAAGGAGGGTATAAACATTGATTTGATTAGAAGTGCTTGGAGGATGTTTGTTTCTACGTATTGAGTGCTTTTCTTTTCTTTGTACCATTTGACGTGTAATTTGTACAATATCGCAAATGTTTCCAACTGGATTTAAAAAAAAAAAACCCTTTAATTCTTATTTCATAAAAGATATTCCTTGACTAGTTCATTGTGAGCCGCTCCAGTTTGTTACCATTGTATCTTCCACACCCCAGAAAAGGCCACAAGGATGAAGTTTCATTAACCTGAATCTTGATATGGTGTCCTCTCCTCGTTCTGTCAGCTGCATGACTTTACTTGAACGGCTCCCCCCCCCCCCCCCTCCCCACCCCACCTCCCCCTCCCCCCCCCCCCCTCCCCCTTTTTTTTTTTTGTAAAGAAAAGTTACTAATTCCGCTCGACAAGCTAGACAAACGGATTACAGGACAAAACACGATGCATTTCGACCTCTTAGGTCTCTTTCAGGCAAAAGAAACAACAATTAGGACAATGAAATCGAAGAACGTGCAATCGCTTATCTACTCATATTCGGCGCAAAATGGGTGTGACCTTCGAGTCTTTTGTATCGATGATAGCTGGCACACTGTAACATCTGGGCTCCTGAAGACATTTAGCTCTAGCTGAACTATTTAACAAGGGCTAAGGTACAGAAAGTTTTTGTTGTTGTTGTTGTTGTTGTTGTTTTTTTTCTGTGAGCGCATTACCGCTAGCTTGATGTAATTTGTATATGAAATACAATCGCAATATCTGAACATTGCACACTGTTATTCGTTGTAATTGACAGAGGTCAGGAAATTCAGTTTCATATACTGAAATTTGCACACCACACACACACACACACACACACACACACACACACACACACACACACACACAAATCTTTGGGGGTTCTCCCCAAAGATGGTTGGAGAGATTTTCTCCCGAAGACGTTAGTGGTAGAGAGGGACGCAGATGGGCTGGAGGGAAAGGAGGGAGGGGGTGGGGGATGGTGAGGATTGTGCCGAGAGGAAAGAGTGGAGAGGGTCACGGTGGTGATGGTAATGAGGTGAGGAAGGCCGAGGGAGGGGGGGGGGGGGGGGCAGGGTTTCCTCCAAAGGAAAGCGTGAGGGTTAATTTTTTCACCAGATGTGAGCTGAAAGTTGGTGGCATGAGGAAGGGGTTGGGTGGAGATTAGGTGGGGTTGGGAGTGAGGGAGGGTGGAGGGTGGGATGTGGTTTGAAGAGGGGATGAGGTGGGTGTTTAGGGGTGGGGAGTGGGTGGGGTTCTCACCGGAAATGAGAAAGGCTACTTCTTCTTCGGAAAAGCGAGTGTTTGAGGTAGGGTAGGGTGGTCACAGGGTAGAGTGGAGAAGAATTTTCGCTTAGGAACTCTGGTATTTTCCATGCACTATTTTCACACTGGTTATGCTAGCATGGTCGTGCACGTACGTGTCAGGTTATATATTTTATATATATAATATATATATATATATATATATATATATACAATTATAAACAAAGCTTGCTCTTATGTCTTACATTGTCTTGGCGCTCGGTTACTTATCCTTGGAATTTATCAGTTTCCTGTGTATATATATATATATATAGTTGCAAAGCCAGACGACTGCAGGCGGAAATCTAAACAAATCTTAAATAAATGTTAGCGAACCGCCCAGAGAACGTGGACAAACGAGTCACGAGACAAAACACAACGCGTTTCGACCTCTTAGGTCTTCGTCTGGTGATAAATAAACGAATAAAACAACGAAAATTCACTTAGCTTTGATCGCTTCAGATCGCTCAGGCAGGGTTCAGCGCAAAGAAGGCGTTGAATCAAGTGAATTTTCGTTGTTTTATTCGTTTATTTATCACCAGACGAAGACCTTAACGCGTTGTGTTTGTCTCGTGACTCGTTTGTCCACGTTCTCTGGGCGGGTTTGCTACATTTATTAAGATTTATATATATAATATATATAAATATATATATATATATAATAAAATAAATAATATATATGTTGCGAAGATTTAAAATCAAACCCCCGGTTTTTGGAATGTTTCGCGGGCCCTTTTGGGGTAAAAAAAAATTAAGTTTTTCAAAAATTTATTTTTTTTATTTATTTTATTTTTTTATTGTTTGTTTGTTTTTTTTTGTTTTTTGCCCCAAACCGGGTCTTTGAGTCGGTTAACCCACGGGGCCCAGATTTTTGCTTCCCCCAGCCAGGGTTTTATTTCCTCACGGGGCCCGGAAGGGAGAAAAGAAAGAGAGGGGTTTTAAAAAGGGCAGGGGGAAATTTTTAAATTTTTTCACAGTGTTGTTTTTTCTTTCACTCACTTTTTTGTTTTTTCAGAATGGGGGTTCCTTTTCCCATGAAACAGCCAAGGGAAAAAAAGCATTCCAAAAGGGAAAGAGTGATGCAAAAAAGGGGTGGTTGACCAAAAGAACGGGTCTCTGACAAAAGGGAAGACAAAAAAAGAAAAGAAGAAGAAGAAGAAAAAGAAGAAAAGGGAAAAGAATAAAAAAGGAAGAAAAACAAATTGGAAAAGGGGAAAAAAAAAAAAAAAAAAAAAAAAAAAAGAAAAAAAGAACCCAAAGACAAGCAAAACCAACAGCCCCCCCCCCCCCCCCCCCCCCCCCCCCCCCCCCCAAAAAAAATCAAAAGGATGAAAAAGAAAAGAGAAAAGGGGGAAAAAGAGAAGAAGAAGAGAAGAGGAGAAAAAAGGAGGAGAAGAAAGAGAGAAGAGAAGGAGAGAAAAAAAGAGAGAAGAGAGAAAAGAAAAGAGAGGAGAGAGAAAAAAAAAAAGAAAAAAAAAGAAAAATGATCAAAATAAATCAAAAAAAAGAAAATAGCGAAAAGAGAGAGGAGAGAGAGAGAGGAGAGAGAGAAGAGAGAAAAAAAAAAAAAAAAGACAGCAATTTTCTGAAAAAAAAAAAAAAAAAAAAGGGTTTTAAAAAAACGGTTTTCGTAAACCCCCCCCTCCCCCCTCTCCCTCTCCTCTCTCTCCCCCCCCTTCATCTCCTCCTCCTCTCTCTCCCCCAAAAACTTTTCTCTTTTCCTTATTAAAACCCCGGCCGCATTTTCCCCTTTTAACCCAAGCTAGGCCCCCCCCCTTGGGAATTTTTAACCCGCCCCGGGGAAAATGGATTTAAATTTACTAACCCACCTTGGGTTTAAAACAACTTTTGATTTATTTTTTCCTGTCCCTTCCGTGAACTATTTTTTAAAAGGTTTCCCCTGTTTCTTTCTGGTCCTTTCCCCCAAAAAGGGACAGTTTTTAGGGAAATCGTCAGATGTCCCCACCACTATTTTGTGGGCAGCCTTGTGAAATTTGGGTTTAAAGCCAATTCCCCCAAATTTTTGGGAAATTGGCATAATGCAAAACTTTTGGTTTTTTTTTTTTTTTGTTTCTTTTTTTTTTTAAAATTTTTAGTTTGGTGGGGTGGTGTCTTTTCCCCCCCAAACCTATTATTTTGGGATGTTTTTTTTTTCACTTGGCTAGGGTTTGCTATCATTTCCATTAACCTCAAACCCCGATTCAGCTTCATGCTGGGATTTCAACTCGTCCACCTGTTTTGGGGGAATTTGTTTTCTGACTTGCGGTGGCTTTAAACCCCTTTTTCCCGTACCAATTGCATGTGCGATCTATCAAGCCTTGGGTCGCCCCATGTTACCTTCTGTGGGGCCCTTTTATTTTTTTCCCATTTCATCGGGTTTTATTCGAGGGGAGGAGGTCATATACAATTGGGAAAACGAAGCTATCCTGGAGCGGGCAAAAATCACGTTGCACCGGGTGGACTGTTTTTGGGCACTTTCGATTATCCCATTGCCCGTTTTGGCCTTGAAGGACTCCTTCTAATTCTTCTCCCTTTTTATTGATCCCTTACATTTCCAATCTCTTCAGCTTTGCCCCTTTCCTTGGCAAAACCCCTTTACTCCTGTTGACCCATCCCTCTCGTGGGTTTGCGTACGTTTTTTTTTTCCCCCCCTGGTCCAAAAGGGCTATTCCTCATCTATGCCTCCCGGGCTTCCTTCTGTGATATCTTCCACTTGTGCTTTCACGTCTACAATCTTGTCCCCCCCGATCTTAAACATACTGGTAAAATGCTTTCTCCATTTTTAAAGAGGATTTGTTGTAGGCAATTTTTGCTTGGGGACAAAAGAAGCAACATCGGGGGACCCGGGACTCGCCAAGCCATTTCCGATTGAATTCATTGATCTTGGTTGCTTGATTCTACAGTGCTGGTGCAATGTATTCAATATAGGTCAGAAAAGCGGGGGAATCCGATACCTGCAAGCCGAACCTTGTATTTTCCTGAGACTAACGCTGGTCTGCTTTTTAAAACCCTTCTTCCCATTTGCTTTTGTTTCCCTTTTTAATTTTTAAGGGGCTCATACCACTTTTTAAGTTTCCTGACATTCAAAACACCAAAAAATAACCGCTGCCCGCCAAAAAGAAAATAAAAAACACACAACAATTCGATTTTAAAAACATCCCGTAAAAATTAACAACTCCAATTTTACATCAAATACATATAAATTCAAAAAACCCTCTTTAGAAAAGGGAAAAAAAAATTCCATTATCATTTTCACCAAAACCCAGACGTCCCACCACTGAACAAAACGCTTCTCACGGGGCGGAGCCATTTGTTTGTCTGGCCTGTATAACCCAAGGGGCGAAACAATAACCCCCTGTTGTCATTCGTTTGTTCACTTGGGGAGATGTAAAACCAGCCTCATTCCTAGCTGAGATGAGAAACCAGGGCCCCATTCTCACTTGGAGGAAAAACCCCGTTCATTTTAGTTGGGATTTAAAAAACCTTCTTTCTCTGAACCAACCTTCTATTTTCCCAAAAAAAAACGGTTTTGGGAAACAAGGGTCATTTAACGTTAGGGGCCCATAAAACAGTTTCCCCTTTTTTCAAACACTATTAATTAAACAAAAAATCGTTTAATAGGGAACCCCCTTTTTTCATGGTTTCCTTGCGGGGGTAATTAACCGTTTCCACTTGGGTTTTAAAGGAACTTTTTTGGGAAAAAAACGGTGAAAAAGGTTTTTATTCAACCAGTTAAAAAACGGTTTTTTTTTTTTCCCAATCCCCATTTTTGGGTTAAAATTTTTTGTTTCCTCCGGCCCAACCATAAAAAAATAAAGTTTTAGGGATAAAACAAAACAAATACCCTATACATGTTTTCTTAAAATATGAAATTTCTCTTTTTGGGGGGAAAAAAGGGGGAAAAATGTTTTTCGGGGGGTTTGGTTTTATTGTTTTGTTTTGAAGGTAAGAATGTTTTTCCTCCCTAAAAAAAAGTGTTTTTGGGGGGGGTTTTTCCCCCTGTTAACAATCTGAAAAAAAAAATCAATAGGGAACCCCATTTTTCCAAATCTTTTTTTTTTTTGGGTTGGTTGTTTTGGGGGGGGTTTTTTTGGGTTGGGGGGGTTTGTGTGGTTACAAGGGGAAAGGCCCGGTTTTCCCTTTTTTTAGCATCGGAACAAACAAAGCCACCTTTAATTTTCCGGCACAACCAAAAAAAAAAAACAAACCCAACACAAAAACCAACACACACAATTTCATGGTACCCTTTCCTATTTTAATCTCTCAAAACCCAAAACACTCCAAAATTCCCCCCCACACACCCCCCCACACAACACAACACAACACACACACACACAAACACACACTTCCCCCCCCCTTCCCCCTTCCCCCACAACACCACACACACCCCCCCCCCTCCTCCCCCTACAACACACACACACCACCACACCCACACCCACACACACACACACACCAAAACCCTCCACACAACCCCCACCCCCCCCCCCCCAACCCCCCACACCACCAAAAAAAAAAAAAAAAAAAAAAAAAAAAAAAAAACCCAAAACTCCCGCGCCCCAGAGAGAAAAAGAAAGAGGGAGGGGGAAAAAAAAAAAAAAAAAAAACCTTTAAAATTTCTGGGGCGCGCCCCATTTTACTCGCACAACACCATACAACCCAGCCACACCCACACACACACACACACACACACACACACAAAACACACCCAACAACATGGGCGGGCCCGCAAGACAAAAAACAAACAACCAACCAAAAACACACCCCCCACAAAAACAGTTTGCCACCCAAAAACCCATAAAAAAGCACACAAAAAACATACAAATAATCCTTTTTCCCCCCGCGCGCCCACTTCTTCCCTCCCCCACTTTTTAAAAAAACCCCTTCTTTCCCCTTTTCCCTTTTTCGCGTCCCTTCTTTTCTCTCTCCTCTCTCCTTTCCCCTCCTCTCTCTCTCTTCTCTCTCTCTCACACACACACACTACGGGAAGTATGTGACAGAACATCAAATGTTAGGAAAAAGAAAGCTCTAAGAACTAATATTGAGTTGTTTCAGTATTCCCCAAGCTTGGGTTAAAAATGGTTTTGTTTTCTTCACATAACTAATGAGAGGCGACGGGATGATAGAGTGACAGTGCAGAAAGTTTTATAACATGAATATGTGTCCCGGGGGAGGCACTTTTGTTTTTTGATTTTGTTGTTACTTAGGGGAAAAAAAAAACCTACATACACTTTAGTGACGAAAAAGCCTCCCCCTTAATTTTTTTTTCTTCTACTGGCTTCAAGCCCTTTTCATTAACATTTACTAATCCGTTTCAATTCATGTTTTTTTCATTATAAATTTTTTTTTCGGGGCCCCAAATATTGAGTACACCCCTTACATAAAGGCCATGAGGGCCCTTGTCAAAAAAAACGTATCTGAACGTCTCTATCTCTCTCTCTCTCCTCCCTCTCCCCTCTCTCTCTCCTCTCTCTCCCCCCCCCCCCCCCCCAACACACACAACACACACACACACCACATACAAAACACGCACACCACACAAAATCACACGTTTTGCATGCTGTTATTTTCTACATTTTTTTTTTCATGTTTCCTACTGTTTCCCTTTTTATTTGACCTTTTATTACTTTAACACTTTCCTCCTGACTTTTCCTTCGTTTTTTTCCTACTTTCTTTTACCTTTCATACTTTTCTTTTCTTTTCCAAATTTTTCACTTTGTTCCTTTTTTCCCCCCCTCTTTCCCCTTTTTCTTTACCTTTCCCATTCATTCCTTCTTTTTGCCCCTACTTCATCCCCAAACCCCTTTCCCCCATTCCGTTCTTGTCTGCTACATTTTCCCAATTTTTTTCAAAATTGCCCCTTACCGTGTCCAACCTTTCTCCCCTTCCTTTTCCTACCTTTCCCTTTAAGTTTCCCTCCTTTTCCCCTTCCATACCTTTCCTTTTTACCTCATCCTTTCTGACTCCGTTACCCCGTTTTTTTTCTCCCTCCCTTTTTACCTTTTTCGTTATTTTCATTTTTGAACCTTCCCCACTTTTTCCCCCAAACCTTTTTCCCACTTTTTTTCCCCTACTTTTCTATTTCATCTCCCATCCCACCCTTTTCCTGCTCCTCCCCCCCCCCCCCCCCCCCCCCTCCCCGCCCTCCCACCTCCCCCCTTTCCCTTTTTCACCACAACCTTTTTTACTTCTCGCTACCTTTGCTTGCTTCTCCATCCCACCCTCCCACCTTTTTCTTACTTTTCCCCCCACATTTTCCAACTCCCTACCTTTTTCCCGACTTTCCCCCCCAAAATTTCCTACTTTAAAACTCTACCTTTTCTTACTCTCCCCCCCCCCCCCCCCCCCCCCCCCCCCCCTTTTTCCCCCTTTTTCTTAGTTTCCGCTCACGCCTTCCCCTGTTTACTTCTAACTTTTTCTTCCAACCGATCCCCATAAGATTTTGTCAACAGTGCGAATCACACTGCGTTTATTTCCACTTTGACATGTTTTAACCCACGGTTTTTCAACCTTTTCATGCCTGCGCATACCTTTCTTTCACGGGGCCCACTTCTTTTAAACCTTTTTTCTTCACTTTAACATTGCGTTTGCTCCTATTCTTCACTGCTGTTTATATTATTTTTAAACACTTTTTACCCACACCTATCCCAAACCCCTTTACTGTTTCCTACCACTTGCCTTTTTCCCCCTCCCCCTACTTTTTTGTTTTCTACTTCCTCTTTTTTCATCCTGTACCACCTCCTGTATTTTTTTCGGGAAAAATTTGCTCAAAGCGATTGAGATGAGCATCTGTGTCACTGTGCACGTGCTTTGACACAGAATTGCTATTTTTCCCCGCCCTTTTTGCTGTTACCCCCTTTTCCCCTTCTTCCTCCCGTTGCATAATTATGTTTCCACCTTTTGCTTCTCCCCCCCCCCCCCCCCCCTCCCCCCCCCTTCACTTTTCTTTCCGGGTTTCCGATTTAAAAAAAACCACGTTCTTTTTAGGAATAGGGGGTACTTTACATTTGGGAAAAGAAGAAATGGGTGGGTTTGGGGTGGTGTGTGTGTGGGGGTCAAAAATGTTTCCACCGCTCCAGACAAAAATTTTGGGCCCATCTTTTTGAAAAATTTTTTAGGGATGTTCATTTGGGGGTTTCAGATGATGCCCAGGTTTTTTTTTACCCAAATAGCCCTTTCTAACGGCTATAACGCCCAAAACCCGGTTTTTTTCTTCTTTATGAATATCTCAGTGACGAAAACATTACGACGCATGTTTGATTTTGGCGCAATACTTTGACCATGTTTTTTTGTGACGTTTTTCAGGAAGAAAAACTGGGAGTACGTTTAATTGCTTTTTCCCTTTTTTTTTTTTTTTCCGGCGAAACCGGGGTTTCAACAATCATGAGTTAGGTTTCTGCATCATTATACTCCCGAACTCTGGGCATATTTATTCCCACATTTACTACCTTTTTTCAGTTTTCCTTTTCTCGCTTTTTCCCAAATTTGCTATTGTTGTTTTTTCGCTTCCTTTTTTATTTCCCTTTTTTTTATGCCCGCCCTTTCATACCTTACCGACCCTCCTCACTCTTGGTAAAACTTTCATCTGTTTCCAGATGGCACTGACTTGAAAAGGCCTACTTCTCGAAACAACGTGAAAAGCCATAAAACAGTGAAAGGGCATTTTCATTTCCCCTTCCGCCTTGGGACTCCTTTATCACCCAAGTGGGCCGACTTGATCCAAAAACTCTCTTAATTGCTTTGAGACACACCACACATGGGGGTTTTTATTTTACGTTTTTATTTTGGATTTGAAAAAATTTAAGGGGTCCGCCAAAATGTAACAAAAACTCCAAAACAAAACATTTGCGCATCCTTTTTATTTTTCCCCCCTCATTACGGGGCTGAGTGTTCGGGGTTTTATCCGAAGGCGAAATTTATTTTGCTGTTGGTATAACGGATTAAGAAAAAAATTTGTTTTTTTTCTACTTTTGGCGTTTTTTTTGTTTATCTCGGAGACAAAGTTTTCTGGCTGCATCTGGGAAGATAGATGACGGGGGATATTTTTTTTAGTTTGTGGGAATGATTTATTTATATTTTGCTCTTTTTACAGTAACCTGATTAAACATCCTGTCTAATCAAAATGAGCGTAAAAATTTTGTTACGGGGATTGGGAAAAATCAAATTTAACTTTTTTTTTTTTTTTAATCAGCTGTTACAAAATAATTGTAAAGCGACAGTTTCCGAGTAAATGTCAATTTTTCTGAAGTCTGAAAAGAATCGGAACAAATGGGGCCTTTTCTACTGATGACGTTTTCGTATAGCTATCCAAAAACCTCGACAACATCTGTCACCCGTGTAATTTTATTCGCTTTCAAAGCTGAAAAAAAAAAAGAAAGGGAAAAAAAAAAAGAAAAAAAAAAAACCCCCGGGGTTTAAAATTACCACGGAAACACACACACACCCCCATACACACATCACACCATACACGAGCCCGCCGCGCGCCCCCCCCCCCCCCACACACACACACACACACACACAAATTAAAAAAGAGCCCCAAAAAGGTTTACCACACAGACAACCGCAGTGCACTGTTGAACTAAAAGTAGTGTAGGCCGTAGGGGGCCGGGGTGGACACTCGTGCAGTAACAGTCATTTGCTCGAACGGGCCTCGGGCCCCCGCGTTATGAATGGCATGAGACAGGTCGGGTAAAAAAGGGGCAAAGTTCAGCCCGGCGTGTTTTTTTTTCACTCATATGGCTTCGCCCTCGAGTTCGTAATTCGTTTTTATGGCTGTCACGGAGTCAAAGGCCTTTTTCCCCTTCACCAAGGAGATCCCAAATTTTTTTCCCCCATACCCCCCCCCCCCCCCCCCCCCCCCTTTTCCCTATCCCCTTTTCCTCCACATTCTCTCACCCCCCTTTTTTTTTTGGGAAAAATATTAAAAATTGTTTTTTTCATTCATTTAAAATTTTTTAAAACAAATACAAATGCCAGTTTTATTTTGGGTTTCCCCCCTATTTCTTCTCAAGATTGTTTAATCTTTAAAG
>CM031606.1:62906468-62908968 GCA_018398815.1 Conus ventricosus | reverse complement strand
CAACACTATTTACACAGTTCGTTACATGACGTCTAAACTACCTGACACGGAAACAACAAGACAGTTATCTACACTGTTTACACAATTCGTAACATGACATCTAAACTGCGGACATAGTTAAAGCAGATGAACTAGGCCGCCCTGGGGCGCCAGCCTTTCCCCTGAACTCATAACCTCAGCCAACAAAAACGAAAACAACAAAGCATAACACAGACTCAATCGATCTACGAACAAATCCGCAAGACAGACCATTATTATGGCCAGACAGATACTGTAGAAAGGACAGGCGGTGTCCACTCTGTATAGTGTGCGCAGTCTCACGAACTGGTGGCCCGATTCCAAGAGAAGAAGCAGGCATGTAAGAAGAAAAAGTGCACGATAGGTTTCTTTGTGTGTATAACTTGTGAGTAGTCCACCAAGGCAGAAAAAAACGATGGATGCCTGCAAAGAAAGATGCAAATTTGAAAAATCGGAGCCCAAGAGAGTGACAGAAAAGGAATTATTAGCACAGAACTTCTAGAAGGCGGTATAACAGTTTCTTCTGAAAGAGCGCTCGGTATCCCAAATGAGGCTGTTCCGCCACTCGGAAGTATTAGTCTGTTTGGGCAGTTTATGGGTTTTCCTCTTCTTCTTCTTCTTCTGCTTCTGCTTCTCTTCTTCTTCTTCTTCTTCTTCTTCTTCTTCTTCTCTTCTTTTAACCATGATGCTGTTTCCAGTTGCAGCCTCTGTGTGTCCTTGGTGATAATTCAGAAACAAATCCCCTGCTCTCATGAGCTTAATATTACAGCATTTGTTGACATTTCAGCTGATTACATGTATTCTGTTCGTCCGTGTGTTTGACTATCTTCAAGATTCAAGATGAATAAGGCTGTGCTAGTCCTGAATAAATGTTAATTTGTGTTTGATCATTCCTCCACTTGTTGTTGCTGTGTAGATGTGTCAGTTCTGGGCACGATTGGAACATCCTTTTTGAGGGGGGGATGTTTCCTTGTTCGTTCTGTGTGCTGTGCGTTGTCGTTTCTGCCAGACGATTTGGTGTGTCGGAAGCAGCATTCGTTTGGAGTTTTGGGCGGATAGTTATTTCATGATTGGAGCAAGTTACTCTACGTGTTTGTTATTTCAGTTTCAGTTTTCTTTTTCTTGTCTGGAGAAATATGAGTGGATAGGCAACAGCAATTGACCACCCGATACAATTTGTCCGCGGGTGGTCAGTTTGTACCAGGTGGTCAATTGGTACCGCAACAGCATGTCCTTCTCCAGCTGTCATGAGAGTCGCAGAGAGCCCGCCACAGACGGGGGCTATTGACAGGAAGTCCTCAGTGGTCCCTCTACAACTGAGAGAAATCCCTGCGCAGGGTGAATAGACGAACGATGCAACGCAAAGCAAAGAACGAAAAGAAAGGCCACGTGCCAGTCATGACACGGAAACCAAACAGAACAATATAATACAGCACAATTTTCTCTTCATCACATTCGGAGTCGGCTGACAAGAAATACCATGCCTTTTTTCAGCTTTGGTTTGTTTGTTTGTTTGCATAACCACCCCCCCCCTCCCCTCCCCCCCCTCCCCTCCCCCCTCCCCCCCCCCCCCCCTCCCCTCCCCCCCCCCCCCCCACCTTGCTTTGTCTTCCGCTCTATCAAGCTATGTTTTACTTTCGGTTTCCGGTTATCACAACATTGGGAAAAAAACGGTCTTGGTAAACATATTTTGAACTCAAAGATCTGTCTTAATAAAAATGGCTTGAATTCATGGGTGTGCATTTGCGGACTTGTTTTCGCCCTGCGCAGGAAAATGCGAAGAGTTGTGCTTTTGCAGAAAGACAGGATACGTGACGCTGCTCTGGGAAAAACCGAGGAAATATATACATAGAAGCCCACCAGATTCTCCTGTTATTGTTATATCGCCTCCCCTCCACCTCTTTCACGCAACCTCCACTCTCCTCCTATCGTTCACAGCTGTGTTTCAGAGTCCAACCCTCTCCCATCTTGTCAAGGAAGCTAGTCCCAAACGTCGGCTAGAATGTTGAGAAGCGTGGAGCACTAGCCTACCTTTGGTTCAATGACGTAACCTCACACTTTTTTTTTTTCGGTGCTGATCAAAACGCGTTCTTCTCACTGAGGCCCTGGGTCCGTTAAGGACACAACAGCCCCCACACCGGCGGAAACGATCTTTGGTGCAATCCGTCGTTCAGACGCAGTGAGTCAGTGGAGTCACAACCAGACGGAAAACGACGTTACAACACGGATCGGGATCGAAGGAATGAATTATCGAATGAGTGAAGGGATGAATGAATCAATGGTTGCTTTGTTGTCGCCGGCCAGCCACGCTAAGGTTTAGCCAGCCGGTGTTTACAGCAAAGAAGTAGCCACCGGGTCAGTGAGGGCATTTCCTACGGCTGGAGTTGTGCCACGTGTCTGGCCCACTTGATTAGCCTACTTCAGTCGCTTCCTAGGCACTCGATCACTCAGTCTCCGGAGGATGTAACGCTTTCATCGGGGA
>CM031606.1:62873968-62893968 GCA_018398815.1 Conus ventricosus | reverse complement strand
GTCACGGGAGATTAAATGCTGAACACCTGTCCAAAATGGGGGTAAAGACCAAGCGAACCGCTCCCCTAAACTCTCCGTCCCCATTCACACGTACGCCTTAATTAATTAACCAGCATCCACGAACCCATCCAACCCGTTCTACCTGTCTTTCCCTCGTATTTCCCTCTCTCTTTCTCTCTCTCTCTCTCTCTCTCTCTCTCTCTCTCCTCCTTCTCTCTCTCTCTCCCCTCTCTCTCTCTCTCTTGTGTGTGTGTGTGTGTGTGTGTGTGTGTGTGTGTGTGTGTGTGTGTGTTTCTTCCTGTTTTCCTGTTTCTCTTCATTTCTCAATGGGAAAGCCCAGGCAAGCAGGTGTGGACGCAGAGCGCGCAGAGAGGGACAAGCCCCAGGTGCCAGAGGTCAGAGAGAGGATGCTGCTAATCAGAAGAACGAAACACAAAACACGAGTTTTGAGGTTTTTTTCCCCTTCACCTCGACATTCGAAGCCAGTGAAGAGGCAGTCAGGAATGAGATCTCTAGAGGTTATGACGTCAGGGAACTTCACGAAAGAATTTGAAATTGCAGAGTTATCAATGTTGTAGACAGGTCAAGGCAGAATTTCTGTTCTTTGCGCGTTACTCCTCCTCCTCCGTCTTTATAAACCGTCCACCTCGCCCCGTCTTACAAAACCATCTCTCCGAAATAATCGTGCAAGTGAGCATTTATGATTGTGGAAAGTATTGTAGGTGTTATAAACTATCAACACGTTTTCCTAGACGTTCTTTTTGTGATTTAGACCAACATCTTTTGCTTAGGGAAAGAAGGGGAGATAAAAGAAAACTTCCCATGGTTATTAAAAAAACAACAACAACAACAACAACAAAAAATCCTGATTTCAAGAGAGAGCTAATGTTTTCAAACAAACTTTGTCGTAAAAGTGCTTTTGACGAGTTTTTTTTTTTTAATTTTATTATTATTTTTTTCATGTTCTCTTCTCTTTGTTTTTCTGTTTACGAGTATTGATGCAATTTAACGAAAGCAGCTTTGTGACTTTGGAAAGAGGCTGGTATAAAGCTTTGAACAATGCTCACGTAAGCAGAGAACAGCATGCATGAATATACCAGTAGGCTGGCTTACACACACTGCGTTCACCATTGTCACGTGACGCAGAATTTTTGTTTAAAAGTATCGATGCATTCTAACAAAAGAAAGTGTGTAACTTTGGTAAGATGTTGATTTAAAGCATTTAACAACACACGCACGCACGCACGCACGCACGCATGCGCACACACAGAGGCACAGAATAGTGCGAAAGAATATACTAACAGATATGTACTCAATGGATTCATTATTCACAGGTAACGCAAAATTTTACGAACAAACGGAAGAATCTTCCTCTTCGCATGGCACTCTTGTGAATAAAACCATGTGATGAAATACTCCCCCCTTTAAGGATACTCTTATTAAAAAAAAAAAAAAAGCTCATCCAGTTAAATGCTTCACTTCTGAGTGTATTTGTAAAAGAAAGTCCTGTGGTAAAATTGGCCTTTTTCCAGGGTAGTTCTGAAAAGTCCTCTAAACAGTCTTCTTCTTAGGGACTTTTGTGAAAGATGTCCCTCCTCTGAAATGTTCCCCATCTTGGATACTGTAGAGCAGCCAGTCATTCGGCCAAATGATTCCCTCTTTGATGGTACCGTTGTGAAGAAAAAAAAAAATCCTCCGGTAAAATGTTCGCCTTCTGAGGCTACGCTTTTGAGAGAATTCCGTTCCTCATCTCTGCGCACTCTTGTAACAGAAGTGCTCAGATGAAGTGTTCCCCATCAGAAGATATTCTTGTGAAAGCAGTTCCGTGGTAAAATGTTTCTCTTCTGAACACGCACTTGCTCTCTGGTAAAATGTTCTCTATCAGATAGCGCACATTAAAAACAAAGAAACAAACAACACCCCAAAAAACAAACAAACAAACAAAAACATACAACACACACACACACACACACACACACACACACACACACACACACACACATACACACACACACACACACACACACACACACACACACACACACACACACACACACACAAAAAACGATCTAGTAAAAGGTTCCCCTTCTGAAGATACAGTCGTGACAGAGTTTCTCCGTTGAAATCATCCTCTCCTCCTTCACCGCGCACTTTTGAAAGAAAACCTGTATATTCTCCCATAAACTGTGTCCATTCGGGGGGCACTCTCATGGAAGAAATATTCCGCTGGAAGATTCCTCTCCTGAGAGTACTCACGTTAGACAAGTATATACATAAACGGTTCCCCTTCTGTAGGTGCTGTTGTGAGGGAAACCGTCCATTATAATGTCCCCCCTTGTTAAAGAAGTCCTTTTGGTAGGTGTTCCCTGCTTGAGCGTGCTCATGTGGGCATGTAATGAATGTAGAAAACGATTTGAGCTGGATTCAAACATAGGAGAGAGAGAGAGAGAGAGAGAGAGAGAGAGAGAGAGAGAGAGAGAGAGAGAGAGAGAGAGAGAGAGAGAGAGAGAGACAGACAGACAGACAGACAGACAGACAGACAGACAGACAGACAGACAGACAGACACGACGGATGGAACTGACTTTTCACACACCAGTCTTCAAGAGCCACCCAAGCGAAGGCATCACGTATGTTTATACCTTTAGACACGGCGCCATTTGCTTTTAGCGATAAGCGCATGATATACTTTTGGGCCGGTTCTGATGTATTCAGTTGTGTGCTTGTGACCCCTTCGCCGCACGTGTTACATGTTTTCACACAGGAGCTGCTGCCGTTCGACGTAGATGGAAGAAGACGATGAGTGAATTTCTGGCGTGGTCGCTCGTGGCAGCTGTGTCCAGAGTTTGTGGGAATGACTGAGTAGCAGACGTTAGCGTCGGTGATGTATGCATAGTAACAAGTGCCAGACTTGTACCGATTTCTTTCTTTCTTTCTTTTTTTTTTTTTTGCCAAAGCACTGTGCTTTTATGTGGAATAATGTAACACGTGTTTCACGCACATACACGGTCTTTTGACTTTGGTGTAATAACTATAGTATACTGCATAAGTTACTTATCACACCAGTTTTCTCAGTGTGCAAATCGGGCTGCTCCCTCTTTGGGAGATGGTGAGGCCATGGAACGATTGCATTCATATTTCTCTCTTGTTTCCGTATACATTTTTTTTTACCTTTATGATTCGGTTTGTCCTACGGAACCTTGCAATGAACATCTTTTAACTGGGTTCTATCACGTCTGCGATGGTTCATCGTCTGATTCGAAAGTCTAGAACTCGGACCATAATCATTGTCTGAGGTTACAGTGGAAGTGGGGAGAATATACTCACCCAAGGCGAGATTCGGAACCGCATACCCGAGGTTCGCTTCTAAAGCGAGCAGCTTGTCCCCGGGTACATCACGCTTCGCCGAATCACGTTTCGCCTCATCCTTTTCTAGCATGCATAACTGCCAGTGTACCCATACCGGTGCTGTAAAATTTTCAAGTGTAGCATTCCACACAAAAAGAAACACACGGTTCACCCAAACGTGTTTGTGGTGTATGCGAAAAAAAGGCAGTATTTCGAAGATGAAGTGAAATTGAAGCAAAAAGAAACTAAATCAGATGCCAGATAGTTTAAACTTTTTGTGTTCACCCCAGTCTCTCTTATGTGAATCAGTATATCTGTCGTATTACTAGACTCACCGAACATGACTTGGCAAAACGTGGTGCACCGGTTTCCACAGTCGCTTTTAGTAGAAAATAACTGTGCTCAGTTGAAAATGTTGAATCCACATTTCAAACCATCATCATCATCATCTCTCTCTCTCTCTCTCTCTCTCTCTCTCTCTCTCTCTCTTCTCTCTCTCTCCTCTCTCTCTCTCTCTCTCTTTCGCACACACAAGTTTCAGTTTCATCAAGGAGGCGTCACTGCATGCGGACTAGTCCATATACGCTACACCACATCCGCTAAGTTTTGAGACCACACTATGCATGATTTGAAGCTGATGGATAAATGAATGAACACCAAAGATGAGACATTTGAAGAAGAGGGTCTCGTGGCTACGACTGAGCGGATGTCTGACCTACGTATTAGCCCAGCGCGCACACACAGACACACACATACGCGCGCGCTCGCTCGTTCGCAGGCACGGAGAGAGAGAGAGAGAGAGAGAGAGAGAGAGAGAGGAGAGGGAAGAGCGGGCGAAAGCTGTTCCAAACGCCACAGAGTAGGCTACAGGAAACCGAATCAACAGCAGTCTGCTGAACCAGTCGGGGCCACCACTAGTAGAGCAATCATGAGTGGGGTAACGGCACAGCTGGCCTGGCAATCTCGTCAGCCATGAGTAGCCACTAGAGTGATCTACCCCTCTTCGTTGAGTAATACAAGGTCACCGACCTACGTAGATGAAATGATCGGCAAAAAATGTTAATCGACGATCACTGATGACGGAACCAGCTGACTCGTACATCCTCTCGCAGTCGGTTGTGAAGAGAAAAATGCCAACAGTGGCAAACGAAGTGACGTATTTCCAAAGGAAGCACTTTCCGTCATCGATTTCACGCAAGCTGCAGCGTTGGGAATTATTATCCAGCAGGGCATTTGAAGCAAATTCGGTTCGCGAAAAAGTTGCGAACGTTGATGTAAGGAATATGTAGGCTCTGTATCAAACGCTCGACGTTGAATGTTAACGTTTGAAATGCGGCTCTTGAGAACAGTTATGTGACGTAACTATCAAACGCCGTGCGAATTTATTTTAACACAAAAATGACGTTTTTCTAACACAGGATATTTACTATGTTTTCAAAAGTCTCAGTAGCTTCGGAAGGATAGTTGAAGGCACAAAATGGCACCGAAAAACACGGCGACCATTAATTTTAACGGCGCTTTGTGCCAGTTCAAAGGTAGTGCATACTCATGCTGAACTCTACTATGTCCAGGATATAAGGTGGATCGAACCAGCTCATTTTCATGAATTTCTGGGCGTAGCCATCTTTGTTTTCCTCGCTAAGTTTCATTTTTATACAAGTTCAGTTTTCTGCAACGATTGCGACGTTATATTCCTCAGAGTTATGATGTTTTTAGGGTATTTGATGAAGCATGAATGTCATACTAATTCTCATCCAGGAAGCTAGTCCTAAACAGCGTCAGTGTCAAGAAGCACGGATGCTGTCCTGAGTTTGGTGATGTTGCTCATTATGTCGGTGTGAATCAAGACGCTGTTCTTTCCTTGTTGGGCACTACCTAACGAAACAACAAACGTGCATACATTTTTTTTTTTTAATTGCAAAATAAAACCCAGTGTGGTGTTCGAGTGATAGAGCAATACCAAACTGGCATCGAAAAACACACGAATTGTGACTTTAAAAGCCAGTTTGAATGATTTAATGATTATTACAGAATTGTTAGGGTAAGGCTGTTTGTAGTCTGTCCTTTTTTTCAAGAAAAGAACGTGTATGCACATTTACATAATCTAATAACAGTTTTTATGGTCAAAAGATGTATTTGATATTGAGTATGGAATTGAAAGACGCATACAAAACTTACCGGCGGTACAGATCACGTCGACATATGAACAGGCATACAAATATACGTGCACTGCTACGCAAATAGGCCTATACGAACATACAAAGGTCCACAAACATGTATGTGCACCACTTACTCCGCACCATAGAGTAGCCATTTTCGTTTCAGCCTGAAAAGTAGAACAAGCTTGTTTAAAAGCCAATTTTGAAAAATGGCTTCGAATTTCCAAATTTAAAATTATCGTCATTCTGATGACGTATAAATCATACTTACGACATTAAATGGACTGTCATTTTTTGGGACAAAACAGTTATATTTACGAGATTAATCGACTTTGTCTTCCATGTTTAAGGACAAAAAATAGTTCCGTGTCACATATACCTTGTTGTGCCCTACCTTTTAACTATCTCACAGTAGTAACGTAATTTTGGTCCGCATGTTCGAAAACAGTTTTTAAAGCCAAATCGCTACCTTGTTCAATTTTGGTAACGTTCGGTGTTTGACAACGTTGCAACCGTTGCGGATAGTTGAATTGTTGGCGCCCTCGCCAACGGAACGGAACAGAATGCGTACCAAAAAACAAACAAACTAAAAACAAGATGCAAAGCATATAAACGTACTCCCAGTTTATCCTGAATACGCGTGAGATATTCCATAAAGAGGAAAAACCGTCTTGGACTGGTGTAACCGTTAGTAATGGCTATTCTGGTAAACATCGGCCATGGTCTGTGACCTATAATGAACATACTTACAAATTTTTAGAAAGATCGGCCAAGAACTTTCTGAGATTTTCTATAAAAAAAGAAAACCATTAGTAACGGCTATAACGGTAAACTAAAACATAGGGCATCATCCGTAACCCATAATGAACATACATGCTAATTTTCACAAAGACCGGCCATGTACATTCTGAGATATTCCATAAAGAAAAAAAGCGTTACAGCCGTTAGTAACGGTATAACGGTAAACTAAAACATCGGGCATCATCCGTAACCCATAGTGAACATACCTGCTAATGTTCACAAAGATCAGCCAAGTACTTTCTGAGATATTCCATAAAGAAAAAAATGTTACAGGCCGCTACAGCCGTTCGTAATGGCTATAACGGTAAACTAAAACATCGGGCATCGTCCGTGACCCATAATGAACATACCTGCTAATTTTCACAAAGATCGGCCAAGCACTTTCTGAGGTATTCCATGAAGAAAAACAACCGTTACATGCCGTTACAGCCGTTAGTAACGGCTATAACGGGGTAAACTAAAACATCGGGCGTCATCCGTGACCCATAATGAACATACCTGCTAATTTTCACTAAGATCAGCCAAGTACTTTCTGAGATATTCCATGGAAAAGAAAAACCGTTAGAGGCTGTTACACCCGTTAGTAACGGCTGTGACGGTAAACTAAAACATCGGTCATCATCCGTGACCCATAATGAAGATACCTACAAATTTTCAGAAAGATCGGCCAAGTGCTTTCTGAGATTTTCCGTAAAGAAGAAAAAGCGTTAGAGGCTGTTACAGCCGTTAGTAACGGCTATAACGGTAAACTAAAACATCAGGCATTTTTCTTGACCTATAACGAACATTCGTGCTAATTTTCAGAAAGATCGGCCAAGTCCTTTTTGAGATATTCTATACAGAAGAAAAATCGTTACAGGCCGTTACAGCCGTTTGTAACGGTAAACTAAAACATCACGCATTATTTCTGACCCATAATGAACATACCTACAGATTTTCAGAAAGATCGTCCAAGTACTTTTTGAGATATTCTATAAAGAAGAAAAACCGTTACAGGCTGTTACAGCCGTTGGTAACGGCTATAACGGGGTAAACTAAAACATCGGGCATCATCCGAGACCCATAATGAACAAGCTGCTAATTTTCACAAAGATCGGCCAAGTACTTTCTGAGATATTCCATGGAGAAGAAAAAGCGTTACCGGCCGTTACAGCCGTTAGTAACGGCTGTAACGCTAAACTAAAACGTCGGGCATCATCCTTGACCCATAAGGAACATACCTACAAATTTTCAGAAAGATCGGCCCAGTAGTTTTGTCTGGAGCGTGTGGAACACATTTTTGACCACGGACACACAGACACACAGACAGACAGACAGACAGACACACAGACAGCATTTCTTCGTTCCCATTCTAAAGTACTCCCTGTTCTACAAGAACTGGGAGTACAAAAACAACGGAAGCCATTATGAAGGAAACCTGATCTGTGTGGATCCTGCAGGGGGTCCATGTAATGGAATGTGTGAATGACCTGGAATTGTCTGCGTCCTTGGCTGCTCTGCCTGCTGGCAGCTGAAAGATCAAGGAGAGGAGGGGAGTGGGGATGGGGGATAGGGAGGGAAGGGGACATATAGTACATTGGAATTATTCACGCTGAATGTGCAGATTGGTAATCTGTCTATCCATCTGTCTGTCTGTCTCTTTGCCAGTCTGCCCCCCCCCCTCTCTCTATCTCTCTCACTCTCGCTCCCTCTCTCTCTCTCTCTCTCTCTCTCGCTCACTCGCTCGATCGCTCGGTCGCTGTCTCTGATTCCCACAAGAGAGCAACTATGTAGGTCAGTCGTAAATGCTCTCTCTCTCATTCTCTTTCTTTCTCTCTCTGAGAGAGAGAGAGAGAGAGAGAGAGAGAGAGAGAGAGAGAGAGAGAGAGAGAGAGAGAGAGGTGAAGATGGCGGGGAAGGTGCGCTAAACGTCTTGTTTAGTTAATAGGGTGTTGAACTTTTCACTTTGTGACCCAGATTTATTTGTGCACAACATAGTTCCTTGGGTAACCCGACACCCTCTGTGTTGTCATTGCACTCGCGTGCACGACTCGATGTAAAGTACACAGATGTGCCGGAATGAGAGTTGGGTAGGTGGGGAAAGAATGAGGGAGAACAGGGAAGATGTCGAGGGAGAAGGAAAGCGAGAAAGTTAAGAAAAATGTTAATTCATTAAAACACACACACACACACACACACACACACACACACACACACACACACACACACACACACACACACACCACACACAACACACACACACACACACACACACACACACACAAGCTATTAATGTAGACTCTTCCGTCTGGGTGACTGAAATCCGTTTTCTCGGCAAGGCCCCAGACGGAAATTCCGTTTTTCAAGTTTCGTTATTTCCCCCAAAAAGAAGATTTTTTGGGGAAAACAGTTGAATCGGCGGTCTTATGACCGAAGCAGCACTGTAGCAGACGACCGGAAATGAGGAAGCGCTCTCTATCGTTGAAGACAACACAGGTCCAGCGATCTTTGTTAGCCTACGTCGCGCCATTGTGCTGGAAGAGAAAGTTTTCCCCGCCGGGGCCTTTTTGGGCGGGGGGCACTCGATAGATCCCCGTCTCAATGGATCCCCGTCTCGATAGATCCCTGTCTCGATAGATCCCCGTCTCGATAGATCCCCGTCTCGATTGATTCCTGTCTCGATGGATCCCCATTACTGTTTTTGGATCTACCGAGATGGGGATCTATCGAGATGGGGATCTACCGAGATGGGGATGTACCGAGACGGGGATCTATCGAGACTGAAATTCGTACACATGTAGGGGTCATCCCGATAGATCCCCGCACCGAACCGATAGATCCCCGCACCGAACCGATAGATCCCCGCACCGATAGATCCCCGCATCGGTAGATCCCCGCAAAGGGTTAGGGTTAGGGTTAGGGATCTATTGGTGTCGGGAGCTATCGAGGTGCACCCCACATGTAGTAGGGGATCTATCGAGACGGGGGTCTACCGAGATGGGGATCTACCGAGACGGGGATCTATCGAGACGGAAATTCGTCCACATGTACTGGGGATCTATCGAGACGGGGATCTACCGAGACGGGGATCTATCGAGACGGAAATTCATCCACATGTACTGGGGGATCTATCGAGACGGGGATCTACCGAGATGGGGATCTACCGAGACGGGGATCTATCAAGATGTACCCGCCTGGACGGCCTCTGGACCCCTGCCTCATTTTCAGTTTTGTCAGATTTTCAAAGTGTCACCCTTGTGTAGAATTTTCCGCCACATGATTAGATGCAAGCTTAGGTCGTGAGAAACTAACCTTACAGCCTTTTGTTCCTAATGTTGCTTTTGAACTGCTTACAGCCCTAAAATGACGGCAATCGTCGACTTGGATTTGAGCAGCATAACTTGACTGCGCGTACGCGTGTGCTACTCACGTTAAAAAAAAAAGAAGAAAAAACCCCTTAGTGAAGATGATCATGGGATACTTTGCAGTCAGGTAGTTTGGTTCCTTCTGTCGATGCTTGTGAAAATCAAGTTTATGGCATTAAAAGAAAGTCTTTCAAATTAAAAGACTATCGCTGCAAAGAAAGGTCATATATAGAGCCACTTCTGGGTTATTTTTTTTTGTTTTTTGTTTGTTTTGGTAATGATATGGGTATTTACCAGCCTACTCATTAATTAAAGTCTCAGCAATACCCTTTGAATGTTTAAGGAAAGAAAATCGGTCGAGACCTGCACAACCAAAATTTACTGAGCTTGTTTTTAGGCCCCATTCTATAGTTACCACCAAGTTTGTGAAGATCGGCACGGCAGTTGTTGTTTTTTTCTGTAATCTTGCTGTCAGACAAACCGGCCAACTAAGCAAGGGACGCGGGTGATCACATGGTATCCTTGTGGGGGATTATTTGGAAAAAAATGGCAAATAACTTTTGCCCCCATGGTGAAACATTCAAAGGCATACATTACTCCTATGGTGAAACATTCAAAGGCACACACTTGCTCCCATAGTGAAACATTCAATGGCACACACTTGCTCCTGTGGTTAAACATTCAAAGGCACACACTTGCTCCCATAGTGAAACATTCAAAGGCACACACTTCCTCCCATAGTGAAACATTCAATGGCACACACTTCCTCCCATAGTGAAACATTCAAAGGCACACACTTGCGCCTAAGGTGAAACATTCAAAGGCACACACTTGTTCCTATGGTGAAACATTCAAAGGCACACACTTGCTCCCATGGTTTAAACATTCAAAGGCACACACTTGCTCCCATGGTGAAACATTCAAAGGCACACACTTGCTCCCATAGTGAAACATTCAAAGGCACACACTTGCTCCCATAGTGAAACATTCAAAGGCACACACTTGCTCCCATGGTTAAACATTCAAAGGCACACACTTCCTCCCATGGTTTAAACATCAAAGGCACACACTTCCTCCCATGGTTAAACATTCAATGGCACACACTTGCTCCTGTGGTTAAACATTCAAAGGCACACACTTCCTCCCATAGTGAAACATTCAAAGGCACACACTTCCTCCCATAGTGAAACATTCAAAGGCACACACTTCCTCCCATAGTGAAACATTCAAAGGCACACACTTCCTCCCATAGTGAAACATTCAAAGGCACACACTTCCTCCCATGGTGAAAGATTCAAAGGCATATACTTGCTCACACGGTGTAATGTATTTTATATCTAGCTTGAAGGCTGACATTCGTGTGCGTGTGCGTGCGTGTGTGTGTGT
This sequence comes from Conus ventricosus, assembly GCA_018398815.1. Classification (NCBI taxonomy): domain Eukaryota; kingdom Metazoa; phylum Mollusca; class Gastropoda; order Neogastropoda; family Conidae; genus Conus; species Conus ventricosus. The sequence continues at coordinate 62,882,932 of CM031606.1, read as the reverse complement.
GTGTGTGTGTGTGCGTGCGTGCGTGCGTGCGTGCGTGCGTGCGTGCGTGCGTGCGTGCGTGCTGCGCGCGCGCGCGCGCGCATGTGTGTGTGTGTGTGTGAGTGTGTGCGCGCGCGCGCGTTGTGGGGAACAAGACACAACGGCCAAAATGTGTGTGGTACTACAATGTCATGTGAATACACGTGAAACAGAACTCGTGTTACACGTACAGTGACATTCCTCTGACATGTGGACGTGTGTGTTCGGGGAAGAGGGAAAGGGGGTGAGGGGACTGAAGGAAAGGGGAAGTTAAGAGAAAGAGAAGGGGGTGGGGGTGGAGATGGGGAGACTGCCACAGTAATTGTGATGGTATATGAGTGCACTAGAAGGCCCAATGTGATGGATAACAGGCTTGCGTGGCCGTGCTGTTCTTGTAGTTAGTTTTGCACTCGGCGATAACCCTCTGACTAACGGGTCCCACATATTTGCACTGAACCAGGAAGGAGAAGGAATCTTGGACGGTGGATTTGGTGGGCACTGGGCGAGATGGGATGGGGGGTGGGGGCGTAGGTACCGGCAGTATGAGGATGGGGCAGGAGAAAGGAGAGGGTAATGGCGGATGTGGTCGTGGTCGTTGTGGTAACGGCGTAATGGTGGTAGTGTGTGTGTGTGTTGTGTGTGTGTGTGTGTGGTGTGTGTGTGTGTGTAATGGTGGTAGTGTGTGTGTGTGTGTGTGTGTGTGTGTGTGTGTGTGTGTGTGTGTGTGTGTGTGTGTGTCGCACGCAGGCACACACACACACACACACACACACACACACACACACACACACACACACACACATATACACACACACACACACACACACACACACACACACACACACACACACACACACACACACACACACAGCATTGATACAGATTGAACAAATAAGAAAATAGTTCTTGGCCCAGACACGATGAGATCGATCCTTTGCAATCGTCAGGAATATTGATGTCACTTTTTTATGCAGATGCTGGATAATTGACAGCGACAATTCAACTAGAAACAAGCCGTAAATAGACAGTCAAAGAATGTTATCACGAAAAGTATAGTTAGTTCAGTGCCACGTTTGTAAAATTCCATAATCAGACTATCAGGACCTGCAGTCTTTGGGAGTTTAAGTGCCCGGGGACAGTAACTCGGATTTCTGCTATGGTTACTGTCTAGTTCAAGAGTATCTCAACTGAATGAATATCTGCAGACTCTGTAATCACTTGCATTAACTTTACCCCTTCATTGTCGCCATTGCTTCAACACCTGCGCTCGCAGAAACAACTTGCCTGAAGTGAAAAACAAGAGTTAAAAAGAAAGAAAAACATTGTTAGACTAATCGCAGCTTAGCGGTTTCACCAAACATTCGATTTGTAGCCTAGAACTTTCATGAATCACTTAGTGTCCTGTTACACATGCAGTTTGATTCCTTTATTACGGTTTCCTTTCGGGTTTCAGCAGCTCCTTGTCTTGCCTTCTCTCTCTCTTGTTATTTAAAGAAAGCCAATTATCAAGTGCTCTGTTTCTCTCTGTCTGTCTCCCTCCCATAAAATCTTATTAGAAGCCATGTATAACTGAGACGATGACATGTGACTGCATAGTGAACGTGTACAAGTCATGCTTGAAGAAGCTGTACCGTTTCTGTAATTTGACGGTAGTCAGTCGCTTTATAGATTCAATGAATACTTTATACACACTGCCTTATACTGGTCAGTATTGGAGATGCCGATTGTGGCGCTCCTTAGGGTCCACTGGTCTTGGGATTATTAAGTTATGATGGCATGCATAAAAGAATTCAATCAACTGATTTTCACGTGTTGTCCATTCATATTCATCCATTACTTTGTTAGCAAGAAATTTGCAGCTATATCTAGAGAGCGAACTTAACCTGATCAAACATGATTATGGGACATGGGGCTAATGTTGTGGGAGGGTACACTGATGCTGGTTGGTGATGGGACAGATTAGACTATGGAGTGCGTGACCGCTCTCTCTCTCTCTCTCTCCTCTCTCTCTCTCTCTCTCTCCTCTCTCTCTCTCTCTCTCTCTCTTCTCTCTCTCTCTCTCTCTCCTCTCTCTCTTGCGTCGGCGCGCGCGCGCGCGCGTGTGTATGCGCGCACGTGTTTGTGTGTGTGTGTGTGTGTGTGTGTGAGAGAGAGAGAGAGAGGGAGGGAGGGAGGGAGAGAGAGAGACTTCAGACTTCAGATGGTTTATTGTGCGGACATTGTGTCCATACAGTCCAGTGAGTTTTATATGAATGTCATTCTGGAGCTTTTTTGTGACGTCGTTACACACATATCACTTTAGAAAACTCTCTCTCTCTCTCTCTCTCTCTCTCTCTCTCTCTCTCTCTCCTCTCCTCCTCTCTCTCTCTCTCTCCTCTCTCAACAAAACAGGAAAGTAACACCTGAGTGCGCAAGCTCTCGCACACAAAGAAATGCACGCAAGCAAGCATACCGACACACAATCAAAGAATTTTCGCAAGGGAACGGGAGTTATCGCATGAAGAAATAACTGGCCAGCAGCCTGTAAAAAATACGTGACGACAATTCAGATGTATTTCAGACTGAACCTGAAAACATGTTGAATGACAAATCTGCATTATTTGTTGATAACCTTCAGTCAGAAGACTTGATTCTGAATCCTAGACAGACTTAGATTCGTGTGCCTGCTATGAACTTTTTAATTTAAACGGTGTCTGTACCCTGATGCCATTGATGCAAAGTTTGGTTTTGGACCCACTCTGTGCGCACGCACAATGTCACCCACTGACCATGTTTTTCCTGGCACAGTATCCTTCAGAGAATCCACCACTTTGATGGCACAAGACTCAAACGTTTCACCAGGGGTTTCTACAAGACCGAAAAAAACGGAGGTTGTCCCGGCTAGAAAAGGCTTCTAACTTATCCACTTCTTGATACCGTTTCCATTAGTCCGTGAGATCTGTGTGTGTGTGTGTGTGTGTGTGTATGTGTGTGTGTGTGTGTGTTGTGTGTGTGTGTGTGTGTGTGTGTGTGTGTGTGTGTGTATATATCTTTCTGTCTCTTTGTGTGTCTGTCTGTCTTTGTCTTTGTCTCTGTCTGCCTGTGTGTGTGTGTGTGTGTGTGTGTGTGTGTGTGTGTGTGTGTGTGTGTGTGTGTGTGTGTGTGTGTCTCTTTGACTCTGTCTGTCTGTCTCTCACTTTCTGACGCTGTCCCTCCGTCTCTGATTCTCTCTGTCTCTGTCTGTCTCTCCCCTCCCCCCCCCCCCCCCCCCCCCCCCCCACTTACCACACCCACCTCTCTTTATTTCTCTCTGTTTGTCTGTTTTGTCAGTGATTGAATTTCGTTTTGGAGTATCAGATTTTGACGTAAATAGTGTATTATTTCTGTCACAGAAACCCTACATACACTCAGTTACTATGTCCAGTTTGTACAGAAACTGAACTCGAATCACACATTGTATTATGTTTCCCATTTTCGTTTAAGATAAGAACTGATAGCAGAAACAGTCTATGGAAATCCAAAATGCTTTTTAATTGACCTCTCGAAGTCATCGCATAGTAATCTTGTTATAACAGATTTATATGTATACTTGCACAAAGTCTTTCAGATGAGAGAAATGCAATATCATAACGTTATTTCTTTGTCTTTTTTCCATTTATTAAAATGTAGATAATACTGATGCTCACACCCTTCATAAAGGGGAGCTGCCTTTATCTGAATTTAAAAAAAAACCTGTCAATTTCATATCTCTCCCACCGCCTTTCCTCCTTTATGTCTCTCTCTCTCTCACTATCTAGCTGTCTGTCTGTCTGTCTGTCTCTTCCTTTCTTTCTGCGCGGCTTCTTCTGTCGTTATCTATGTGGTGCGTGCATCCTGTCTATTGTTTATGGGACATGTCAGTGTGGTGTAAGAAAGGAGGGCCTTAGAATATAGACTTCTATTTTTAGGAGGGAAGGAGTGAGGGGGTGACTGGAGCTGTGTAAGAGGAGAGAGGGAAGGACATGGCTAGAAAGAAAGGAGAGAGAGAAAAAAAGGTCTTATTGTGAAGAAGAAAGAACCAGCTGGCTGGAGCCGAGTTTCTCATTACGTCCCAATGGATAGGATTTACAGCGACTTGTGGCTCCGTGTGTCACGGTTCTGTGAGCCGAGTTTCTCATTACGTCCCAGTGGATAGGATTTACAGCGACTTGTGGCTCCGTGTGTCACGGTTCTGTGAGCCGAGTTTCTCATTACGTCCCAGTGGATAGGATTTACAGCGACTTGTGGCTCCGTGTGTCACGGTTCTGTGAGCCGAGTTTCTCATTACGTCCCAGTGGATAGGATTTACAGCGACTTGTGGCTCCGTGTGTCACGGTTCTGTGAGCTTCATGCCTGAACCTACGCCGCCGCCCACACACCCCTACCCCTACACCCCAATCTCCTCCACCTCCGTTTCGTTTTGATTCTCCTGGCACCTGCTTCACCGTTGACTGTTGCTGCTGATCTCATGGTTTGCGGTTGACGAAGCAGTTTAGTCATGGGTCCTTTGTTTATGGTGATACCACTTTGTTCTGATGACAGAGGTCATGGTATCTTTTTGATCCTCCTTCCATGCTGTCTCCTTTGTACGCCGACTGAGCTGCTGTATGTTTTTTTCCCCATAAAATCATTTCTCACTCCCTAAAACCCCGACCCTCTCCTTTCCCCTTCACTCTCTCTCTCTCCTCCTCTCTCTCTCCTCCTCTCTTCTCTCTCTCTCTCTCTCTCTCTCTCTCTCACACACACACACACACACACACACACACACACACACACACACACACACACACACACACACACACGCACGCACGCACGCACGCACGCACGCACGCACTCGTATACATCTTCTGTCCATCGTTTGTTTCCATGGTTGAAGAACGACATCAGTTTTCCGCGTACATTTCAGAATAATGTAGGTGACAGCCAATGACAGGGTCTTTATGATAGAGGGGATAGAGTGAGAGAACGGAAGAGAACGACGGGGAGCATTCATTATGTCAGGAGTCTGATGGTGTATGGCTGTTTCATTGACTTCAGATCTATCCTTTTCTGGAGCTGAAATTTATTCTATGGCCAGTCCTTTTCACTTGATAAACGCTGTGAAGAAAAGAAGAAGAGGAAGAAGAAGAAGAAGAAGAAGAAGAAGAGAGAGAGAGAGAGAGAGAGAGAGAGAGAGAGAGAGAGAGAGAGAGAGAGAGAGAGAGAGATTGCATTGAAACATTTGTTCAATAAATCCATTAACAAACTTGATCATTTTTGTGTTCATAAACCAGGTGTTGAACAGTCTTAAGATGCTTGTAAATATTCTGTATTCTTGGAATTCAACCGACTTTTTTTTTATAATCTTAGATAAGGTTTTGTTTCTGGCCGAAATGGAATGAAAATCATATTTTGAGACATTATGCCTTAGGCAAATATTTATTCCTTAGAGCGTATATGTTCGCCATGTTGAGTCCCCCCGCACGCCCACTTCCTCCTTTCTTTTTCTTTGAGAATGGTTTGGAACTCGAATCTTAAGTCTGTATGTATGGAACAGTTAAGACATACATTTTCATTGTCGATAATTGAAACTAACTTACCTGACACTTACTTGAAACTTAGCCGACACTGTCTAGTTTGATCAGAGCAACTTATACCGATACACATCCCCAGTAAGCGGAAGTACGTTAAATCTTAGTCGATTGATTTCGCTCTAAAACAATACGTATATGTCTCGTGAATATGTTTTCCCCTGGTTTCGAAGAAAATGAAATCTTGTTTCATATGAAATTTCTGTTATCTTGTTTTATATTCAACTATCCTCCTCAGATCGGTTAACGCTAGTAGCATTTGATATGCCTTGAGAGATAGTCCTTCAGTATAGGTTTGTTACAGTTAGAACCAGTATTCAAAAATGGAAGAAATGAAAGCGTACATAAAGGGGGAACCATACTAAACTTCCGGAAACCTTTTCTTTTTTCTTTTCTTTTTTACTTCTGACATGCACATTGACAGATCTTTTGTGTGCGAACATGTCATTTTTGCATGATCATATCTATGTGATTTTAAGAAAGCATTCAATTCTATACAACATGCGCTTCTTGAAAAAGTTGCTTAAGGAAACTTCCCGGCCTCATTCAGTTTCAGTATATCATTCAGTACTTTCACGCATACATGAACACTTAATTTACATTACTTTTTGAAAGTCCTTTGAGTGTAAGACAAGGATGTGTTGCGAGTCCCGCGTCAATTTCTGTGGTTATAGAATTTGTTAACTAATCAAGTGTGGATGCAAAACGGAAAACATGTAGTACAGAGATACTCTATTGTGTTATGTAGCTGGTCATTTTTCTTTTTGCAGATGCCATGGCTGTATTATGAACAACTGCAAGAAGTAAACATGATGAATATTATTCATCAGAAAAGCTGTAGCGGTGTGAATTCAGAAAACAAAAGTCATGGCATTAATAGAGGAGTTCGTTGATGGCCAGAGAAAATAGACATGGTCAAGAAAAATGTTCTTTTAAACTGAATTTAAAAATTTTTTTTCGTACTAATCTTGGAGAGATGTAGTAAACATCTGGCAGCTAAATGGATGTTCAGAACAACGTACTATAATATATATATATATATATATGTATATATATATATATAATATATATATATATATATATATATATCTGTGTGTGTGTCTGGTAGTGTGTGTGTGTGTGTGTGTGTGGTGGTGTGTGTGTGTGTGTGTGAGTGAAATACCAACTAACACTTTCGAGTTTTAAGAATGCTAAAATACATACAGTATTGCGTTGTTCGCTTCGGATGTGAAAGGAAGGATTGGAAGGGAGAAAGGGGAGAGGAGCGAGAGAGCACGAGCGGAGAGGTACGAGGGAGACAGAGAGAAGAGAGAGAGAGGAGAGAGAGAGAGAGAGAGAGAGAGAGAGAGAGAGAGAGAGAGAGAGAGAGACGCAAGCAGTATTTTTTTCCTTTACTTGGTTTGAAATTGCAGTAGGCCTACATGCCTCATTTTTTTCCGCTATGGTAATTGAGCTTCTCGGGTGACCATGATTTCTAATACTACTCCCGAACCAGGATCACAAGTGATCTATCAGTCTGACTGTCCACATAGGAAATCGGAGTACTCGCCAGCCGCAAGATGCGGTGGTTAGAGTCACGGGCTTAGGAGAGTAGGTGTGCGTTCGGTCCCATCAGTGACGTATCTGTGGGTATGTTCACACACACGCACTCACACATAGACATACGAAGGTACACAAGTGCACGCACGCACTTTAACACACACACACACAACACACACACACACACACACACACACACACACACACACACACACACACACACACACGAAGAACGAAAGATTTTAATCCTGTGATTCCTTTTGGGGCGTGGAGGACTTGAAACAAATTAAACAAATGTAAATGAAACATTAAAAAATCCCTATAATTAACTCACTAAATATAATGTTACACAACTTTACAAAGGTTTTAGAAATTTCGCTAAGTTTAGCAACACTCCTTTTACCACCACAGAGCAAACGACAATAGTAAAATGCGGACTTTATACATGTACATTTTCTTGGTATAAACTGATTTCTAATGTCATTATATTTGATGCATTTCATTACAAAATGAAATTTATCACGAAGGTCATTCTGGTCGCAGTCCCGACAGAATCGTTCATCGTGAGGTATTCCAAATCGTCTGCCAGTTTCTGACATGAATTTATGATTACCACAGCGAAACCGAATTAGATCTAGTGAGTATGTATAAACATTAGGCAACATTTCAATATATTTTCACGGCAAAACTCTGTTTTAAAATTTCTATAAAACAAACACTCACTACCAGATTTTAAAGCATCATTCTATGTACGTATGTAAATATCTTCGAATGAATTGCGAAAATTTCTATAAAGACTGTGAACAGACGAAAATGTGTGTGTCTCCCAAACACAGTCGAATCATGTTTTTATTAGGATATCCCGTATATACATTAACTACCTAGATGTAAAACCCTGATTTCTATACAGGTCATATAATACTTTATACGATCTAGATGAATATCTGTTTGTTTGTAGAGAAAGTAATGATGACCAGAATTTTATCATTCGTGCATAAACTTGAACTGAAACAGGATACATTCTTAGTTCTCCATATATCAGTTCTGTTTTGGTAGAACGATTTAAATGAAAAAGATGCTTCAAACATTAAAGCTGAAAACTTTTCATTAGCTTTAAATCACTATATCCCCAAATTTAACACACATATAAAAGTACAGGCAGTACCACTGACTGGTATTATAGTGGTAATAAGTCCAGTACAATGTTTATAGGCAAATTTTGAAATCTTGTCATCTTTAATAGAGAAAGCATTGCACATTGCTCTTGGTCATACAAATACTTCTTACATTTGTAAGCATTTCCTGTTCTGCTAAAAATTATACCTGAATATTTGAAAGTGTGTACTATTTCAATAGACTGGTTTCTTAACTATTTTTTCTGGGATTAATATGTCCATTAAAGACTACAACCTTTGTTTTTCTCTACGTTAACATTAAGCTTTCATTTACTGCAATACTCGTTTCATACATCAAGGGCATGCTGTAAACCACAAAAGGAATCTAGAATGTGCAATGATAACAATAGCATCAGCATATGAAAATAAAAGTAAAATAATGTAATTTGTGAATACACAAATAAATCTGAATCAGGAAGATTTAAATCAATATTTAGGAAAGCACAGTAACGATCTGAGACATATCATTCAGGATCATTCAAATACAAAGAAAAAGTGAAAGATTTTCACCTTGACGAACACATCTATAATGCCAAAATATTCCGATTGACTCCCATTATAAATATACAAGATTTTATTCCCTGGTGCACATTCGTGATTACTTGCAAAATCTTTCCATTTTCACCTCCTTTGATAAGCTTTTGCCATAATCCCTGTCTCAAAAC
>CM031606.1:62858968-62868968 GCA_018398815.1 Conus ventricosus | reverse complement strand
AGCATATTGCCTTCTTGTTCACATACTTCGGTCACAAAAACTGTTCAACCAGTAATAAGCTCAACCTCCTTCCAAACTGTATCTGACCAAAGACGCAAAGGTCTCCGCTACATCTTCTATCTGGCCAAATCCATTACTAACTAATCTTCACCTGCTTCTGGCGACCAGTATATTGTAGGGAGTGGATAAGAAGGAAAGACGAGTGAAAAGGAAGGGGAGACGGGAGAGAGAGAGAGATTGGGCACACCATCTTCCACATCAACACCAGCTCATTGGTTTCCTCTTTTATTTCAAATTATAGTTGGACCAGTTTGGACCGAACCAACCTTACCGACCTCAGGACAGTGCGTGCTACACGCTACGGCTCCTCACGTTTCACCGATACACACCGGCCCAATAAGGTGTGGCTGTTGCTTTTCAGCCCTTTACATTGACAAACACATGAATATCAGAATCAGCGTCACAGCCTTTACCACACTCTGCTCAGTGAAGAAATGGCCTTAGAGCCAGGACGCTGGGAGTATATAGGCCTCCCAGTCTCTTTCAAGGAGATCTTTCCAGAAACTCCCTTTGTGGCCATCGCCACGCCGGAGTCACAATGGAACCTTTAGAAGCGTCTAATGAGGTCAGTGTAGGCATCGCCGGGCTGCCACCATAATCGTCCCCAAACATCGAACTGACGTTCTATCCCACACGGCCCGACAAACAACGGGGCCGACCGTCATGTAAGTGGCTGGATCTTGAAGGGTGCAGGGGGACATCAAGACAGATCCTTTAGACCCGGTATCTAAGGCGAATTCTGGCATGTATCAACTCCGTCGCCAACGACTTCCACCTGGGGAACCTCTCTAAATGCTCAAATCCTCCTCAGCAAAGACAACACCAACTACGGAGCCACAGACCCCCAAGACTGTCTCCTCGGCCTCAAATTAGTCTTCCAGACCAATCCATCCAAACCAACCACGGTCAAAGGGAGGCTCAAGCCCCTCCTCACCAAAGGCAACACCAATTACAGTGTCGCCGAAGTGCAATGGCTGACTCCCCCGCCTCTAATTAGCCTTCTAAACCAGTCTGCACAGACCAGCCATAGCCAACATGTTTGCCAAGTGACTAGTCTCCAGACATCTTAACTGACATTCCAAACTACCAGCTAAGTTATCCCTCACTGCGATCCCATCCCACGTTTGAGAGATCGACCCTCGCAATCTCTCTGCTATGTGAAGTTGTGCAGAATCATGCCCTTTACAATATATCAATGATGTATGCAGGGAACAAGGGCGTAGGATTGGTGTGGGAGAGTAATAGGAAGGGGAAGAAGGAGGAAGAGAGGATTAAGGGAATGTCCTGAGGGAACGACTTAACGGCCTGTCCACTCGTATTTGAAGAAAGGGGCGAAGAGGACGGGCGGGGATGGGGTAAAATTCGTTTGTTATTTTCGCTTTGATGAAAGAACGCGGATCAAATACTAACGCAGGGGGCAAATCAAGACCAGGATGCAGACGCGATCCAAATGCAACGACCCATCAGGGGATTTGGGGAGTGGGGCTTCGCTGAACTGAATGTAAATTTATGAGGTGGACTGGATGTCTCTTTGCTAGATAACAGAAGAAAGATGTGTCTGTCGGCTGCAAACTCCGAAGGAGTTTGGAGGTTTGTGGTAAAAAGCTCATCTGTAAGGACTCTGTTATTTCTAATCCGGGTCCAGCAGCGCCAAGACACCGAAAATCACAGGTATCCTGATTTTCATTTTTGGCATGGAAGGGAGAGGGGATAAACCCTTCCCCCTAATCCGTTCCTGAAGTCAAAGTAGGGGGAGGAGATGGAGAGGAGCAGGAGAGGCAGAAAAGGGTGGAGGGAGGTGGGGAGAAGGGGAGCTGGAAAAGAAAGCGTAAGTTTATTTCTGAGAAAGATCAAATGAAAGCTTTGAGAATACCTATAATTTGGGAACACACACACACACACACACACACACACAATATATATATATATATATATATATATATATATATATATATATATATATATATAATATACAACAAACTAATAAATTCCAAGGATAAGTACCGAGCACCGTTCCAGCAACTTACAGAGCAGCTTGGTGTTGCAATGACTGCAAGAAATATTGAATTATAAACAAAGCTTGCTCTTATGTCTTAGATTGAAGAAATAGGGGAGATACGCATTCATTCCTGCAGTGGCAGATGATTCTGCCTAACTAACAGTATGTGCTTGAGTGGGTGGATGGGGAAAAATAAAATAAATGCTTCTCAAAATGAGCCTTCAGCAAGCTTATATTCTCCAAGGGGAGAGACATCCTCCAATAGGGAGGGAAACTCACTAACATATAACTCCTGGTCACATACCGACACTTCGAAACCCGGTGGTTTCTCCTCAGTGACCGCGGAAAGTGGTAACCCGACTCCCCCGCCTTTTCAGTCCCAAGAAGAATGCAATCCCAGAAAAGGCCGGTGTGCAATACTGTAGTATGTTTGTTGAGTTTTCAAAAAACCAACCAAAGGTGCCATCTAAGAAGCAAAAGAAAATCATGAAAGAGCAAAACAAGCTACATTTTCCCGTGAAAAGCAGAAAACATAAAAAGATATCCTCTAAGACACAAGCGCTGAGGGCCAGCTCTCGGAATGAATCCGCAAGGGACTAAAATACAACAAACTAATAAATTCCAAGGATAAGTACCGAGCACCGCCCCAGCAACCCACAGAGCAGCCCGGCGCCGCAATGACCGCAAGAAATATTGAACCACAAACAAAGCCCGCCCCCATGCCCTAGACTGAAGAAACAGGGGAGACACGCACCCACACCCGCAGCGGCAGACGACTCCGCCCAACCAACAGCATGCGCCTGAGTGGGCGGATGGGGAAAAATAAAATAAATGCCTCTCAAAATGAGCCTTCAGCAAGCCTACACTCTCCAAGGGGGAGAGACATCCTCCAATAGGGAGGGAAACCCACTAACATACAACTCCTGGTCATATACCGATATTTCGAAACTTGGTGGTTTCTCCTCAGTGACCGCGGAAAGTGGCAATTTGACTCCTCTGTCTTAAAACTGAAAAGGTAGAGGAGTCAAATTGCCACTTTCCGCGGTCACTGAGGAGAAACCACCAAGTTTCGAAATATCAGTATATGACCAGGAGTTGTATGTTAGTGGGTTTCCCTCCCTATTGGAGGATGTCTCTCCCCCTTGAGAGTGTAGGCTTGCTGAAGGCTCATTTTGAGAGGCATTTATTTTATTTTTCCCCATCCGCCCACTCAGGCGCATGCTGTTGGTTGGGCGGAGTCGTCTGCCGCTGCGGGTGTGGGTGCGTGTCTCCCCCTGTTTCTTCGGTCTAGGCATGGGGGCGGGCTTTGTTTGTGGTTCAATATTTCTTGCGGTCATTGCGGCGCTGGGCTGCTCTGTGGGTTGCTGGGGCGGTGCTCGGTACTTATCCTTGAATTTATTATTTGTTGTATTTTAGTCCCTTGCAGATTCATTCCGAGAGCTGGCCCTCAGTGCTTGTGTCTTAGAGGATATCTTTTATGTTTTCTGCTTTTCACGGGAAAATGTAGCTTGTTTTGCTCTTTCATGATTTTCTTTTGCTTCTTAGATGGCACCTTTGGTTGGTTTTTTGAAAACTCAACAAACATACTACAGTATTGCACACCGGCCTTTTCTGGGATTGCATTCTTCTTGGGACTGAAAAGGCGGGGGAGTCGGGTTACCACTTTCCGCGGTCACTGAGGAGAAACCACCGGGTTTCGAAGTGTCGGTATGTGACCAGGAGTTATATGTTAGTGAGTTTCCCTCCCTATTGGAGGATGTCTCTCCCCCTTGGAGAATATAAGCTTGCTGAAGGCTCATTTTGAGAAGCATTTATTTTATTTTTCCCCATCCACCCACTCAAGCACATACTGTTAGTTAGGCAGAATCATCTGCCACTGCAGGTATGAATGCGTATCTCCCCCTATTTCTTCAATCTAAGACATAAGAGCAAGCTTTGTTATAATTCAATATATAATATATATATATATATATATATATATATATATATATATATATATTATTTCCGTGCCTCATCCGCACTTCAAGGAACTAACCTAGTTTACATCAGGTAAACGTGAAAAACTGCTATAACAGAGCCGTGTGTGTGTGTGTGTGTGTGTGTGTGTGTGTGTGTGTGCGTGCGTGCGTGCGTGCGTGCGTCCTTGCGTGCGTGCGTGCGTGTGTGTGTGTGTGTGTTTCCGTGCCTCATCCGTACCACCAGGAATTGATCGCGCATCCCCCCACCCCGCTTTGCGGTTAGGGTGTACGGTACATGTGGTCAGGGAATTGGGGTCACTGGGGTCTGTTGAAATACTCCTATCAGCTCTCCACTTACAAGCGAGCTTTTCACTTCTTCAAGGGGTCAGCCCCGTCATGACGGCCAGCTGAACTGAACACTGCAGGGAGGTGTGGGGGCTGGATGTGGGGGCTGGAGAGAGGGGAGGGGGTGTTCCAGGAGCAGCATCGAGGGAGGAGGAGAGAAGATGGTGAGGATGAGAGGGAGGACAAGAAACTGAGCGGGGAAGGCAGAGGTAATTTCATTAACGGTACAAGAAAGGCAAAAATAGGGCCGCAAGAGTGACCAGGTGCTACTGGTGTTGCGTTGAAAGGTTCATTAAAGAAAACGAGGTGCACAGAGTATATAACCAGAGACTCCGGAGGAGAGAACGACGGGTTAGACAGTCTGTTAGTGCTAAGGGTGGTGGATGAGTTTTAACTTTATTTGTACTTGTTAAAAAGAAAGAAAAAAAAAAGGTGGCTTTAGAAACAGGGTGTGGAGAACAGATGCAGTTGGAACATCGTCAGTAAGGAGAGAAAAAGGGTTACGCTGTAAGCTATTAAATATGAGAGAGAGACGAGAGAGAGACAGAGAGAGACAGAGAGAGAGAGAGAGAGAGAGAGAGAGAGAGAGAGAGAGGGGGGGGGGGGGGGGAGTACGTTACCTACCAACTGTAGGCCGTTACTTATTTTGATGCAGGAGAGGTGGGGTGGGGGGGGGGGGGGGGGGATATGGCCGACCTTGTGCAGAAAATATCTTGACCTCTCTAACCCGTCAGGTCAAATATTTCCATGTTTGTCTTGTTTGTATTGAAGATGAAAATAGCATATTTTCTCCGCGAAGAATCCGAATTTAAAACGAGACTGAAAACGCTTTCGTTTTTCATTTTTGTCGCCTTTATTTATAAATATTGATGTATTCCGTCGGGCTGTATGATTTTCCCGAATTCTGTTACCATTCTTGTGATTGGCTGGATAAGTGCTCGGTTTTCCCTGTTAATAGGCTCAATAGTGTGGAGTTAGGAGGGAGGAGAGGGTGTGTGGGAGAGAGAGAGAGAGAGAGAGAGAGAGAGAGAGAGAGAGAGAGAGAGAGAGAGAGAGAGCTTGTTGGCTTAAAGGAGGTGAACACCTGTAAGTGGTTACGAAAAGAAACACCAGAGTTTGTTATTGTTGGACAGGGAAGAGAGAATGGGAGTTACGTGGGACTATAGAAAAGCGGGAAGACTATGGAAAGAAAGAGAATCTTGAGGGTAGGGGTGGAAGCTGCACGACTTTTAGATTCCAAGGGCGGAAGGGAAATGGAAGGGAGGGAGGGAGGGAGAACTACACAATCAACCATGAAGTTTGATCAACCAGTTTATCAATCATGTATGTATACATACAGAATATATATATTATATATATATATATATATATATATATATATATATATATATATATCTATCTATATATATATATATATGCAAGAATAAAAACAACAGTCTTTTCATGTCTCAGACTTGTATTCTTAACAAATTTTAGCTGTTAAAAGCTTCATCAGGCCAAGGTACAATTTTATATATATATATATATATATATATATATATATATATATATATATATATATATATATATATATATATATATATAGTGGGGTAAAACAAGTGCAGGTTAACAATTCTTCCATCATTATAGTAATGACTTGGCAAAGATTTGAAATTTAAAAAAGAAATGAAGAAAATATATACGTTTTATCTGTCTGTCTGAATGCTTGCCTGTCAGTCTAAGTAAGAAACTTTCTACCTACCAACCTTTCCGTCTATCTGTCCGTCCGTCCGTCCACCGATCCATCTGTTTGTCCTTTTCTATTTCCATCCTGTTAGTTTATCCTCTCAAGCAGACACTCATGTGCACAAAGAGAGAGAGAGAGAGAGAGAGAGAGAGAGAGAGAGAGAGGGGGGGGCAAAATCACATGCATGTACATATCTCCAGGCATACCCAATCGTGGGTCATCAGTCACATCACATCAACACATCTACTAACCTGGTCATCACCAGCCCTTAATGACTCTCAGCATCCGTTCAGCCCTCATCTCTGACCATCTGTACCCAGCACAAACATTTTGCCACGCTGTGTACCTCCGCCAGGAATATGCATCAGTCATGGGTACTCTTTTTTTTTTTTTTTTACAGTGGACTTTAAAAACAAAATGGTAAAGAGCATTACATGTTTATACAAAAAAGACTTTTCTGACTTCTCACTCTTAGAGATAGCATACATCTTGATGGTGTCTGACCTTTCACCGAACGTGATAACATTTGTCAGCATCTAAGACTAAGGTGATTAGGATCCATCCCTCCCCCCTCATTTGTTCCTTTCCTTCCCTCACGCCGTCATTCGTACTCAGGGTAATTGGGGAAGGCCGGAACACGTGGGGAGGTTGTCTTTCAGCACCAGTTCTGTCTCTGTCTTGTGACAAGCTCTGCTGGGAATGTTCCCATTTCTGTAACTCTCGTCGACTCTGCCTCTTTTCTTTAGTGCAGTCCAAGGAGGGACCCATTCACCTGTATGTATTCTAGAATTTCTTAAAAGGTTTTAACCCTTTCTTTTTAATGTACAGAATGCTACTGTCCAGGTTGTAATGTGGCAGTTGGTGAGAATTCGAACACTGTCATGGGCAGTGAATGTATATTCTGGAATGCTGCATCGCAATATGGTTCTCTGTGTATTTTGTGACATTGATTGCTTTCAAGATTTCTATCACGACTTTTGGAAAAAGGACTGGCTGTGATATTAACCAAGAATACTCGGTGTTCGGCGTGGCCTTTTTTTTTCTTATCCACGTTAAGGATTTCAATGTTTAAAATCAAATTGCCTCAATATTCGCTGTGTCTGGGGTTATTTTTTTCAGTGACAGGAGTGATTCGTGTAGTAATACCACTGAAAAGTTCCTGTATGGTTGACTTGGCAGTAATGATAAAGCTGGAAGGCCACCAGGAGGAACGCAGACCTCCGTCAATGTTGAGCAGTCTTTTGCTAACTGGATCACGGTCGTTATTCAGATTCTCACCGAACAGATAACATGTCCTTCCATCAAATGATCCTGATTGTCTCTTTCATTGAAATCCATGCTGCATTTATGTCATGACAAATTCCCGAAGATACAGTTGTCGTCGTGAGAGCGCTTAGCAAGCAGTATCCTGCATAAGTTGAACCAGAACAGGCACCACTCAACATCGCCGAAGTGACTCGGCAGTAGTGCAGAGTCTCCTCTGGTAGGCTGCCTCCTGACGACTTGACTGCTCCCTGTGGATAGCCGGTGCCGAGGACGCGGCGGGACAAGCCGGACTGTGGTGGTGGACGCGGAGCTGGAAGGAGTGAAATGGGAGAAATGTCACTGTAGTGAAGGAGTGAATTGAGAAAGTGTAGTGAAGGACGTGATGAGAATGACTGTAGTGAAGATATGAGAAATGTCACTGTATGAAGGAGTGAATGAGAATGTCACGTAGTGAAGAGTGAATGAAAATGTCACTGTAGTGAAGGAGTGAATTGAGAAATGTCACTGTAGTGAAGGAGTGAATTGAGAAATGTCACTGTAGTGAAGGAGTGAATTGAGAAATGTCACTGTGTGAAGAGTGATGAGAAATCATGTATGAGGAGTGAATTGAGAAATGTCACTGTAGTGAAGGAGTGAATTGAGAAATGTCACTGTAGTGAAGGAGTGAATTGAGAAATGTCACTGTAGTGAAGGAGTGAAATGAGAAAATGTCACTGTAGTGAAGGAGTGAAATGAGAGAAATGTCACTGTAGTGAAGGAGTGAAACGGATGAAATGTCACTGTAGTGAAGGAGTGAAATGAGAAATGTCACTGTAGTGAAGGAGTGAATGAGAAATGTCACTGTAGTGAAGGAGTGAATTGAGAAATGTCACTGTAGTGAAGGGAGTGAATTGAGAAATGTCACTGTAGTGAAGAGTGAATTGAGAAATGTCACTGTAGTGAAGAAGTGAATTGAGAAATGTCACTGTAGTGAAGGAGTGAATTGAGAAATGTCACTGTAGTGAAGAGTGAATTGAGAAATGTCACTGTAGTGAAGGAGTGAAATGAGAGAAATGTCACTGTAGTGAAGGAGTGAAATGAGAAATGTCACTGTAGTGAAGGAGTGAAATGAGAGAAATGTCACTGTAGTGAAGGAGTGAAATGAGAAATGTCACTGTAGTGAAGGAGTGAAATGAGAAATGTCACTGTAGTGAAGGAGTGAAATGAGAAATGTCACTGTAGTGAAGGAGTGAAATGAGAGAAATGTCACTGTAGTGAAGGAGTGAAATGAGAAATGTCACTGTAGTGAAGGAGTGAAATGAGAGAAATGTCACTGTAGTGAAGGAGTGAATTGAGAGAAATGTCACTGTAGTGAAGGAGTGAAATGAGAGAAAATGTCACTGTAGTGAAGGAGTGAATTGAGAGAAATGTCACTGTAGTGAAGGAGTGAATTGAGAGAAATGTCACTGTAGTGAAGGAGTGAATTGAGAGAAATGTCACTGTAGTGAAGGAGTGAAATGAGAGAAATGTCACTGTAGTGAAGGAGTGAATTGAGAGAAATGTCACTGTAGTGAAGGAGTGAATTGAGAAATGTCACTGTAGTGAAGGAGTGAAATGAGAGAAATGTCACTGTAGTGAAGGAGTGAAATGAGAGAAATGTCACTGTAGTGAAGGAGTGAAATGAGAGAAATGTCACTGTAGTGAAGGAGTGAAATGAGAAATGTCACTGTAGTGAAGGAGTGAAATGAGAAATGTCACTGTAGTGAAGGAGTGAAATGAGAAATGTCACTGTAGTGAAGGAGTGAATGAGAAATGTCACTGTAGTGAAGGAGTGAAATGAGAAATGTCACTGTAGTGAAGGAGTGAAATGAGAGAAATGTCACTGTAGTGAGGAGTGAAATGAGAAATGTCACTGTAGTGAAGGAGTGAAATGAGAGAAATGTCACTGTAGTGAAGGAGTGAAATGAAGAAATGTCACTGTAGTGAAGGAGTGAAATGAGAAATGTCACTGTAGTGAAGGAGTGAATTGAGAAATGTCACTGTAGTGAAGGAGTGAATGAGAAATGTCACTGTAGTGAAGGAGTGAAATGAGAAATGTCACTGTAGTGAAGGAGTGAAATGAGAAATGTCACTGTAGTGAAGGAGTGAAATGAGAAATGTCACTGTAGTGAAGGAGTGAAATGAGAAATGTCACTGTAGTGAAGGAGTGAAATGAGAAATGTCACTGTAGTGAAGGAGTGAAATGAGAAATGTCACTGTAGTGAAGGAGTGAAATGAGAAATGTCACTGTAGTGAAGGAGTGAAATGAAGAAATGTCACTGTAGTGAAGGAGTGAAATGAGAAATGTCACTGTAGTGAAGGAGTGAAATGAGAGAAATGTCACTGTAGTGAAGGAGTGAAATGAGAAATGTCACTGTAGTGAAGGAGTGAAATGAGAAATGTCACTGTAGTGAAGGAGTGAAATGAGAAATGTCACTGTAGTGAAGGAGTGAAATGAGAAATGTCACTGTAGTGAAGGAGTGAAATGAGAAATGTCACTGTAGTGAAGGAGTGAAATGAGAAATGTCACTGTAGTGAAGGAGTGAAATGAGAAATGTCACTGTAGTGGCATGGAAGACCAGACAGAAGAGAAAAATATCCCCCTAATTTTTTTTTAAACGCCCATCT
>CM031606.1:62851468-62853968 GCA_018398815.1 Conus ventricosus | reverse complement strand
GGGCATACGGGGTGGGGGTGGTGTGAAAGAGTTTAAAGGCAAACGTAATGGTGCACAGCGTGCTTTAGTTTTTAAAAAAAAAGCCTCCCTACTAGTGTGGCGTCAATGTGCTCAATGACCCTTCTGTATGCCTTTTTGATCTATATTATCCAGATGTATTACACCTCTTAGTGTGAAGCTGCATATACATACATTTTTATGTGTGTGTGTGTGTGTGTGTGTGTGTGTGGATACGTATGCCTTTAACGAATGTTAATTAGTATGTTGTGATAAAGAGGGAACGAATATCATTGGTGGTCAGTTCTGGTCAAAAGCATTGCGACGCCTGTTTAGACACGGGTGTGATAGAGACAGAGCGATCCGAGGTCCTACAGTCGCGATAAACGACAGCTGAACGGACCTGTTGCCTTTTGTGCCACCAAGTGCACACCATGTTGTCGGCGAATTACGTGGCATGAAGAAAGAGAGATGAACAACAAAGACGGACACAGCCTCGTCCTGATTGCAGTTCTTGACAGTTGAAATCCACTCAGTCATGATAGATGTTGTCGTTACCAGGAATGAATGAAGGCAGAGGAGTAGGGTGCCCTTGGTGCACATTAACCCCCCTCAACTAGAAAAATAAATTTTTCATATTTTTTTCATAAGGCGTTGGAATATCACCAGATTACACAGATTTACGCTTATCAAAATCTGGGTGGTTGGGTGGGGGTATGCTTCCGGCTCCCTCCCCCTCCCTAAAACTGTACTATTTCGGTCGCGTTGCGCCCTGGATTTGCAGTTGAAACTTCCAAGTTTTTTTCCCTCTCCCATACAAACTGATCCGCCCTAAAATACTTTATTTTGTCTATCCCAGTATGTAAGCAACACCACCCCCACCCCTATCCCTTCCTTTCCCCTCCCACTACCACCAGAAATCGTAGAGTGCTTTGATTGGTGGACAGATTGAGGGGAATGCTAACTCTCCCGCAGCATGCTGTCTTTGACCCCTACCTAAGGTCAAGGTCAGTGTCTTCTCGTTCGAAGAGAACAAGTATACCTTGATGGACGTGCGCACTCGCCTTTGTTTATCTTGCGGGAGTGTCGACATGTCTGGTCTTCTTTGGAATCGTTCAGTATGCACGTTTGCCTTTATGCCGGTCTGTCTGTCTGTAAGAAGAGAAAGAGAAAGAGAGAGGAGAGAGAGAGAGAGAGAGAGAGAAGAAGTTGTGAAGAAGGAAGTTAAAGAAGGGGGGAGAAGAGACATGAAAGAAAGATGAAAATAGGAGAGAGGTTCGTCTTCGTAAGGAGCCACTTTTCATCCTTTTCACCTGTTCCTGAGTCTTCCTTAAACGTTAGTTAAATTGATCATCAAACTAGGCGAAGAGGCCTAAGCTCCGCTCAAGGGTTTTAACACATGTTTTAATTTTTGACGTCATTGTTCGAAAGAGGCTCAGGCTTTACATCTCTCAACACTTGACCGCAGACGAAGACCAAGAGATCGATTTTTATTACAAAAGAAATGCCCACAAACTCGACTCAGTGATTCGTCATTTAATGGGTGTAGTGGAGTGCAGTGTTCCAACACCCTTCTTGTGCTGTCTTCTGTTGAACAGGGCATGACCGCATCAGGCGTTCGGAGATGTACTTCCCGGGACACCGAAGTTCACAATACAGGAATAATCGAGCAATCATGCTAAACAACTCAAGGAAAAGAACTTTTCTTTAAATCAGGGCCATTTTCAAAACATTGGGAGAGTGCTTCAAAAGCTGGGGATTGGGAAACAAGGGGAATTAAAATCAGGACGGAAGAAGTTAAAAACAAATCAAAGTGTTACATTGTGCGGCACTTCAAGCTGCTTTCTCATTGACACGAAGCCCATCCGATTGGGCAGAAGAGTCCCCATTCTGCGGCACAAAGAACTTAACCCAAAAGAGACACTCAGGCAGGGGGTTTTCCTTAATCAGCGTGGCTGTCCGCTTCACATTTTTTCATCTGCTGCTACGATGAGGTCTTTGTCGCGTTCTGAACCGTTGCACGACTGCACTCTCTCTCTCTCCTCTCCCACTCTCCTCCCCTCCTCTCCCCCTCAGCATGCTGACTTGCCTCAAGCAGTTTGGATTTCGAAAAGAGTCGATTTTTGTGAGATCGAATTAAATTTAACTCACACAGACAAACTAGCTGTGCCCATCTATTGGATGCTGTCTGGCCTGCGGTCCTTTCTCTACAATCTCTTTATTCTGTCTTATCTCTACAATAGACCTGACTCCGAAGCAATCGGGCGACAGTTCTGTCGAAAGAGTCGGTACCAGTACTACGAAAAACAGCAAAACCAAGCAAAACCAAAGCTATATATCTCCACAGTGATAGACTGGTCTCCGAGACATCAGAAGATTTTTCAAGCCAGTGTGAGGCGAATCAGAAAGCTGGGGATGGGGAAAAAGAGGGAGGCAGAAGACGTTGGGATGGTGGTACAGTAACAGTTACAACAACAAAAATACTTTTACACTCCTCCTTCCC
>CM031606.1:62818968-62846468 GCA_018398815.1 Conus ventricosus | reverse complement strand
CGTTCGTAGTTCGAACCATAAGTGGGGTCGGATTTTTTTTTCGACTTGAAAACCTGTGTCCAACCAGCAGTGAATGGGTACTGGATGCAGTTCAGGAAAGATGATAGGCAGCAACAGGAAAGGGGTGTTCTATAGATACAGTGAACAGGAAAGATGATAGGCGGCAACAGAAAGGGGTGTACTATAGATACAGTGAACAGGAAAGATGATAGGCGGCAACAGGAAAGGGGTGTACTATAGATACAGTGAACAGGAAAGATGATAGGCGGCAACAGGAAAGGGGTGTTCTATAGAGACAGTGAACAGGAAAGATGCTAGGCGGCAACAAGAAAGGGGTGTTCTATAGAGACAGTGAAGAGGAAAGATGCTAGGCGGCAACAGGAAAGGGGTGTTCTATAGATACAGTGAAGAGGAAAGATGATAGGCGGCAACAGGAAAGGGTGTTCTATAGGTACAGTGAACCTCTGACACTTAAAAAAAATTAACCTTTTAACTTTGAGCTTTTTTTCTGAACGGAAACTGATTCCACCGTAGGATCTGGATCTGCAGTACGGATCTGCAACAAAATTTTGATGAGTTCGTCTTTGGGTCAAAGTCCATCGTTCTGACACGCTTCATCAAAATCTTTTCAGTGTGCCTTGTTCCCGATCTTGCCGAACAGATCCGTGATCCTGCACCCAAATTTATTGTTGTTGTCGTCGTACCCTGGCTTAAAGACTCCAGGGATCATCCAAACAACCGAAGTACTTGAACACTATGGTACAAATGCATCAGCTGGGGATGAGAACATTACGTGTGTGACCGTTTTGATTACCCCCCCCCCCCCACGTGGGCAGCCACACTCCGATTTCGGGGATTTTGGAGACTGATAATGTTATGCTAGGAGCTTGTCACAACTGAAGACAATCCCCGCATAACTATGCAGAGCATAACAACATTTCGATATAGCCTTGGTGGTCTAGCCTATGTCAATTAGCATGACACAGCTTTAAGTCAAGGCGGCCAAAATTTATTAATCACTTCGTTCTTGGATCACTTTCATGAAAATCGGTTCTGTAGATTTTTGCGTAATTTTGCGGACAGACAAACAAGAATTCTACAGACGCTGGCTAAAAGATAACCGCCATAGCGGAAGTAAACAAAAAAATATCTGCATAAAAACGGGCAGCAATCCCATTATAAAAAAAAAGACAGCGACCTCATACGCCACAGGCACAAGATCTGTGTCCATGTCGTGTGAGCCCTTTTTTTTCCACGAATTACCATCACAGAATCACGAAAGAAGTCTGTGTTAAAATAGAAATCATTTCACCGTTGTTTTTCTTTCCTGAGTAGTCTGACTTGAAGCACAAATGTGGCATCGTCGATGCTCCGTTTGGAATGGCAAGAGCAATAAGCTTTGATTGTGAACGGATTTCCGATGCCTATCCACGCTCTTTTACAGCTGCTTGAAGTCACTCGCTTCCTTACGGCCCAGTTTAAATTGTCGAAAACCATTGACGAAGACCAGACAATAACAGGTGAACAGGGCGTTGTTTGCCAAAGCTGTAGTTTTGTTTTATTTTTTGATCCTATCCTCTCCGCTCGCTGAAAGCTTCAGTGACGTGTTTCCCTTTAAGAAGATCCACGAGTCGTGGTTAATTGAGGCTCTGCAACGGTCTGCACCGATAAAACCCACACTTGTCTTAATTCTCCTTGATTATCTTACAGACATCAGAAAATGTGCTGTAGGGAGGAGTCGTAAACCGAGGGAAGAGAGGCCAACGGTAGGAGTGAGTGTTTGGGGATGGGGGCAGGGGTGGGTTGGTGGAGGAGAGGGACAGGAAGAGGTGTGGCAAGTTGTTAGGAGGTGGTGGGGATTGGTGTGTGTGTGTGTGTGTGTGTGTGTGTGTGTGTGTGTGTGTGTGTGTGTGTGTGCGTGCGTGCGTGCGTGCGTGCGTGCGTGTGAGACAATCCAAGATTCTGAAAAGGTTTAAATCTGCTATCGATTAGTGATCTACCCAAACAGGCATTGAGACGACGAGTGCATGGGAGGAAGAGGGAGGAATGGGAGAGGGAAGAGATGTACAGTGGGCAGTCATTTTTTCTCACGAACACAAACTTGAATGACTGATGAGCGGTGGAAGATGGGGTTTGGGGGAGGAAACTACTACTACTACGACTACTACTACTACTACTACTACTGCCACTACTACTACTACTGCTGCTGCTACTACTACTGCTACTACTACTGCTACTATACTACTACTACTACTACTACTACCACACTACTACTACTACTACTACTACTACTACAGCAGCAGCAGCAGCAGCTACTACCACCATCACTACTACCGTCGGATATAGAAAGCACATTATAGAGATCTACTTAAGGTGCTGCTACTGCTGTTGCTGCTGCTGCTGCTGCTGCTGCTGCTAGTACTACTACTACTACTATCACCACCACCACCACTATTACTGCTGCTGCTATTATTACGACTATTGCTGCTGCTGCAACTACTACCGCTATACTGTTGCTGTTGCGGCTGCTGCTGCTGCTGCTGCTACTACTACTACTACTACTACTACTACTACTACTACTACTAGTATTAATACTACCACTCCTTCTCTGCTGCTGCTGCTACAACAACAACAACTACTACTACTACTACTACTACTATTACTACTTCTCCTGCTGCTGCTACAACAACAATTACAACAACTACTACTACTACTACTGCTATTATACTTCTCCTGCCGCTGCTGCGACTTCTACTACGACTCTTACTACTACTACTACTATACTACTACTACTACTACAACAACTACTACTACCACTACTCCACCACCACCATCACCGCTGCTGCTGCTGCGTACTATACTACTGCTGCTGCTGCTACTACTACTATTGTCGAGTATTTGTTGAATGCGTCTTCTAGAGACCTACTCGTGATGTTTCACATAATCATATTACGACTGACTCGTATTCTGTCATTCATTCACATGTACTTCACATCTGTAAAACATAGAATACTGACAGCTCTCAACTTTACATATACATAGGTGTTTATCAACACATATTCACACAGACTTTAGGCCAGTATGCTTTCTATCTTCGTGAGATGTTTCATTATTCTGTGCACGTGGGACTTAGAAAGATAGAAACGTTTCAAGTTTGTTTGTTTTAATCATGCGATCCATCAAAAACCATTTCACGCCAAGCAAAGGAAGAAAGGAAGAGCAGGGAAGAGATAGCCATTACCTTTCGATGTCAGACAGCCATCATCTCTCCGTATATAGAGCTCGTGTCATTTATCCGCTGAAAGTGATGCTGTGTACTCGACTTTCCCTGCTATTACCAACCCTGCTGCTCCATATCGGAACATCCCCCATAAGGCCAATTGGAAGTCGGCGTTCTTTCATGTTACGACAGCCCGCACTTACTGCTAGACGTGCAACCTCCCAGACCGAGTCCACTTCCAATTACTCAGCATCGGCGAAGGCACGGCGCCCACAGCAAGGGTCAGGGTGTTCTGGATTTCTTTCCTTATGTGTAACGCCTGTTCGCAGTAGCGCTCTAAGGTGGCGTGGGCTTGAACTCGGGCTTCCGCAGTATGAAGTATATAGGCACTTGAACTCTCTCTGTAAGTGTGTGTGTGTGTGTGTGTGTGTGTGTGTGTGTGTGTGTGTGTGTGTGTGTGTGTGTGTGTGTGTGTGTGTGTGTGCGTGCGTGCGTGCGTGCGTGCGTGTTGTAAGCTACTTCGTGCAGGCACTTGTGTCTTCGTGTTAAGGGCATAGCGCTTTGAACTCTCCATTTCACCTTTGAGGGCCAGAACAACTCGGCAGTCCAGGATTTGTGGTGAAAACAGCATCTGGAGACATGCCGTAAAAGATGTGTTTGCCTATTGTCTGGATGTCGGATGGGCTCAGTGGTGGACTACTTAGTTTCCAACCAGACATTGCGAGTATAAATCCCTCTAGCGTCCCAAAGATACAAAAATGTCAATTTTTTTCCAGTTCGTTTTCACGTGTCGTCGTTGTGGTGATGTCATTGTTGAGGTTGATAGGGCCTCCTGACCTCCTCCCCATCCCAGCCCCTACCCCCCCCCCCCTCACCCCCCACTCCTTTCTCTGGGGTGCACTGTGACTCTGGGTGTATGGAAGTGAAGTCTGAACTTTACGGGGTGGTATAGAAGTCAAACTTGAATGTAACGAACATTTTCGGGTGAAGATCCATTGTTCTGATAGGCAAGGTGTGAATCTGCATGTAGGAATCAACACATAGAAGTCGTGACCCTCCGTCACAAACTGAATCAAGACATAGCAGAAACTGACCGCTGTTATTGTTAGATTTGTCGCAAAATAAGTTTGCCGACAAGAATCAACATAATTATAGCAGACACCGACTGTTTTGATGGCAAGAAGATGGGATCCTCTACCATAAAATGAGGGTGCTGGTAAGAATCAACGAACAGCAGAAATTGACTGCTTAGTGAGAAGATCAGATTCTCTGCTGCAAATGAATCTGATTTCACCATTTGGTCCTTTTCTATCTCTTTCTTTTCAACTTCTGTGAAATATTTTGAATTTTCTTTATGATTTTATTGTAAATAAAATCAATCAAACAAACAAACAGTACTAGTGCCGCAGTTTGTTGAAGAAAACACCCTTTCTGGAACATATTTGATCACGTTTTTAATTGTTCTGCCATAAAGTTTCTACGGAACGAATTTAAAAGGCATTTTCTCAGTACAGGTTCCAAAAGCAGTACCTTTTCATGGCATGGTCACAGAAAAACGTGGATGTAGCATCCAGCATGTACTACAGCAGTTCAAATTGGGTCTTTTTCGCCATCTGCCTTTGTCATGAAATCATCAACGGGTGATTTTAGCTCTGTTGATGGGGGATGGTCACACGTGATCTTGTTGTTCAAAGACACTGGCTTGCCACACCCACCGCTGGAGAAAGTTTCACTGATTAGACCGAAAACGTCCTCCTGGTAGAAGGTACATTCGAGGCAGAACAGAATGAAAACCTCCCGAGGTGGTCTTTGAACGGTTTACTGTTTAGCCTCCGCTCAACTGTCCGTTCTTGTCATTAGAGTGGTCAGTTAGTTTATATCTGACCGCAAAGTTTGATATCTTACTGGGATGTTTTATGCAGCACAAACTTGTACAAATAACCACAAGTACACCCATGCACACGCATGCGCGCGCGCTTTCACACATATACCCACACGCACGCACATATACATGCAAACACACACACACACACACACACACACACACACACACACACACACACACACACACCACACACACATGCGTACACACACACGCGGCATATAGCCACACACGCACACTTACACCTGAATGCATACAGATACATACCTTCACAGAGAGCGATGGATACATGCGTGCACGCGCCCTCATATGCATGCACACGCACTGGCATTAAGAGAGACAGAGAGAGAGAGAGACGAGGAGGAGGAGGAGGAAGAAGAGGGGTGTGGGAAAACGGACAACTGACTATAAGACACGCACAGGCAGACACAGTGAGGTATATCACCCAGACACAAACAGATCTGCGGGGACAGATAGACGCAGCACAGACACATGGAACATTTTGGGAATCTGGAGAAGTTGACTGTGTGGCAGAAAGATACAGCAAACACGTTATGACAGACATTGAAAGCCTTTGGATTGAACAGATATAGGAGTAGAACATGGCGTGGTGACAGATGATGAGAGACTCACACCAGGAGAGACGTGGAAGACCTACACAGTGATGACAGATGATGAGAGACTCGCACCAGGAGAGACGTGGAAGACCTACACAGTGATGACAGATGAGGAGAGACTCACACCAGGAGAGACGTGGAAGACCTACACAGTGATGACAGATGAGGAGAGACTCACACCAGGAGAGACGTGGAAGACCTACACAGTGATGACAGATGAGGAGAGACTCACGCCAGGAGAGACGTGGAAGACCTACACAGTGATGACAGATGATGACAGACTCACACCAGGAGAGACGTGGAATCCTACCAACGTAGCGGATGATAAACAGAACTCTGAACAGAAGAGATATGGGAGTGCAACAAACAGGGTAACGACAGACCCTGAAACACTCAGGGCAGGAGAGACATAGTGATCCTGCGAACTTAGTGATGGTAGACAATTAAAAAAAACTCAGGACAGGAAGACACGGTAGTGCAACGAATTTGGTGGGGATAAGCAATAAAAGACTGAAGAGGACAGGAAGACATGAGAGTGCAACGACCTTGGTAATGACAGACAGTGAAACAGTCACGGCAAGAGAGACATGGGAATCCAACGAACTTGGTGACGACAGACAATGAAAGAATGAAGACAGGAAGACGTGGGAGTGAAAGGAACGTGGTAGTGATAGACATCAAAAGATCCAGGACAGGTGAAACACTGGAGGGCTTCTGGCGGGTCGAAGCAGGATATGGCTCCGTAACTGGATAGCGAACAGCGTCGTTTAGACAAGAACTGTCGTGTCTATTTCCACTGGATAGCGAACAGCGTCGTTTAGACAGAGAACTGTCGTGTCTATTTCCCATTTCCGTGTGTCTTGTGGGTAAGACTATGTAACATATCCTATCCTGTCTCCCCACGAATTTTTTTTTTTTTCAGTTCCCGGCAAGCTGTCTGGCTGTCTTTAGAAAATGGATGATTTATCCAGAGGCCGGTAGTTACACAGATTTATTGTGTTGCGTCACCCTTCTTCCCCCTCCACGTCAGACTTTTTTTTTTCTGTAGCAAGAAAATGAAAATTAAGAGATAAGCAAAACGTGGGGATGTGACGCACCCACTCCAGTGATAGCAGCGGCAGCGGCTTAGAGAAGAAGAGCAGGGGGAGTCACAGAAGGGGAGAAAGAGAAGAAAAAAGGATAGCGAAGAAAAAGAGGGATGAGGGAGAAAAAAAAGGAAGAAGAAGAACAGGGGAGAAAAAGGAAAACAAGGACAAGAATCAGAAAGAAAGGAAAGGCAGAAAATGACGTCAGAAAAGAAGTTGAAGGAGGGGGAGAAGGAGGAGGAGGAGGAGGAGGAACGAAGATTGAAGAAGAAGGTAGCAGACTTTCAACTTCGTGATTGTTTCCGACAGAGGCGAATGCTCGTTCATAGTCTCCGAAACTGTGCGGCTCTCTGATCAACTGAAAAAGGAAGGCTTGCCAAACATTGCTGCTTCCTGGGGTTTTAACGTTTCTTTTTTTATTATCCTTATACTCTTCAGTCTTCCGGCACTTCCTCCAAGGACGGCGTGGCTTGCTGACAAACACAGGTTCATTTATTGGGGGAGATAGCGGAGAGAGATATACAGAAGATTCGGGGTAATAAAAAAAAAAAGCCAGTGCCAGGCAAATGGGCAAGTTTGGATATAAGGGTATTTTAGTGTGTGTGTGTGTGTGTGTGTGTGTGTGTGTGTGTGTGTGTGTGTGTGTGTGTGTGTGTTGTGTATATTCATAACCAGTAAAGCCAGCTTACCAGCTGCTCAAAACCTCGGAAAGTGGGTTCTTTTCTTGTAAACCTATTTCTTTTATTTCATAAGTATTTTTCAGAAAAAAACAACTGATCTTTGATATTTTAAAATGTTGAAATGGGTTATAAAAAATCGTCGTAGAACATTGTACAATTTGTAGGTGTTTTAAATGAAGGGAGTAAGCGTTAAATTGGCATGTATTAACATGAGGGAGAGAGGAGAGAGGGGGGGGGGGGGGAGAGGGAAGGAAGAGAGAGAAAGAGAGAAGGAGGTAGAGAGGGGGGGGGAGAGAGAGACAGAGGGGGAGAGAGAGAGAGAGAGAGAGAGAGAGAGAGAGAGAGAGAGAGAGAGAGAGAGAGAGAGAGAGGAAAAGAGAAAGAGAGAGAGAAATGGAGGGATATAGGGAAAAAAATCTAAAAATAAGTTTTACAAAATGCTTGCAGTATGTTGAGTCCGTTAAAAATATCTCTCATGGAAAGAACCATTTGTTTGTGCCTGGAGTTACTCGAGCCGCACAACAGCTCGCGTCACGTCGCTGACCCAGCACCGTCTGTATCTTTGTATCCTGCCAGTCTGTATCTTAGGCGGCTGCCGGGCCTCGCCCTACACACATGATAAACATGAAGACGGTACTAAAAGCCAACCGAGGGTGTGATTTCTGTAGATATAGAGTTGCGTGCGATTGGGAAGGTTAAAAGATGCTTGCATGTAAGCATGCTCTTGATTGTGAAAGGAGAGAGAGAGAGAGAGAGAGAGAGAGAGAGAGAGGAGAGAGAGAGAGAGAGAGAGAGAGAGAGGAGGTGGCAGGGGTGTGGGTGCAGAAAGAGGGAGGGAGGAGAAGGTGAGAAAGAGAGAGACAGACAGACAGACAGACGGACAGACCCCCAGAGACAGAATGTCAGACAAGCAGGCAGGCACAAGGGCAGGCTGGCACAATTCGAATAACAGATAGAAATAGTCGGGGAAAAACTGAAACGAGAGAGAGGGAGAGAGAGAGAGAGAGAGAGAGAGAGAGAGAGAGAGAGAGAGATAGAGAGAGAGAGAAGAGAGAGAGAGACGGACGGACGGCTGGCGCACTTCTGAGATTTGTGTACTGCCTTCAAGAGTTAGCGTTATGCGGGTCGAAAGTTGTCAGGTTAAGGGCTTGCTATTTGCAGGTACACAGGAAACTGAAACAAAGCTGCGGCAACGTGGCTGAAAATGAGCCAGAATACAAGCACTTGTAAATCTCACAAACCAGAGAGCAAAACAACTCTTATTGTCATACATGATACGGAACAGACGAATGAATTTTCCACCGGTATGTTTTCTTTAGACGGCACATAATATAACAGGCATGGAAGAGTTATGCTCTTAACATAATACTTACCAGACGGCCATGAGGAGAAAAACGGTAATGTGAAAGAGAACATGCTTCAGGTTTTTTGATGGAAGGATTGTGAACAGTTTCTGCGTTGTGTTGTATTTTCTGCTCTTTGATCAGACGTTGAATGGCCCTCTGCGATTGGCTGGGAATGATTAACGTGAAGTTATGTCCTCAAATGATAGCTTAGCTGGTAGGCTTGCGCTGTCTGTCTGTCTGTGTTTCTAAATGCTCTCAAGACAGTAGCTTAAATCAGTAAATTCTCTTTCTTTCTCTGTCTCTCCATCAGGATGGTAGCTTAAATCAATAAATTCTCTCTCTCTCTCTCTTTCTCTCCCCCCCCCCTCTCTCTCTCTCTCCTCTCTCTCTCTCTCTCTCTCTCTCTCTCACTCTCTCTCTCTCACTCTCTCTCTGTCTCTCTCTCTTAAAAAACTTTCAACATAGTAGCTTAAGTCAGTAGACCTCTCTCTCTCTCTCTCCTCTCTCTCTCTCTCTCTCTCTCTCTCTCTCTCCCCTCTCTCTCTCTCTCTCTCTCTCTCTCCTCTCAACTGGGCGCGCTGGCGTTACTCTGAATATTCATAGCATATAACTGTTTATTGTTTTGTTTGCTGATCATATTTTAGTATCAGAAACTGGTTAGTTTTTACTAACTGCCGGGCGATTCAAAATGTCTTCGTGGTGTTCACATCAGTTTAAACTTTATATTAGTGTGGAAAAATCTACTAGTGCAGTGTTCAGAAAAGGTGGGTATTCAGCTAGCACTGAAAATGGTTGTAGAATTTGAAGATATGTATTTGTTAACTCGTTTCAATACTCAGGCAACTTCCTTTCTACGAGTCTGAAATTTAAGTTTGCATGCTAAGACATAGCAAACATAGGTAAGCAAGCTACCGTTATCATTGTTTGCAAATTGTTTCATTTAAATAATCATTAAAACTGTTCTTCAGTCGTTTTATTCTCAGAGTCGGTCCATACATCTATACTATTCTGAGATTTAGGGATTAGAAAAAATCTCCATAGAAAGTATTTATTTGTTGTGTGAAGGAAGTTTCTGGGGTTTGGTATAAAACACCGAATTACCTAGTACATGTTGAAATGGTTCAAGTTCCCTTATCTGGCAACTCGTCGATTGAATGTATAAGTTACTTGTTGAAATCATTGCGAACAGAGGAACATAGACTGCCATTTGATATATATATATAGTGCTACCACATTTTGCCAGTTGAAGATAAACCAGTTGACTTCAGGTGATCGTGACGTTTTGAATACAAATGCAAATCTGTTGTATATATGAAACCGTGATATAGGATGCATAATCTTTCGTAAAATGTGAAAAAGGAGGTTGCAGGCGGCAGGACTTTATTATTGTCCATTAATGAATAACATGATCTGAACAATTTACTTCTGATCCGAGTGACGTTGCGATGCATACAACAAGGTATATTTTCTCAAATTTAAAAAAAGGGTTCCCCAAAAAGCATACCTTTTAAAGGCAGGGCCCACAGAAAAACGGGGATGTAGCACCCCAGCATGTACAACCGCTTTTAAAATTTGGGTTTTTTTTTCGCCATTTTTCCCTTTTGGGTCAGGGAAATCACAAGGGGTTATTTTTAGCTCTGTTGAGGGGGGATGCAAAACTTGATCTTTTTTCAAAGACACGGGCTTGCCACACCCCACCGCTGGAGAAATTTTTTCCCCTATTAGACCAAAAAAACGCCTCCTGGTAAAGGTCCAATTCGAGGCAAAACAGAATGAAAACCTCCCGGGGGTTTGGTCCTTTAAAAAAGGGTTTTAAACTGTTTACCTCCGCCAAGGCCCCTTTCTTGCTTTTAGAGTGGTCAGTTTTTTTTTAATTTATCTGACCGCAAATTTTGATATCTTACGGGAATTTTTTTATGCAGCAAAACTGTACAAATAACCACAAAAAAACCCCTTTCCCACACGCATGCGCGCGCGCTTTCACAAAATATACCCACACGCACCCCCAAAATATACATGAAAACCACACCACACACACACACACACACACACACACACACACACAAAACACACACACCCACACACATGCGTAACACAAAACCCCGGGGGCATATAGCCAAAACCCCCCCCACACTTACACCTGAATGCATCCAGATAAAAACCCCTTTCACAGAGAGCGATGGTTTAAAATGCTCCACGCCCCCCCTCATAGCATGCACACGCACTGGCATTAAAAAAGAAAACAGAGAGAGAAAAGGAGAGACGGGGAAAGGGGAAAGGGGGAAGAAGGGGGGTGTGGGAAAACAGACAACTGACTAAAAGGGGACACGCAAAAGGCAACACAGTGAGGGTATATCACCCAACACAAACAAAACTGCGGGACAGATAGCCCGCAAAGAGACCAGACACAGGAACCCTTTTGGGGAATCTGGAGAATTTGACTGTGGGCAGAAAGTACAGCAAAAAACTTAGAAAAGACATTAAAACCCTTTTGGGAAATAAACCCGATATGGGGAGTAGAACATGGCGGGGTGACAGATTGTCAGCTCGCTAAAAACCTGAACTAACTAGGGAGGGACAGACAGATTTACAGACCTACAATACCTAACCCCCAACTCAAATAAGCATCCAAAACCAATGAACAGTTAAACCCCCATGTAAATTTCATTCAAACCACGACCCCCGGGGGTAAAAAACACAAAAATTTTCCCCACTTACTACCCAACAACCCCTTTTTCCTCTAAAACTCAAAAAATTCCCCACTTAACCCCATTCGCACACAACTTCTAGTCAAAACAAAACCCCCTGCAAAACCCAAAACTAAAAACAAGGTCTAAAATTTAAATTTAACCCCAACCCCCCTTTAAAATTCGGGTCAAACCCCAAATTCCCCCGGGCCTGTGCGATGCATCGCTACATGAAAATACAACTCACACGACCGAAAACCCCTTTGGCTATTGGCCCCCCAGGACACAATGAATCCGAGACTTACTCAAAAAATTCACTTACCGCTCATACACAACCAAAAGCAACCAGGGAAAAAAACTCCAAACACAGTGACAGACCAAACACCAAATAAATGCCCCAAAACTAAAAACAATTCTGGCAATGTTCCCACACTTCAAGATTAATCAAACCAGGTCACTTTCCAAAAACTGGGCACTTAAAGCACGCATAAACCAATTAAAAAACCATAACGGGGTTGCTACAAAATACTCGCAGAAAATTTGGCCCCAAACCCCAATTGCCCAAACCATAAAAAAAATTTAAATTTTAAATTTTTTTTTTCCACCACACAAAAAAAAATTTTTTTCTCGAAAACCTGTGCAGCCTGCGACACACACAAGTAATGACAAATTTTGGCCCAACAACTAAACCAACTATCCCAATAATTTTTTTTCCCCCTAAAAAAATTTAAAAGTAAACAAAAAATTTTTTGCTAGTGCCCTTTCACACAAGGGGGTAGTCCCCTGCACGACGGGATGAATGAGGGGCTCATTTCCTTGATCCAGGAAAAAGTTAAACCCGCTTTTTCCCTCAACCCACCCCCCTGTTTGCCCTTTCAACTTTCAAAAAGCACCCACTGGGCCCCTGTCACACCCAAACAAAAGGGAAAACCCCCACCTCTGTCACTAAAAAGCACAGGGATCCCGCCCACCACCCAAAGGGCCCGGATTACAGGCACCAGCTAAGGCAGGTTTGGCAGGGAGATATTTTGGGGGCACATCCAGGCGAAACCCCCCACAAAGGGAATCTAAAATGAATCTCAGGGTGCCCTCCCACAAAACAAACTTTTTTCATCATGACCCACCACCCAGGGGAGTAAAAGCACTACTGTGAATTTTTCTTTCTTTTATTGTATTCCTTAACAAACCAAACCTACCCCCAATCACAAGATGCACCCAATGGAAAATTTATCCAAAAAAAAACCCCACATTTAGCACTTAGCTTTGGGTCAAAATTATTATCCATTTTAAAAAGGAAAAAAGTTTTTCCAGAAAAATTATATACAGTTTACTTTACAAACCATCATGCCACACAATAGTACAAAAATTCAAAGTCAAACTTCAGTCCGAAAAAAACACATACCCCGGGCCCCGACCCCACGGCCACTTTTAAATTATTTTCCCCTTAGTAGAAGAACAACCAAAAAAAAAAAAAAAATCCCTGGTTTCCCACAAACTTCCCAAATTTTTTGGGAAAAAGGCCAAACATTTTGTAACTTGGAAAACAAGATATAAAATTCAAATACTTTTTGCTCAAAATAAATCGGTCGGCCCACTGCACTGCCACTGCCGAAAAACATCATTTACAATTTTGCAGCCTTTTGCCCAAAACCAGGGGGCCCAACCAAAACACACACCACATCCCCAAAACCCTAAAAAAACTTCCGGCGGGCCCAATCTTTTTTAAAAATTGATTTTTAAGCTAAAAATATCCACGGGCCTTACCCCAACGACTGACCCAATGCACATAAAGGTTGACAAACACATCATCATAAAGTTGACAACATACCCTCATAATACAACTTAAAAACCAAAAAATTTTCAAACAAGGGGGTTTGCCCCTCCCCGATCAACCCCCAGACGGGTTCAAAAAATACTTCCCAACCACACAAATACCCCATATAATTCCTGGCCTGGCTTTAAAAGGCCGCTAAAAAACTAACAGACATACTGAAAACCCGGGTTTTTCCAGTGGCGAAATTACGAAAGACCCACACAAAATGAATTCCCACACATGCACAAAACACCCAAAATTGACCCTTACATGCCCAAACTAAATATACCAAATAACCATTTCAAGAAAACCCTTACGGGGGTTTTTTTTCCAAAACCCCTACCCCTTTTCCCGGCCCTAACGCAGCCCCGTGCCGGGCACCTCAGACAGTTCCAGCCTCCAGCTGCCCAAATCCCCCCATAAAGAAAAGGGGAAATTTCCCTTTCTGAGTCCCCCCGTACCTGGCTAAAACCCCAACCCAAACAACCGGGTTCAAAATGATAGGTTTTCCCTAAAATTCTACACTGAAAAATACAAACAAACCTTGAACCAACACGTGCCCGGGCCCAACCCCAGAGGGGTTGTCCACGCCCCAAGGCCCCCCCCCCAACCCGGGGCACGTCTACACACCCAACCCACGAACCAAGTCCTGCCCCAAACAAGGTTTCGGGAAACACGGGTTAAACAGTTCAACAAAACCACAGCAACCAAGCCCTTCACCCCCCCCAGGGTCTCGGGAAACCCCGGGGTTTTACAGTTGAACACAAACGCAGAAACCAATTTCTTCACCCCCCGGGGGTTTTCAGGAAAAACCGGTTCCCAGTTGAACACAAACGCAGTAACCAAGTCTTTTCACCCCAAAACCAAAAAAAGGGGGCTCAGGAACCCCGGGGTTACAGTTGAATAAAAACGCAGGAACCAAGTCCCCACCCCACCAGGGTCTCGGGAAACACCGGTAAAAGTTGAATACAAACACAGAAACCCAAAGTTTTTCCCACAAATTACAGTAACGACCCCCTTCTACTGAATTTCCAACAGCAAAGAATGAAATTTAACACAGAACCCCGAATCAGTCCTCTCCAGCCAAAAGGCAGCTCGGGCTAATCCTAAAGGGGCCCGAACCCTGAACAAAATTTTTCCCTTAAAAAGGGTTCCCCAAAGGATTTTTAAAACATAAAAACCCCCTAAAAACCAAGAGACTTCCACTCTGAAACACCCTGCAAAATAACACTGAGCGCAGTTCGCCTAACGCCCCCCCTGCTCAACAGTCAATTTGGGCTGTGTTTGGGGAAAATTCCCAAGGGTAAGGTTAACTTGATTGGGCGACTCACAGTGAGGATGAGAAAGGCCCCAATTCCCCCCACTTCCAGGGACAAAAACCCCTAAAAATTTCGAGATACCTCCCTACCCCCCTCCCAACGGCTGTCCCACAGATATCCATTTGACGCAAAACACACGCATGCGACATGAGGGGAAAAAGTTCGCCCGGCTCACCCTAGCACATAAAGAGGAAAAAATTGACCAAAATGCAAAACCACGCACGATACCTGACATGAAACATGACCCATTTCCCACATGCAAATTTTCAAACATGGTCGCCTCCCCCCCCCTAAACTATCTGTAACATAGTACATACTTTTAAACATGCTCAAGTAGCAATGCCCAGTGCCCCCTGCCCATACCCCCCTTAAAAAAAGATTGAACTTTTACGCCCAATTATGACAGGTAGACAAAGCTTTCCAACCACAAAATGCTAGAAAACACTTACTTTTCAGATACCCTCCAATTAAACCCCCAAAACAGGTAGCAGCCCCCAAATTCTAAATCAACGGGGGATAGCCTAAAACCTTAAAATGGTGGGGCCCTCCCAGCTGAGTCCCACCGGAAACCCCTTCCAAACCCCGCCTTGACCCCTCGAGATACGGCAAGGGAGAGGGGATCCCCCCTTTGTTCACAAACTTTGTCCCGAAAGGGTACTGCCAAACTTTTTTCACTCCCCAAAAACCCAGTGCTGGGCACCCCCTTTCCAAACCGGGGGGGGGGGGGTATTTTTCTCCACACCCAAAGTTTTCTTCCCAGCACACCCCAGTGGGGGGAGCATACCCTCCGGGTTCCGGAGTAGAATGGCTCCGACCCCCTGCTCAAAAACGCATCCGTTTCGCAAAACAAACCCTTTTCCGTAAACCCCACTGGTACCTCCCACACAAGGGGGTTTCACAAAACCCCTCCTTGAGACTCTTAAACGCTTCCTGCATTCCGGTTTCCACAAAACTTTCCTTGGTCCCCCCCTTTGGGGCAGGTTGGTTAGAGGCAGAGAAATATGGGAAACGAGGGATTTTGGGGCAGTATTTACCTACCAGGCCCAAAAAAATTTACGGACCGCTTCTTGGTTCAGGCCCTGGGATTTTCCCCCGGATCTTAGCCTCTTGCCCTCCTGGGCCAGATTTTCCCTCCCCCAACCTTGGTGGTCCAAGGTACTCGACCCTCATGAAAAAACCGGGACTCACACTTTTTGGGCCCCTTGCTGCCCAGGTTGCACCCCCCGCAAGGGGCCCGGCCGGAATTTAAACTGCCGCGGCGCAAAGGATGGGGATCTTCCTGGGGTCTCTGGCCACCAGGTTTGTCGTCGATGAAAATCTCCCTTCTCTTATAAAGGGGGCAGCATCACTTCCTCATAAACCGAGTAAAATCCCGCCCTGATGTAAAAAAAAAACCCCAAAAAATGGAAAACCCATTTCGCCACGGGAAACAACCCTGGGGAAGTGATGAATGCTTTTTTGGGTCCTTCTTAAAGGCCAAAAGGGATCTGCCAAAAAACCCCCTTTAAGCCAGATCGTTTTTGCTGGGGAACCTTTTTTTGCCCAATTTTGGGGAATAAATAGTCAACCTCTGGAAATTGGGGCCTCCCTCAAACTCCACGACCTTTTTAAAAAAACCCTGAAAATCCACGCGAAGCGGATTTTCCCCCCGCCCTTTTTCTTAACAAACTAGGGGGGCGATGCATAGGGCAAACGGGAAAGGGTTTTCATGACCCCAAATTTCAGCATCACCGCCACTTAAATCTTTAAAGGGGGAAATTCCTCTGTGCGAATGGTACAGGGTTTGGCTTGAAAACGCACCGGAGTGAGTCTCGTAAACGGATATGACTTTTCCTCCAGGTTATTTTCCCTGCGACGGAGGTCCGTAAACACGTCGGGGTACCCTTTGGGTCACTCTCGAGAGCCTAGCAAAAACGCGGGGTAAACCTTTCCCAAATTACCACATCATCAGCGGTCCGGATGCCCCCCAAGGGTATCACAGGTAAACCTTGGGTTTGTAAGGGGGGTCACTCCCCCCCATCCCCCTCCTCGATCAAAAACCCGCCCTCAGGGACCGCCGCATTTGGGTTTCTTTTTTTCCCTCTCCTTGAATAGCTGTGGGGAAACCCCCTGGTCCCGTCTACAGTGCCCACCATGCATTTTTTCCTATTGGTTGGTGTGACGGCTCGGATGGCCCCCGTGGTGGTTTGCTTTTCTCTCTCATTTACTTTTCAAGATTCGAAGGGAAAATACCTTGGTGCCCCCGTTCCACCCTGGATTTTGTAACCCCACTTCCCCCTAACCGATCTCCCTCCCCGGGTTTATGGCCCTTTTCCAGTAAATTCCATCTTGTTGCCCTTCTCGGGCAAAGCACCAAGACCGTTTTCCCCCGGCCGGGAACCCCCTGATTTGGGCCCTTTGGGCGGTCAAACGGGGCGTTTTTGAGTCTCACCACCTTGATCAGTGTTTCCCTTCACGTTTTCCCGCATGTGCCCCGCGACGGGTAACGCACTCAACGACGTATTGGGCTGCAGTTGAGTCTCGGGTTTTTCCCCGGGTGCAGCCAGGTTTCCCTTAAAGGATTTTCATCGGCCCCCCAAAACCCGTCTCCCCATAGACTTTTTCGAAGGGCGAAAAGCCTGTGCTTGCCGTGGTGCCTCACATATCGAACATTTGCGGGCCGGAATCCACCGTCCCATTCTTTGGTTTTTCCCCCATGGCAAGGCGTTTTCAGCATCTTCTTCAGTGTTGCTTAAAAGGTTCCACCAGCCCTTTTACATTGGGCGTGAAAAGGCGGCCCGTCACTCCTTTGATCGCCGGGAGCCCTGTGGACCTCCTCCCTAGTTTCGTTTTAAATTTGGGGACCCTCTGTTTTGAGAGACCACTGCGGGAACCCGGCCCTTTTAAACCACTTTGTGAACAAACCCTCTGCTACTGTTGCAGTATCAATGTTACGGAGTGCGGGTGGTTTTGGGGGTACCTAGTGGCATAGTCTACGGGGACCAAGAAAAAAGGGGTTTCCCCTAAACGGGAAACGCTGGCACGACAGGCCCAAACCAAATCCACTCCCACTTTGTCCAAAAGGATTTTCCCCGCGACAGGAACTCACTAGGGGGACTGGTGGCACTCCTACCATTTTCTATAGTCTTTTGGGATTCGGGGATGATCTGGGGAGTACTGAGCCCCTTCCTTACACATTTTCCCGGGCCCGTAGAAGTCCTGCAAAACACCAAGGGTTTTTTTTTCGTTTAGGTTTCCCCCGTGTCCTGCCAAGGGTAAAATCATGACCATCTTCATGACGTCAAGCCTCAATGCTTGGGAAAACACACTTGGGTTTTAGTCTCAAGTGGCGTGGTGTACCCCCCACCAAGAGTCCATCCTGGTCTCCAAAAGTCACCCAGCCCTGACCTGACCGAGCTCGAAAACCCCTTTTTGCGGGCCCCCCGGGGGACTCCAAAGCTGGGGGGGCCCTTTCCCCCTGCATCTTCTTGGGTCTTTTAAATCCACCCCAATGACTTGGGGTTTGGGACCGGCAAAACCTGGGTTTTGGGTTTTTCGCTGGGGCCCCTTGGCCCCGAGCTTGTCAAAGACAAACCCTCACTTGGGGTAGGATTTTGCGAAAAATGGAAATTTCTGCGGTGGGATCCCTTTCCCCCTTTATTAGCCCCAAATTTCCCCAAAAAAAGGGCTTGCCCCACAGGGGTTTTTTAAACACTAAATTCAACAATTTTGCCCTTTCCCCGAACGGTTGGGCGATACATGCACCTTGGGCCCCAGGTACCTTTACGAAGTGCCACTCTCAGCCAAACTCCACACCAAACCCCCCCTTTCCCCAAAGTAGTCCCTTTCCGGGGCAAACCCTGCTTCAGCCACTACAGTAAATGTAGCTCCCTTTCCCCTTAGACCTCTCACACCTTTTGGGGATTCACGGGAACTATGCACCGTGGGGGGGAATCTTCGCACACAAACCCTGCAGAGGGGCGGGGGGCTCTCTGCCCCCGAGGGGTCTCTAACTTCGGCCCCTGCCCTTTCCTAAGGGCCCCCGATGGGTTTGGGTTTCCCTTCCCACTTTTGGGTCCCTTTTTCACCAAACCTTCTTTTTGGACCCGACGCACTTTAGGTGCCCTTTTTCGCCGCACACCCAACAAAAGTCATAATTCCCCCCCCGACTTTTGTTTAATGACTGGGGTGTTACAAACCCCCCCTTCCCTGGGGCAGGTCTACTATCCCTTTTTGGGGGCGTCAATGTTTTGGGTTTTCTTCTGGGGAAGCGCTTGCCCCCTACTATTGCCCCCCGAGGGTGACCCCCGCTGACCCCGTTCTCCCCTGCACCTCCCTCAATTTTTTTTCTTGGCCTCTGGGCCCGGCGAGTAGCACATGCCCCCACTCTTCCGCATCCTTTGGTGATGATTCCCCTTTTCCCTTTTTTATAAAATTTTCCGCAGAGAGCTGGGCGTATAGGCGCTCCTGAAGGAATAAAAACAAGACATCATTAGGCTTAAATTTTGGGCCCTTTTCAGCAGATAAAAAACACCATGGGGGAAAACCCTGCCCTAAGCCTGTCCCCGCATCCCGCTCAAATTTTCAGCCAAACCCTTCCCTTTTCCCCTCTTTTTTGAACTTTTACGGTAGGCGTCTGCCCTCGAGGGAAAATACCTGAGGGAGGCAAACCCTTTTTCTTCCCGTGACCTCCAAATTTTTTCTGCAGAAAAATTGAGGAAAGCACCCTTTTCCTTCCCTTGGAAACAAGCCCCCCAAAATGACATCCCCCTGGGGTTTTATGCCAAACCCCACAGCTTGGCTACCTGCTCAAAAAAAGCTGGGAGGGTTTCCCTCTAAAATCCCCATCATCTCTCATAAGCTGCAAACTTGACGTGCTTCCTATCGGCCCTTTCTCCCCTTTCTCTTTTGCCGCCCCTTTCCCCTCCCCCCCCCTCTCCCCTTTATTTTCATCTCTTCTTTTCCCTTTTATCCTCGTCCCCCCAGTGCCCCGAGCTTCCCCTTGATAGCCTGCTCGCGGGTCTCTTATCCCGCCGCTGCTGCTCCAACCTCACCTTGTAATTTAAATTTTCCCGCGCTTTAGCCGCAACTCCCTTCCCCCTTTCACCTCCCCTTCTCAAAAAACCCCACGCCTGAGGGGCCCCCTCTTTTTCCCTGAGCATCTTTGCTTGAGACGTAACCCCTTTTTTCCCCGGCCTC
The DNA here is from genome assembly GCA_018398815.1 of Conus ventricosus. Lineage (NCBI taxonomy): Eukaryota > Metazoa > Mollusca > Gastropoda > Neogastropoda > Conidae > Conus > Conus ventricosus. The sequence continues at coordinate 62,826,641 of CM031606.1, read as the reverse complement.
CCGCTTTAAACCGAAACCCTTCCCCCTTGCGAGCCTCCTCTTTTTTCCTGCGCATCCGCCCTTTAGACGTAAGTCCTCCTTTCCCTGGCCTCCTTCTCTCTTTTCCCGCCCGGGCCACCCCGTCCCAGGCGTCGGCCTACAAAGTCCGCCAACTCCCCTCCCTGTAACCCCCCTGCTTCGACCCAACCGAACATATTTTTGGGGGGGGGGGGGCCAAGGGGGGCCCTGTTGCTCCGGGCCCTAACCTCCCCTTTACTAACCACCTGCATGCTCCTTAAATACCAGACGTTGCCGGGAGGAGTAGGGTTTTTCCCGAGCCCTTGGCCAGTTGTGAACGCAACTTACGGTCACTCGGGGGATGCAACCAAATGAACTAGCCAAGACTTTCTAACCGCGTCCTGCGGCTTTAACCCAAACCCTACTTTTGGGTATACACTATATTGGTTTTTTTTTGGATCTGCAAAAACCGGTAAACCCATAGTAACTGGTCCTGAACCCAAACCGGTTTCAATCACCATGCCAAAGATACTACACACATTTGGCCCCTTTGCATAACCCATCCCTATATGTTATCACAAAAACATCAAAGTCCACCCTTCCCGAGGAAACTAACTCCAAGATCCTGCAAAACCGAGAAAAAACCGGGACCCACGCTGGCTGCTGTCAAAATAACCCTAAGAAATTGGGCCCCCTTGGGGCCCCCAAAAGCTGACAACCCAAAGTCCAAAACCAAACAAATGATCAACCAAACTAGCCCCCTCTGGCCCGCCCCCAACCATCGGGCGACACCAAATTAAAACCAAAAACGAAAATTGGGATAAAATGAAACAGCTATAGTTTTCCCCAACCAATTTGGGAGACAACAAAATAACTATAGTTTTTTTACAACAAATGGCAGAAAACAAATAACTATAGTTTCTACAAAAAACTGCAGAAAACAAATAATTTGAGTTATTTACACTATCGTACCCCCCTGACAAAACAAAACATTAAAAGACCAAAAACCCATCACTTCCACACACTAACAACGGGAATTTTACAGGCTTACACGCCGAGTGCTCGTTGTCTAAGGGCCCCCCCACCCTTACTAGGGACGCACCCTCCAAAAAAACCCCCTGACTACTCTGAGTTCCCCAAATTTTTCACGCAGAGTGAGTCTTAACCCTTTCCCCCGCAGTTTTCCCCTAACAACCCCCGGGTAACCAACCCCCTTTACAAATTTAATCCAAATTAAACCCCCCAATTTTACCCCCCATCTTTCCCCCATATTTCAGGGTCGCTAAGACCTGAACAACTAGGGGGACCGACAGACTTTCAGACCTCAATTTCCCCAACCCCCAACTCAAATTAAAAACGCCAAAACCAGTTTAACAGTTTTCCAAAACATGGATAATTTCCCTTCCAAAACCCCGGGCACCGGGGTCCCTAACACTGAATATTCCACTTACTACCCCCCCAAATCACTTTTTCTCAAACTCAAACAAATTTAACCACTTTTAAACCCCCTTCGCACACAAAATTTTGTCCCCCACACCCCCTGCCCAACCAAACTAACCCCAAGGTCAGAAATTAAATTTAAAAACTAACCTTAATTTCGGGGGCCAAAAACCCAAAGTGCCCACTGGTTTCATGCATCGCTACAAAGCAAAACAAACTTACAACACCATAACACCTTGGGTATTTTGGGGCCCCCCAGGGCACTATGAATCCGAGACTTACCCCAACAAATTTTTCTTAAACCGGGCCCTACACAAAACCCGGGAAAACCCGGGAAAAAAACCCCCGACACAGTGGGCAGACCAAACACCAAAATAGAATGCACAAAAATACAACAATTCGCAATGTTCCAAAACTTCAAGATTAATCAAACCCCGGTCACATTCCAAACCAAATGGGCACTTTAAAACCCCGCATGACCAATTAAAAATCCAGTAACTGGGGTTCTAAAAATACTCGCAAGAAGGCCCAAACCAATTGTCCCAAAAATAAAAATGGTTTATAAAATGGTTTTTTTTTCCCCCACAAAAAAAGAAAATTTATCTCGAAAAACCCGTGCAAACCCCGCGACACAACCCCCAAAATAAGGGCTAATTAGCCCAAAAACTAAAACCAACTATGCAATAATTTTTTCAAAAAAATTTAAAATCACTAAAATTTTTTTCTAGTGTCCCTTTTACACAAATGGGGAGGGCCACTGCACGACGATGAATGCCGGGTCATTTCCCCTTTATCCGGAAATAATGTTCAACGGGTGTTAAACCTTTAAACACAGCCCCCGTTTGTCTCAACTTCACATGCAAACCCCTCGGGCCCGCACCGCAACAGGAAGAGTAGCCCACGCCCTGTCACTCCTAGCACGGGATCCCGGGCAAACCCGCCAAGGCAGATTAAAAGGCACCACAAAAGGCCCGGAAATTTCAAGGGGGATATCTGTGGGGCACCTACAGGCGCATCCCCACAAAATCTATCAGAATCTCATGGGGCCCCACACAAACTAGATTTCCTTTTCATCATGAAACACCACCCAGGGGGGTCAAAGCACTACTGTGGGAAAATTTTGTCCCCTTATTTTTAGCCCCTTTCCAAAAAAACCTACCCAATCACAAGATGGGACCCAAGGGGAAATTTATCCAATGAAAACCAGCATTAGCCCCTTTGCTTTAGTCTTTAAATTTTTATCCATTTGTAAAAAAGGAAAGGGGATTTCCAACAGACTTCTAAACCCCTTTCTTTTCAAACCAAACATTTCCACACAATAGACACCAAACAAAGTCAAACCTTTAGTCCGACTTAAACCCCATAGCCCGGGCCGACTCACGCCACTATTAAGTAAATTTCCTTAGAAAGCAGAACAACCTAAAAAAAAAAAAATGCATGGGCCCTTTCCCCCAAAAAATTCCAATTTTAGGGAAAATGGTCCAAAAAATATTTTAAAACTTGGGAAAAAAAGGGTATAAAATAAGCCAAAAACTTAATTTTCCAAAAAAAATCGGGCGGTCACTGTCACTGCCACTGCCGTAAACATCATTTTCAACTTGCAAACCTATGTCCAAAACCCTGGGGGGAAAACCCCACACCACCACACCCCTAACCCAAAAAAACTTCCGGGGTGTCAATCTTTTTTAAAGTTGATCTTTTTGCTGAAAAATCCAGCTGGCTTACTCCAACTGGAAATGAGCAATGCCCTCAGGGTTTACCCAAACCCCCAAACATCTTTAAAATTTTACAAAATATCATCATATACAACTTTAAAAACCCAAAAATTTCAAACAATGGGCTTTTCTCCCCTATCAAAATTCCGACAGGTGTCAACAGTAAATTGCCAAACCCCACCCAAAAACACATATAAATTTTCCGGGGCCCGGCATTAAGGCCTGCTAATAAGACCAAAAATCATCCCGACAAACCCACAGGGTTCCCCGTGGCTGAAATTACTGAAAATCACACGAAAGATGTACCCACACATGCACAAAAAACCCTACATTGACTACATGCCCAAACTCCTTTTCAACCAATATAACCACTCAATCCCAAACCCTTACACGTTTAATTTCAAAAACCCCCAGCCCCCTTTTTGGCACCCAACGCAGCCCCGTGCCTGGCACCTCAACAGCTTCCACCCCCCAGCTGCCCAAATCCAAACCCAAAAAAATAAGGATTTTTCCCTTTTGGTTCCCCCCTATCCTTGGGGGCCCAAACCAACCCCAACCAGGGTTTAATGAAAAGGATTAAAAAAATGTCTAAAATGAAAAAATACAAACAAACCCCTTTAACCAAAAACGTGTCCCCGGGCCCCAAATCCCCAATGGGTTGCCAGCGCCACCAAGGCCCCCCCCAGCCCGGGACTTTTACAGCACCCAACCACACAAACCCAATCCTACCCACCAAGGTTTTAGGGAAAACAGGTTACAGTTCAACACAACCACCCGCAACCAAGTCCTTTACCCCCCCAGGGTCCCCAGGAACACCGGTTACAGTTTTAATACAAAAACAGGGAACCCCCGTCCCCCCCCAAATTAAAAGTAACGACAGTCCTTTTACTGTACTTCCAAAAGCGAGAAGAAAAAGCAATTTTCAAAAAGGGAAAACAGAACAGTCCTCCCCCAGACTCAAGGCAGCTCTGGGTAATCCCAAGGGCCCCCAACCCCCAACACAAGGTTTTTTTTAAAAAGGGGTTTACCAGGACTTTTAAAAATAGAAACCCATAAACGTCAAGACTTCCACCTTAAACAGCCCGCAAAATAAAACTGGGGCGACAGTTCCCAACGCCCACCTGCCCCTACAGTCCAAAAAAATTTTTCTGGGGGGATTGGGATAAATTTAATGTAAGGGTTTTAAATGTGATTGGGGGACTCACAGTGAGGATGATCTTTACCCCCAAATTTCCCCCCCTTCCACGGACAACAAACCCAAAAAGTTGAAGATAAACCCCCTAACCCCCCCCCCAAGCTGGCTGGCCCCACAGATACCACGGGCGCACCACAGCATGCGACATGAGCGGAAATGTTCGCCGGCTCACCCTAGCACATAAAGAGAAATATTGACTCTAATGCGAACCACGCACGATACGCTGACATGAAACATGATCAGTCCGCACATGCAGAAGTTCAAACATGAGTCGCCTCCCCTAGATCTATCTGTAACATAGTACATACATGTAACAGGCTCAAGTAGCAATGTCAGTGACCCTGACACAGATGATGAGAGACCACACCAGGAGAGACGTGGAAGACCTACACAGTGAGACAGATGATGAGAGACTCACACCAGGAGAGACGTGGAAGACCTACACAGTGATGACAGATGATGAGAGACTCACACCAGGAGAGACGTGGAAGACCTACACAGTGATGACAGATGATGAGAGACTCCACCCAGGAGACGTAGAAGACCTACACAGTGATGACAGATGAGGAGAGACTCACACCAGGAGAGACGTGGAAGACCTACACAGTGATGACAGATGATGAGAGACTCACACCAGGGGAGACGTGGAAGACCTACATCGTGATGACAGATGATGAGAGACTCACACCAGGAGAGACGTGGAAGACCTACACAGTGATGACAGATGAGGAGAGACTCACACCAGGAGAGACGTGGAAGACCTACACAGTGATGACAGATGAGGAGAGACTCACACCAGGAGAGACGTGGAAGACCTACATCGTGATGACAGATGAGGAGAGACTCACACCAGGAGAGACGTGGAAGACCTACATCGTGATGACAGATGATGAGAGACTCACACCAGGAGAGACCGTGGAAGACCTACACAGTGATGACAGATGAGGAGAGACTCACACCAGGAGAGACGTGGAAGACCTCCATCGTGATGACAGATGATGAGAGACTCACACCAGGAGAGACGTGGAAGACCTACACAGTGATGACAGATGATGAGAGACTCACACCAGGAGAGACGTGGAAGACCTACATCGTGATGACAGATATGAGAGACTCACACCAGGAGAGACGTGGAAGACCTACACAGTGATGACAGATGAGGAGAGACTCACACCAGGAGAGACGTGGAAGACCTACATTGTGATGACAGATGATGAGAGACTCACACCAGGAGAGACGTGGAAGACCTACACAGTGATGACAGATGAGGAGAGACTCACACCAGGAAGACGTGAAGACCTACACAGTGATGACAGATGATGAGAGACTCACACCAGGGGAGACGTAGAAGACCTACACAGTGATGACAGATGAGGAGAGACTCACACCAGGAGAGACGTGAAGACCTACACAGTGATGACAGATGAGGAGAGACTCACACCAGAGAGACGTGGAAGACCTACATCGTGATGAGAGATGATGAGAGACTCACACCAGGAGAGACGTGGAAGACCTACACAGTGATTGCAGATGATGAGAGACTCACACCAGGAGAGACGTGGAAGACCTACACAATGATGACAGATGAGGAGAGACTCACACCAGGAGAGACGTGGAAGACCCACACAGTGATGACAGATGATGAGAGACTCACACCAGGAGAGACGTGGAAGACCTACATCGTGATGACAGATGATGAGAGACTCACACCAGGAAAGACGTGGAAGACCTACACAGTGATGACAGATGATGAGAGACTCACACCAGGAGAGACGTGGAAGACCTACGTGACAGATAGGAGAGACTCACACCAGGAGAGACGTGGAAGACCTACACAGTGATGACAGATGATGAAGACTCACACCAGGAGAGACGTGGAAGACCTACACAGTGATGACAGATGAGGAGAGACCACACCAGAGAGACGTGGAAGACCTACATTGTGATGACAGATGATGAGAGACTCACACCAGGAGAGACGTGGAAGACCTACATCGTGATGACAGATGATGAGAGACTCACACCAGGAGAGACGTGAAGACCTACATTGTGATGACAGATAAGGAGAGACTCACACCAGGAGAGACGTGGAAGACCTACATCGTGATGACAGATGATGAGAGACTCACACCAGGAGAGACGTGGAAGACCTACATTGTGATGACAGATGATGAGAGACTCACACCAGGAGAGACGTGAAGACCTACATTGTGATGACAGATGATGAGAGACTCGCACCAGGAGAGACGTGGAAGACCTACATCGTGATGACAGATGAGGAGAGACTCACACCAGGGGAGACGTGGAAGACCTACACAGTGATGACAGATGAGGAGAGACTCACACCAGGAGAGACGTGGAAGACCTACACAGTGATGACAGATGAGGAGAGACTCACACCAGGAGAGACGTGGAAGACCTACATTGTGATGACAGATGAGGAGAGACTCACACCAGGAGAGACGTGGAAGACCTACACAGTGATGACAGATGAGGAGAGACTCACACCAGGAGAGACGTGGAAGACCTACATCGTGATGACAGATGATGAGAGACTCACACCAGGAGAGACGTGGAAGACCTACATTGTGATGACAGATGAGGAGAGACTCACAACCAGGAGAGACTGGAAGACCTACATCGTGATGACAGATGATGAGAGACTCACACCAGGAGAGACGTGGAAGACCTACATTGTGATGACAGATGAGGAGAGACTCACACCAGGAGAGACGTGGAAGACCTACACAGTGATGACAGATGAGGAGAGACTCACACCAGGAGAGACGTGGAAGACCTACGTCGTGATGACAGATGATAAGAGACTCACACCAGAGAGACGTGGAAGACCTACATTGTGATGACAGATGAGGAGAGACTCACACCAGGAGAGACGTGGAAGACCTACACAGTGATGACAGATGAGGAGAAGACTCACACCAGGAGAAGACGTGAAGACCTACACAGTGATGACAGATGAGGAGAGACTCACACCAGGAGAGACGTGGAAGACCTACATTGTGATGACAGATGAGGAGAGACTCACACCAGAGAGACGTGGAAGACTACACAGTGATGACAGATGATGAAGACTCACACCAGGAGAGACGTGGAAGACCTACACAGTGATGACAGATGAGGAAGACTCACGCCAGGAGAGACGTGGAAGACCTACACAGTGATGACAGATGATGACAGACCCACACCAGGAGAGACGTGGAATCCTACCAACGTAGCGGATGATAAACAGAACTCTGAACAGAAGAGATATGGGAGTGCAACAAACAGGTAACGACAGACCCTGAAACACTCAGGGCAGGAGAGAC
>CM031606.1:62808968-62816468 GCA_018398815.1 Conus ventricosus | reverse complement strand
TCAGGTTAAGGGCTTGCTATTTGCAGGTACACAGGAAACTGAAACAAAGCTGCGGCAACGTGGCTGAAAATGAGCCAGAATACAAGCACTTGTAAATCTCACAAACCAGAGAGCAATAACAACTCTTATTGTCATACATGATACGGAACAGACGAATGAATTTTCCACCGGTATGTTTTCTTTAGACGGCACATAATAATTTTTTTTATAACAGGCATGGAAGAGTTATGCTTAACAAAAATACTTACCAGACGGCCATGATGAAAAAACGGAAATGTGAAAGAGAACATGCTTCAGGTTTTTTGATGGAAGGATTGTGAACAGTTTCTGCGTTGTGTTGTATTTTCTGCTCTTTGATCAGACGTTGAATGGCCCTCTGCATTGGCTGGGAATGATTAACGTGAAGTTATGTCCTCAAATGATAGCTTAGCTGTAGGCTTGCGCGTCTGTCTGTCTGTGTTTCTAAATGCTCTCAAGACAGTACTTAAATCAGTAAATTCTCTTCTTACTCTGTCCTTCCATCAGGATGGTAGCTTAAATCAATAAATTCCTCTCTCCTCCTCTTTCTCTCCCCCCCCCTCTCTCTCTCTCTCTCTCTCTCCTCGTCTCTCTCCACTTCTCTCTCCTCTCTCTCGTCACTCTCTCTCTCTCACTCTCTCCTGTCCTCTCTCTTAAAAACTTTCAACATAGTAGCTTAAGTCAGTAGACTCCCTCTCTCTCTCTCCCTCTCTCTCTCTCTCCTCTCTCTCTCTCTCTCTCTCACTCTCTCCTCTCTCTCTCTCTCTCTCTCTCAACTGCGCGCGCTGGCGTTACTCTGAATATTCATAGCATATAACTGTTTATTGTTTTGTTTGCTGATCATATTTTAGTATCAGAAACTGGTTTAGTTTTTACTAACTGCCTGGCGATTCAAAATGTCTTCGTGGTGTTCACATCAGTTTAAACTTTTATATTAGTGTGGAAAAATCACTAGTGCAGTGTTCAGAAAAGTGGGTATTCAGCTAGCACTGAAAATGGTTGTAGAATTTGAAGATATGTATTTGTTAACTCGTTTCAATACTCAGGCAACTTCCTTTCTACGAGCCCTGAAATTTAAGTTTGCATGCTAAGACATATCAAACATAGGTAAGCAAGCTACCGTTATCATTGTTTGCAAATTGTTTCATTTAAATAATCATTAAAACTGTTCTTCAGTCGTTTATTCTCAGAGTCGGTCCATACATCTATACTATTCTGAGATTTAGGGATTAGAAAAAATCTCCATAGAAAGTATTTATTTGTTGTGTGAAGGAAGTTTCTGGGTTTGGTTTTAAAAACACCGAATTACCTAGTACATGTTGAAATGGTTCAAGTTCCCTTATCTGGCAACTCGTCGATTGAATGTATAAGTTACTTGTTGAAATCATTGCGAACAGAGGAACATAGACTGCCATTTGATATATATATATAGTGCTCCCACATTTTGCCAGTTGAAGATAAACCAGTTGGACTTCAGGTGATCGTGACTTTTTTGAATACAAATGGCAAATCTGTTGTATATATGAAAACCGTGATATAGGATGCATAAATTCTTTCGTAAAATGTTGAAAAAGGAGGGGTTGCAGGCGGCAGGACTTTATTGTCCATATGAATAACAGTGAACGATTTACACAGTGCAGGGAATTCAAGAAAACCATGATCTGGAACCATATTTACTTCTGGATCCGGAGTGACGTATGCGATGAAATACAAACAAGGTATAGATTTATAAATGGAAGTGTTATATAATAAAGAGCCCAATGTTTACATCAGATGTAGATCATAAAATCCACTAACTGTTTTGTGAGCTCAGGCCATTTGAAATATACAATCACAGTTATTTCAGATTAACATTACATTTAGCATTGCAAAACGCATAGATCTTTTGAAATTTTGCTGTACGTCTTCAAGAGACGTAATTCTTTCTTTGTTGCATTTCATAAATTTTTACTTGATCATGATTTAGAGTATTGATTTTTTTTAATGCAGAAATACAGTTTGGTTGCTTTTTTTGGCATTCATTGAATGTCCTTTTTTGATGGGTAAGTTGTCTCTGAATTTAATACAAACTCCGTGCTTAGGTTGGGGTGGCACATTCACAGTTGTATCATATATTTGTGTTTGTCTCTCACCCTTTATCAAATGGGGCTTTGGCTGTCTGTTCTGTTCGATTCTGTTCTGTTCTGTTAAGTTTAGTTCAGTTCAGTTCAGTTCAGTTTCCCTGTCTCTATCTGTCTGTCTGCTCCCCACCGACACCTCTGTCTCTATCTGTCTGTCTGCTCCCCACCGCAACTCTTTGTGTACATGTGAACAGTGCATATGAATGTATGTCTGTACACATATATTTTAAAACCACGTAATAAAAGTGTGTATTCACATCTTACATCCGTTTGCTGTATAAAGGGTTTGTTCTATTTCCAGTTCTTCTCCTCCCACACCCCCTCCTTCATCTCCCATCCTCTCCTACTCTTTCGCCTACCACTTTCCCATCATGTTCTGCAATAGCAACCTCTTGTGTGTCTTCAGTTGTCATTAAGCTTGTGTGCCCCTTGCAGTCTGAATGCATTATATTTAGATTATATCTTCACTTTTGCTGTGGCTCACTTTATTGTTCTTTCCTTATCCGTTATTTCTGTCTCCTTCTTCGTAATGGCAACATAAAAATGCCTGTTTTATGCTTATTCCCCACCAGGGATCTCTCTCTCTCTTTGTCTCTCTTCTCACTCTCTGTCTGTCTGTCTGTCCTCTCTCTCTCTCTCTCTCTCTCGCTCTCTCTCTTCTCTTCTCCTCTCTCTCTCTCTCTCTCTCTCTCCTCTCTCTCTCTCTCTCTCTCCTCTCTCTCCTGTCCTTTCCTTACTACCAATCCAAAAGATTCGTCCGTCTTCTCTGCTTCTGTCTGTCTGCTGTCTCTCCTCTCTCTCTCTCTCTCTCTCTCCTCTCTCCTCTCTACTCTCCTCTCCTATCTCCTTCTCTCTCTCTCATCTCTCCTTCTCTATCTATCTGTTGCTGTCTCCAATATCTTTGTCCTTTCTCCTCCCCCCTCTCTCTCCTTTGTCTGTACTGTCTCTCTCTCTCTCTCTCACTCTCTCACTCTCTATCTCTGTCTGATCTGTCGCTGCCTTCCTGTCTGTCTGTTTCTCCATGTATCTCTACCAATACAAAAGATTCGTTCGTCCTCGTCTCAGAGAGAGGAGAGAGAGAGAGGAGAGAGATGGGACATGGGCAAGGAGGGGAGGAGAAAGCAGAAGAAATGAGATGGAAGCAGACAGAGAGAAGGAGAAAGAGAGAGAGAGGGGGGGGGGGGGGGAGGAAGGAGGGAGGGAGGGGTGACCATTCAGGTTTTCCCACGATTAAAGACGTTGGATGAGCATGGTACGATCTTTTCATCTGCAAGGGATTTCCAGTACTTCAGCTCTCAGTCCGCGCGTGGAAACTTATTATCATATTATGAATACTTATATAGCGCCTGTCCTCGGCTAGAGCCAAGCTCTAAGCGCTTTACAATCACACTCATTTACACCACGGTCTGCCTACCTAGGTAGTGCAATTTGAAGAGCTGCCAGTTGCGCTTCATTCAGTCGTTTCCCGTGTCATCCAGTCAGTATGGTTCACTGAATTTCCTTGCTTCCTCCATTCTTTCCATTTATCACGCAGGGTGCATGCTATGTGTAACGTGTCATCCACACCAACGGCCAAACTGGCCCTTTCTTCCGAAAGATGGTGATGGGATTTTACGTGTGTGCAAGATGTTAAGCGTGCGTTCACACACGAAACCTCGTTTATAATCTCATTCGGAGGACTGTATGGGAAATGGAGTCAGAACCAATGTTCACTCTGAGGGAAAAACTCCCCCTGTACCGAGTGGGTCCGGCGGAGATTCGAACCCGCAACCCCAGGAATGCCAAGATTACGAATCCGGCGCTCTACCACTGAGCTACTCCGGCCCCCGAGAAGACAAGTTAGCTCATCACCACCAATTCACTGTGTGTGTGTGTGTGTGTGGTGTGTGTGTGTGTGTGTGTGTGATGTGTGTGTGTGTGTGAGGAGAGGAGACGGGGTGGGGAAGGTGGAGTGTTGAAAGAGAGGAACGGAAATGGAGAAGCTGGGAGGGAGGGAGAAAGAGACGGAAGTGAGAGGAGGAAGAGAGAGAGAGAGAGTGAGAGAAAGAGAGAAAGAGAGAGAGAGAGTTTCAACATTTACAAGGCTTGAAACCTGGCATCGTTAAGACATTTCTGGAGACTATGCATAGTACTTTATAAAATCACGCAAGTACGCACGCAATCACCACTCACGCACGCACGCCCGCACACACGAAGGCATGCTGGTACATGCTAATTAACTGCACAAGGTCAGACCGACCTATCATATGAAAGATATGAGATAGAAGGTGAATTAAAGGGAGGGGGGCGGGGATCCCGACGTGGATTTTCCGATCATCGCCATTACTATGCGCTTTTGGGCTCTCGCTAGGTAAGCGCTCTATAAATCTCCTTTTACATTAACATACATATGCTAGAACTGAAAGCAATTGTTGTAATTAGGACCGTTGAATGAATTTGTGGCCTTCAAATCTCCTCCTGACCCTCCTTCGCCTCCCCATCCCCTCTTCACCCTCACCCCTCCCCCTCTCTCCTCCCCAACTCCCCCGCAGATCCCCCCCCCTCTACTCTCCTTCTCCGCCTCTCTCTCTCGTATCCTCTCTCTTCATCACAATTCTCATCCTCTCCCCTCATCTCTCTCTCCCTCATCTCTCCTCTCTCTCTCTCTCGTCATCCACTCGCGAGTCGACCAAAGATAGTTCGCCCTACGTAGGCGTACAGTCTTCTGTCGACCAAGACATGGACCATGTGTGATGGAGGTGATATGTTCAGAGCTCCTTGTCCTGCTGTATCTACGTCAAGACGCACGGGCGCATACAAATGTGTCATTCCTGTCCGAATACTCGGTCATCCAGTCCTCTCTCTCTCTCCACCTCTCCACTCCTCATCTCTCTCTCTCTCTCTCTCTCTCCACCTCTCTCTCTCTTCTTCTCGCTCCTCTCTGTCCTCTTTCCTCTCGCTCGCTCGGCTCGCTCGCTCCCCACCTCTCTCATGAGTTTGCTTATGTTTAAGTACATGTGTGCATCATGATTGTACATACGAGTGTCCTTCCAACACAAGGATTTGTGAGTCGAAGCATTCATTATGCCAGAGAGAGAGAGAGCGAGAGAGAGGAGAGAGAGAGAGAGAGAGAGAGAGAGAGATAGAGAGAGAGACAGCCAGACAACAGACAGACAGACAGACAGACAGACAGGAAGAAGAAGGAGAAAAGAAAAAGAAGAAGAACAACAACAACAAATTAACGAACCAGTACGAGATTTTCCGCTCATCACCCTGACAGAATAATGATACGTTGTTGCTGCAGCAAGATAGATTCTCCTTCCAGCGAGTGGGATCTAAGAGCGTACGCCTATCGGAGACCCGTAGGGCGTACTACCGTTGAGGGATGGCGTCCCTTTTCTCCTTACCACCACATCTCACCCCCCCCCCCCCCCCCCCCCCGCCCACTATCCTCCTCCTCCGCCAACCCATCCCGCAGCCCCATCCGCATTACCTCTCACTCCTTTATCTCTATCTCTCACCTTTGTCCTCTCCCTTTCGCTTAATCGGAGGAAGGATGGGTTATCATGTGGAGATGGATGTGATTTGTTGCTGTGGCGGTCGTCATCGTAATTTTCCGATGAAAACAGTTGCCGGCGCGGACGAGCGTGTGTTTTTCTCTGTCTGTCAGTCTGTCCTTGTCTGTCCCTGTCCTGTCTAGCCTCTCCTCTCTCTCTCTCTCTCTCTCCGTCTCATCCTCTCTCTCTCCTCTCAAGTACTCTCCTCCTCATCTCTCTCTCTCTCTCTCCTCTCTCTCTCTCTCTCTCTCACGGAAATACAATATGTTATCACCTGCATTACCTACTTTGTCAGCTGGGCTATGTACAATGTCACTGATTTTTTTTTTTTTTTTTTTTTTTTTTTGGCACGACTGTGTTGTGTTACGATTGCAATAATGTTTCCTCTCGGTTACTGTTGTATTCATCACTTATTGTTCCCAAAAAGACTTAAATGCCTCTCTCTCTCTCTCTCTCACTCCAAGGTTTGTGGATCTCTCTCTCGGTCATCTCTCTTCCTCTCTGTCTGTCAGTCCTGTCTGTCCTGTCTGTCTTTCTCTCTGCCTATCTGTCTCTCACTCTCTCTTTCTCTCTCTCTCTCTCTCTCTCTCTCCTCTCTCTCTCTCTCTCTCTCTCTCCTCTCTCTCTCTCTCCTCCTCCCTCCCTCCCTCTCTCTCTCTCTCTCTCTCTCAAATCGTGTCTATCATATATTTTCACTAGCTTTCGCTTGTGCTGCTATATTCATTCTATAATATTGTCCCTGTTTGAGTTTGTCTGAGACAGCGAAAAGAGACAGACAAACAGAGACGGACAGACAGATCCCTGTTGTCGCTTTCGCAAATAATACTGTTTTCGATTTATTGTTCACATGCATTCACAGCTGTGGGGAAGACACGAACTGAGGTCGTCCACACATTTTGTAAGAAACGGGCCATCTGAGACCATTCTGTACGAGATCCTGTTTTCGGATGTACTGGCCGCACGTATCAGTATGCCCCCATCTCATTGTGCCCCAGTCTCATTGTGCCCCCAATGTCATCTTATTGTTGCCCCCGTGTCATTGTGCCCCCGTGTCATTGTGCTCCCGTCTTATTGTGCCCCCGTGTCATTGTGCCCCCGTGTCATTGTGCCCCCGTGTTGTGCCCCGTCCCATTGTGCCCCAGTGTCATTGTGCCCCGTCTTATTGTGCCCCCGTCCCATTGTGCCCCCGTGTCATTGTGCCCCCGTCTTATTGTGCCCCCGTCCCATTGTGCCCCCGTGTCCATTGAGCCCCGTCTCATTGTGCCCCCATCATTCACGGGAAAAAGAACACGTATAAATTAAGCAGACACCATCTGTTTTCGACAAAATTCTCACATAAATCAATATACGTGGGAGAAAATAACACAAACCCATCCTTTTCTTTCTTATTCTTCTCACCATCATTTTCTTTTTCTTTAGTAAAATTTCACATTTTCGTTAAAAACTAGACAACATACATGCGTTCGTTGGGACACAGAGAGATAGTATTCACATAGACGGGGACACATTAAGACAGGGGTGCAATGAAACGGGGGCACAATGAGACGGGGGCACAATGAAACGGGGGCACAATGAGACGGGGGCACAGTGAGACGGGTTGCACATTTTGGGGGCACAATGAGACGGGGGCACAATGAAACGGGTTGCACATTTTGGGGGGCACAGTGAGACGGGTTGCACATTTTGGGGGCAAATGAGACGGAGGCAGATTGACATGGCCCGTGCCGCACACTGTCACGAAGACACCCAGCGCGTGACAGTCCACATGCAGCACGGGCTCACCATCAGAATCGGCATGACCCAAGTCACGTTACAGCCCTTCCCAT
>CM031606.1:62791468-62803968 GCA_018398815.1 Conus ventricosus | reverse complement strand
TGTATGAGTTCAAAAGTGCAAAACATGAAAAAAAAAGAAGAGAACTACTAGAGTGTATAGAGTCGATTTTTAGTTAATAGGTGCAGCAGTGTCGTATCAAACATGCATACTCTCATCTAGGTCTGGCTTGCAAACCCACTTATTCCATGGCACATTTTTCGTTTATATTCTGACCACTTTCGACACAAACTATTTTCATTTCTACGATCAAATGTTCAGCTTTCCAAGACTAGCTGAAATCAGCCTTGAGAAGAAAATTAAACACTCTGACAGTCCACTAGTATTTTCTTTTTTCTTTTTTTTTTTTTCTTTTTTTTTTTTGGTTCGAAACACTTTTTTTTTGCAACACTGATGTACAGGCACACAAATATTTCACACATTCATATCTATCTATCTATTAATGATTCATAATTATTATTATTATTATTATTATTATCATCATTATTATTAATTATCATTATTATCATCATTATTGTTGTAGTTGTTCTCGCTGCAGCAGAAACTGTAAATATGATTTTTGAAACTTAATGTAGGCCTGTGTTGTGGTGAACGACCTTCGTAGACAAGAGAGTGTGAGATTTAATTACGTGCTGTATTACGAGTTCAACCTCCAGTGTCCTTAAGCTAATAATAACAGCTGCCCACTTTAGGGTGGAGGCTTGGAAGAAGGTGATCACAGTTCTCAACCAGTTCAGTTTGTTTCAGTATGGCCGATCTCCCGATCGAGCCTCTGTGACGTACTCCTTCCACTTGCTCCTGTCCAACATAGCTGCCTTGATCTCATCGATGTTTTCGAGGCCAGTGTCCCTTTTGAGAAGACAATGAAGTCTGTTGTCTTCCTTTCCCCTGTTCGCTCTCCCCCAGTTGGCTGCCACAGTACAAGTTGTGAAGCAATTTCCTCTGGATGTCGTATGCAGTGACCGGCTAGGCGAAGCCTACGTGTTCTTATCTTGTCACTAACGTTAGGGAGGTATCCATAGAGCTCTTCGTTAGTCATGTACTGCTTCCAAGAGACATTTAATGCCATCCTCAACATGCGGGTATACGTCCCATCAAGACTCTTCTCCATCTGCTTTGTTAAGGTCCATGTTTCCGAGTTGTGAGCACCACAGACTCGACAGTGGATATAAAGAGACGAATCATTAGTTCTTTTTATCAAATTAGAAGTCCATATCATCTTCAGCTTGTTGACATGCAGACCAAGCAAAGGCTTTTCTCGACGAATCCACTTCATCATCAAGGGAGCAAGTGCAATACGAGGGAGGCAAGTCAGAGGGAGGGCAAGGCAATACAGAGGGAGGGCAAGGTGAAGAATGCGAGAGCAAGCAAGGGGTAGAGAGGAGGGGGTGGGGGTGGAAAAGGGTGGGATGGGGGGGCTGGGTTCTCTTCC
The DNA here is from genome assembly GCA_018398815.1 of Conus ventricosus. Classification (NCBI taxonomy): domain Eukaryota; kingdom Metazoa; phylum Mollusca; class Gastropoda; order Neogastropoda; family Conidae; genus Conus; species Conus ventricosus. The sequence continues at coordinate 62,802,578 of CM031606.1, read as the reverse complement.
GCGGAAATAAGAAAACCAGGTTCTACAGACAGATTGCCGGCTCTGTAAAAGTGTTCACTGAATGTTGACAGGATATCTTGGTTCTCAGAGACCTCGGGGCTCATTAACGTGTGGAAAAAAAAGTACAGCTATGGGCTGTCAGCGACCTGACTAATTGGGATTGCAGAGCAAAGAGGTGGTGCCGATGGTGGTGTAGCTGGAAGGTGGTGTGTACAATGTGAAAAGGGGGGGGGGGGGGAGGATTGAGAAAGTAGCGGAAGGGGGAATGGTGTGTGTAACGTTATGCCGGATGTTACTTTGTTCTTATCGTTTGCGGGGGACATTGTGTACTTAGCCATGTTACTGGTGTGTACTTATCCATGTTACAAGGAAAACACCGATTACGAAGGAATGGTTAACTATCCGGATGTAACGAAAATTTATAACACAGCAAACACAATAATTATCTGCTTTTCTCCTCTCCTTCTCCCCTCATGTCTCCTCTCCCCTCCACTTTCTCTCTTCTTTTCTTCTCTCTCTCTCCTCTTCTCCTCTCTCTCTCATCTTCCGACACACACACACACACACACACACACACACACACACACACACACACAGACAACGAGAAGACGAAGAGAGAGAAGAGAGAGAGAGAGGGGAGAGAGAGAAGACACACACACACACACACACACACACACACACACACACACACACAGAAGAGAGAGAGAGAGAAGAGAGAGAGAGAGAGAGAGAGAGAGAGAGAGAGAGAGAACTCAGAAAACTTTTATTCGATCAAGGATTGAGATTTTAGGCGGAGCCTATTCTTCCAATCTGTCCTTGCTAAGCTAAATTATGCAGTGACATTTAGAGACAAGAAAATTAAAAGAAATGGAATAGAAAGAGAGGGAGAGACACAGAGAGAGAAAGAGAGAGACTAAAGAGAGAGAGAGAGAGAAGAGAAGAAGCCGCGCGTGCCACACAAACACACAGACAGACAGACAGATGCACACGCAGAGAGAGAGGGAGAGACAGAGACAGACAGAGGGAGAGACAGTGACAGACAGACACACGCACACGCGCGCGCGCCGCACGCACGCACGCACGCACGCACGCACGCACGCACGCACGCACGCACGCACGCACCACACCACCACAACACACACACACACACACACACAACCATGTACATACGCACGCAAACGTACTCCACAGACATGATCACACAATAAACAAGCAAACCTTCACGTGTTCGTCTTAATTCAGTACCTGTTAATCTTTAAGAAGCGACTGCGGGTCTTTTCTTCTTCTTCTTCTTTTTTCTCCTTTTGTTTTGTCTTTTTTTACTCATCAGTTTGCTCATTTATTTGTCCAGGTGAAAAAAGAAAATATTGGGCCTTCAAAACTGATTTGCGACAGACATTAACTTTTTACTGCCACGAAAACGCACCCGCAACCGACGCAGACACACCGTTATATACTTTATCTCTCTAATCCCTAACACAAACTACTATCGCTGAAACAGTTTTTAGATAGTAAACAGTGTTTGGCGACTGGAATCGTATTTCAGAGGAGTATAGGAGAGAGAGACACTTAGCTTGTTTTGACGAAGTTAGAGTGCTCTCGTGAAAAGCGAGTGACAGGTTTTATGAGATTTTTTTTTCACGCACATTGACACACATGGCACACAAAGACACACTCTCGAGCAAACATGCGCACGCGCGCGCGCGCACGCACACACACGTACACACACACACACACACACACACACACACACACACACACACACACACACACCACACACACACACACACCACGCCGCGCGCGCGCACACACACACACACACACACACACACACACACACACACACACCGCGCGCGCGCGCGTGCTCGCACACACACACACACACACACACACACACACACACACACACACACACGGAACGGGGGTGGCCTTGGTTCACTATATATGCAAACTCAGCAGAAGCGTTATGTGGCGTGCATCTCGCGGTTTCTTCTTTTTCTGTCTTCTCTCTCTCTCTCTCTCTACTCTCTCACTCTCTTCTCTCTACTTTCTCTCTCACATCCTCATCTCTCACTCCACTCTCTTCATCTCCTCTTCATCTCTCTCACTCATTTCATCTCTTCTTGTCGTTCCATGTTTGTTACGGAAATGAAGATTATAGGAAACGGCTTTACTCACATTGTTTAAAGTTAAATTGTTGCAATGCCGGAAGCAATCACAATTAATTTTAAGCAAAGACAGCCAGCATACGTTTAGTGTAATCACTGACGCGTTCGATTATATATATATATAATATAATATGTGTGTGTGTGTGTGTGTGTGTGTGGTTGTGTGTTGTGCTACACTGAGTCATCGATATCATATTTTCGAAAAAGAAGAAGTCCTTTTTGTGTGCTATTGATTATGAAAAGAGATTTGATCACGTAGAGATAGAGCGCTGCTTAACGGTCGAAGAAGCTTTAACGTAATTAGTGGTGGAATATCGACTGTTATCCAAGACCTGTATGCCAAAGTGACGTCTTGTGTCCATCGGGCAAACTTTGTGAAAATGTTTTCGGCACAGGACTAATAATATTAGACAAGTAGAATATTCAAATAGAAAATAAGAGAGAACAGAATGATTCATTCTCTTCCCTCTTCCGTTCTGTTTTTGTGAATTTTGTTAGTAACCGAATATTTTAACCTGCTGTGTTTATCACATGCTGATAGTACTGTCACCTTAGCTGAATCACAGAAACTTGGATGTATGTGTGCTGACTGCAATCAGCATAACCATAACGTTAATGTCTTGAAAATGAAAGTTGTTCTTTTTAGATGAAAGATACGTAAAATGATAGTATATGTGTACAACAGTAGTAAATTTTGAGGTAATCTGATTTTCAATACCTTGGATTGACACTTGATTGTACCAAGAAGGTCAGATTGGCACAGGCAGAAATGTAAAAAAAAAAAGCTTCAAGGACAATGTTTTGTTTGCTGTTTATATGTGGAAAAAAGACGTTACCTTCAGATATAAAGTTGAACTTACCGATGAAATGATTTGCACAGATATCTGAGAGGTTTGAACTCTTCACATGTGTGTCTGTCTGTGTGTTGGTGTCTCTGTCTTTGTGTCTATCTGTCTGTCTGTCGGTCTGTCTCTGTCTCTCTGTCTCTCTATTTTTTTTTCTCTCTCTCTCTCTTCCTCCCTCCCTCCTACGTTATTTTCAATTTTCATAAACCAGTTAGCAGATCAAATAAATGAAAAAGGTAAACATGGAGTTAGGTTACTTCCGGATATCATTGAATTATTTATATTACTGTTTGCTGATGATGTCTCACTGATATCTACTGCACCATGTGGCCTACAAAATCAGTTGAATGTATTAAAGACCTGTTGTGATAACATGAAACTATCTATCTGTAAATATCAACAAAACTAAAGTTATAGTATTTAGAAAAGGAGGATATTTAGGGAAGCATGAGAAATGGTTTTACGACGGTAACAGACTGGAAGTTGTGAATAATTATTGCTATCTAGGTTTAATTTTACCACCATGATCAGTGCAAAACAGGTACCCTTCATTTAACAACTAAAGCTAAAAAGGCAGTAGTTCAACTCAGCAGAATCTTTACAAAATACAGGGAAATGACGTAAGTACTTTTTTCAAGGTTTTTGACATCAAGATTCAACCAATCTTGATGTATGCTGCCGAAATATGGGGATTCACAGATTGGAACATTTAGAAAAAGTACCCATGCTGGCATGCAAAAGATTTCTGGGTGTTCCAGGAATTACGCCACATAAAATGGTTCACGGGATTTGGGTCGATATCCTTTATACATTAATTCCTACGTCACTTGTTTACGATACTGGTTTAGACTTTTACAGATGAAAGCTGAAAGGTTACCTCAGAAAGCATATTTGATGCTGTTGAAATTAGACAGGTCTGGAAAACAGTGCTGGGTCTCAAAGGTAAGAGAAATCTTGTGTTCAACAGGTTTTAATTTTGTTTGGTTACAACAAGGTGTTGGAGACGTTAAAATGTTCCTAAATGTGTTTAAACAAAGGCTTATTGATATGTTCATTCAAGAATGGACTGGCACCATACGAGACCGTGAGAGATACGAATGTTATAGTAATTTTAAGTCTGTTTTTGAAAAGGAAAGATATCTTTTGAATACGAATACGTACTGTTTCCGCGTTGCCATTACACGAACCAGGTTTAATTTGCTTCCACTGAATAACAATTTGCATCGCTATAGTAAAACAGAAAAGGACAAAGCGTGCCCATTTTGCCATGATCAAGTAGAGAATGAGCAACTTTTTTTTTTATTTCAGTGCTCCCTCTATCAAGACCTAAGGAGTAAATTTCTCAAAGAATTTGCTAGTTGTCCCCTTAATTTGCTTCTTAAGGTATCCAGTGCTTCGCACAGACATAGCCTATCAAGGTACATTTTTCATGCCATAAACAGAAGGATCAAGTCAATTCTTTAGTGGATAAATTACTGCGGACGATTACCACTACCTTGGTTTTCCTTGAAATGACTGACTTCATTTGTATTGTAATTTCGTGTACTCTAAACGTATCTGAATAATGTATCATCTTTTTACACGAAGTTTTGGGGAATTATTATTGCAATGCTTTTTTGTGCTGTTTGCAACACATATATGCTAACTCCTCCCCGTTCCTACCCACTTCCCCCCTCCCCCCCTCCTTTCCCTTTGTACCTTGTATTGTGGCCCCCCCCCCCCCCCCCCTCTTTCTCTGATTCTCTCTGCCTCTGTCTCTCTGTCTCTATCTCTCTGACTCTGTCTATATCTCTGTCTGTCTGTCTGTCTCTTGTCTGTCTGTCTATCCGTTTGTCTGTCTGTCTGTCTCTCTCTCTCTCTCTCTCTCTCCCTGTCGATGTCTTTGTCTCTGTGTCTGTCCGTCTGTCTGTCTGTCTCACTGTCTGTCTGTGTCGGCGTCTTTGTCTCTGTGTCTGTCCGTTTGTCTGTCTGTCTTGTCTCTGTCTCTCTCTGTCTGTCCGTCTGTTTCAATACTTTCCTATAATCGTCGTTTCTAGAACTGCATGTTTGGTTCTATTATGTTGTGTGTTCCTCTTTTCTTGATGATGGCGACAAAGCCTCCATGAGGCGAAAGTCTGGATTCTACAATAAATATTTCACGAATGATCGGCGAATACAGTGCCTTATTTTCACTTCCTATTGGACGACGTTTATTTCTCTCCTCTCTCTCTCTCTCTCTCTCTCTCTCTCCTCCTCCCTCTCTCCTCCTCTCTCCTCTCTCTCTCTCTCTCTCTCTCCTCTCTCTCTCTCTTCTCTCGCGCGCGCGCGCGCGCGCTGGTGTGTGTGTGTTGTGTGTGTGTGTGTGTGTGTGTGGTGTGTTGGTCTGCGTGCATGCGTGCGTGCGTGTGTGACAGCGTGCGGGCGTGCCTATATGTATGTGCTTGCGTGCGTGTTGGAGCGTGCTTGCATGTGAGTGTGTGGAGGGTAGTAAGCGGAAGGATGCGTGTGGGAAATGGCAAGGAGAAAGAAGGGAAGAAGGGAAAGGGTAGGGGGAGGGACGCGCACATGTAACTCTGTGGATGTTTTCATAATTATTGCTGCTTTGTTGCTGAGATCCGAATCAAGCGTTGACAGATCTCCTAAAGACATGCTAGGAAATTCATTTTCCTTACACACTTAATTAAACGCACGCAAATGTGCACACATGTACACACGCCCGCACATAGACATACATGTACACACAGACGAGCGCGCGCGCGCGCGCACAACACACACACACCACACACACCACACACACACACACACACCACACACACACACACACACACACACGCGCGCGCGCGCGCGCACAGAGAGGGAGGCGAGAGAGATGGGAAGGGGCTTGGGGAAGGGTGGGGGGCGGCTGGGAAAGAAAGAAACCCGACTGAATGATGAAAGGGATTGAAAGGTGAGAACGACTGCATGTTCCGAGATTTCACAGGAGATGACCGGAATGAAGAGGAACAAACGAGAATGTACTCACGGAGACCTGGGACTGGAATGAGAAAATCCGAGTGCCAGGAGGAAAGAGAGTGCTTTCGCAGACCCTTCAGTCACTCAGCTGTGTATTGGTTTGTACTGAAGAGTGACAGCCCTGATGTGGCCCTTTGCGGTCGGCTGGGCTATAAGCAACATTATCTTATCTTATCTTGTACTGAAGAGAGAGAGAGAGAGAGGGGGGGAGAGAGAGAGAGAGAGAGAGAGAGAGAGAGAGAGAGAGAAGAGAAGAGAGAGAGAAAGAAAGAGAGGGAGAGGGGGGAGCTGGGGGTGCAAGAAATGATGGGATAAGTTGGATGGAAGCGGTAAGAAGGGTCCAGGTACGTGCGTCTCTACGCGCACAAGCGTGTGTGTGTATGTGGATTGGGGAGGGGGGAGACAGGTGCCTGTATGTGCGCGCACGCTCGTTTCAGTATGTCTGTGTCGACGATCTGTGTGTGTGTGTGTGTGTGTTGTGTGTGTAAGCGCGCACGTGAGTATGTGTGTGTGTGTGCGCGTGCGTGCGTGTGTGACCGTGTGCGGGCGTGTCTATATGTATGTGCTGCGTGCGTGTTGAAGCGTGCTTGCATGTGAGTGTGTGGAGGGTAGTAAGCGGAAGGATGCGTGTGGGAAATGGCAAGGAGAAAGAAGGGAAGAAGGGAAAGGGAGGGGGAGGGACGCGCACATGTAACTCTGTGTGGATGTTTTCATAATTATTGCTGCTTTGTTGCTGAGATCTGAATCAAGCGTTGACAGATCTCCTAAAGACATGTTAGGTAATTCGTTTTCCTTACACCCTTAATTAAACGCAGGCAAGTGTGCATGCATGTACACACGCCCGCACATAGACATACATGTACACACAGACGAGCGCGTGCGCACGCGCGCGCGTACACACACACACACAACACACACACACACACACACACACACACACACACACCACACACACACACACACACACAAACACACACACACAGGAGGGAGGGCAAAGGGAAGGGAAGGGGCTGGGGGGGGGGGGGGGGGGGGGGGGAGCGTGAATGGGAGGGGTTGAAGGGAGAACGATGATGTTCCGGATTAAGGGGGACGGAGAGAGGGACGCGGAAGTTCCGGAGAGCGGGAGGGAAGAGGAATCGAGGGAGGGGGAAGAGGGGTTTCGCGGTGGCCCGTGGATGGTTGCTAAGAAAGAACCGACTGAAGAGAACGGATGGAAAGGAGAAGAAGATGTTCCGAGAGAGAGGAGAGGAGGCGGGAGAGGGAGGGGGGACAAAGCGAGATGGTGGAGCGGGTAGGGAGGGCAGAGTCGGTGCCAGGGAAGGAGGTTGGCGTGTGGTGCTGGGGGGTGGGGGGGGAGGGGGGGGGGGGGAGGAGAGGAGCGGGAGAAGGACGGGGGGCCGGGCAGGAGTGGGGGGGGGGGCGTGCAAGTCGTCTGATGTGAAGTCGGTAAGAGAGGGTCCAGTTACGTGTGCCTCACTCGCGCTAGCCCGTCGTATACTTTTGTTGTGTGTGTGTGGGGGGTCGTGGGGGGTGAGATGGTGTGGGTGGGGGGAGGGGGTGGGGTGGGGGGTGGGGGGGGGGTGGGTGTGGGTGGTGTGGGGGGTGGGGGGGTGGGGGTGATAATTGGGGGGGTGTGGGTGGGTGGGGTGTGAGTGTGTTGGCTGTGTGGTTGCCTGCACGTCGTTTGCAGTGATGGTTTGGGTGGGTGAGGTCGAGAATCTATCATCAGTCTCTAGGAGAGGAAGTGAGGGTCGATCGTCTACTGCACAGAGTAAAAGTCTGTACTCTCTCTCCTCTCTCTCTTCTCTCTGGTTCTCTCTTTAGTGTGTGTATTGTCTGTGTGTATGTCTCTGTTTGTGGTGTGATGTATAAAATAGTATGTGGTGCGTGTGTAAGCGCGCGCATGCGTATGTGTGTGTGTGCGCGCGCGCGTGTGTGGTGTGTGTGTGTGTGTGTGTGTGTGGGTGTGTGTGTGTGTGTTGTAGTATATATATATATATATTATATATATATATATATATATATATAATATATATATAATATGTGTGTGTGTGTGTGTGTGTGTGTGTGTGTGTGTGTGTGTGTGTGTGTGTGTGTGTGTGTGTTGTGTGTGTGTGTGTGTGTGTGTGGTGTGTGTGTGTGAGCGAGCGAGAGAGCTAAGAGTAGAAGAGAGAGAGAGAGAGAGAGAGAGAGAGAGAGAGAGAGAGAGAGAATTGCATGCTTTACTGTTTCTCTGTCTGTCTGCATTTGTGTTTAGAAGTTTTTTTTTATGACTTTGTGGTGTCAATAGTCAAACAAACTCTTTCCATTTTAATATCGATATATTCATTTCTAACTTCTGATCATTGAAACTTACTTCACTGCTTAGCAGTTACGGTGCAATGTATATAGAGGAGTCGTCACGAAGGAACGCCCCCTTTGAAAAACTGTCTTCGAAACTGTATAGCTTGCTTATCCGGAAACTACATAATTTATTTACTAACAATAATAGACATACGCACAAGGATGGATACAATGCATACAGAAACCGGACATGTCTAAAAGAGATTAATCATAATTAGATGATGATGATTAGAGAGAGGCTCATTCCTCCTGCCGAATTTGATTAAAGTATTATTAGAGAGCTTATGCAGTCTGGAGACGTCATACAAACACGGAAACTGTCTAATTGACTGACAGTTAGCAAAACCGGAAAGAGCTGAAAGGAAGTGGGGTTATTCGTTGTTATTCATTGACAGCAGTGGGCAAAAAAGCTGAAGATTTAAAGAAAATTAAAGCGGATATGAAATTAAGAGGAGAAGAAGAAGAAGAGGAAGAAGAAGAAGAAGAAGAAAGAAGAAGAAGAAGAAGAAAGAAGAAGAAGGAGGAGAGGAGAGGAGAAGAAGAAGAATGAAGAACATGTTGAAGATGGGGAGAAGGAGTAGCAGAAGAAGAAGCAAGTGAAAAAGTACAAGAGAAGAAAAAGTTGAAGAAGAAATGGTAGATACAAGAAGGGGAAAAAAAAGAAGAGAAGAGGATAAAGAAAATAGAAAGATAAAAGGGAAGTAAAAACAAATCGAAGAACAGGAACTCGAAGAAAAAAAAATAATTGCTAATCTCAGAGACCAAATAAAAGCTAAAATGAAGAATAACAATAAAAGCAGCAGCAGCAGCAGCAGCAGCAGCAGTAGCAGCAACAAACAAACAACAACAAAGTACATACAAGAACAAGAACCAAAAACAAAGGAACACAAAGAAGGAGAAGAAGAAGAACAACAACAACAACAACAATAATAACAATTATACTAATGATGATAGTAGCAGTAGTAGTATACTGAGGGGCATAAATTCCGCACATCATGCACACAAGTTCCACGGGAAAAGTTTGATTTGTTGCTCCTTTTATGACCCATTCCTCAGTTGGTGGGAGTGTGACCCACCTTTCCACAACGACGTTTCTCGTGCAGCACGTGCCAGCGAACGACAACAAGCGCCAGAAGCAAAAAGCCAAACTGGGCGACAACTCAGTTCAGAGTGGCTATTGCGTCGCTTTCTTTTCACGTGATAAACCACAGTTTAACCCCATAAAATGCCGCAACCAGAATGATCACACTGCAAGAAAATGCCACAGCTAGACAACAACCAGCGAAACCGCGCTGTTGGGATGCTGAGGGCCGGTTCATCTGTCCGACAGGTGGCAAGAGCCATGAACGCCCACCACACCACTATCCACCGCCTACAACAGCGCTTGGCAGCCACCCGGTCAGTTTCTGACCGTCCTCGACCAGGCGCACCTCGAGTGACGACTCAAGAGACAAGATCGAGCCATTCGCCTTTCCAACCTCAGGAACCGATTCCTGACTGCTGCTGCCACAGCTAGAGCAACTTTGGGGAGCGTGGGGGACCCATCAGCAGCCGCACCGTCAGACGACGCCTGTCACACGCAGGAATCAGGTGTCACAGGCCCTACGTTGGCCTGTATTGGACTGACAGACACAGGCAGGCCGGCACCATTGGGCAGCAATGGTGCGTATCCTAGGAAGACGCGCATGGAGGAATGTCATCTTCTCTGACGAGTCACGTTGTTGCATGAGCCACGCTGATGGGAGAATCAGAATTTACTGGAGACGAGGAGAACGGTATCATGACCCTTGTGTTAGGCAGCTCGACCGGTTTGGCGGCCCTTCAGTGATGGTGTGGGGTGCCATCAACGCCAACTTTAGATGCAACTCGTGGTGATCGATGGCAACATCACGCACAGCGTTACGTGAACCACGTTCTCCAGCCTGTCCTGCTTCCACTCCTGGTCACCATGGTGGCGACGCAGATTTGTGTCAGGCATGATAATGCTACACTCACAGTGCCTAGATGACCCGTCACTTTCTGCAGCAGAATGGAGTGGAGATGATGCCCTGGCCATCCGTCACCTGACGTAACTGCATTGAGCACCTTTGGGACGTGCTCGCAGGAGAGTGGAGCAGCATCAGCCGAGGCCCCAGATGAGAGGTGACTGAACGCCGTTCTTCAGCATCACTGGGTCAACATCCAGCAGTGCAGATCCGACGTCTCGTGCAGTCCATGCCTCGGCGTCTTCGAGCGTGTGTAGCTGCCATGGTGGATACACCAGATGTTGACAGAATCATCTCTTTTGAAAGATGGTTTATGCTGTGCAATAACCATGTTTGACAGTTGTTGATGATTTGATTCAGGTCTCTTTTTTTTTCTGTTCACGCATGCCCTTTCAATCAGATTTTCTAACGCAGATTTGGTTTAAGTTGTTACCAAGTTTCCAATTAAATAACTGACAAATGAATTTTTTGTGCATGATTTTTTTTTATGTTTGTGCGGAATTTCTGCCTCTCGGTTAGTAGCAGCAGCAGCAGCAGCAGCAGTAGTAGTAATAGTAGTAGTAGTAGTAGTAGTAGCCGCCACAAAAATAATCAACAAACAGCATGAAACTGGAGAAGTAGCATACAAAAGACAGCGACAACGACGAAAATGGTTCCTGGATCCCTTCAGCGAAGAATCGGGCAGAAAAAAAAAGTGTTTCTTTATGTCTCCCCCCCCCCCCCCCCCCCCCCCCCCCCCCCCCCCCCCCCAATCTGTCCTTCCGCTGTATTTCAACCC
>CM031606.1:62786468-62788968 GCA_018398815.1 Conus ventricosus | reverse complement strand
TACCGAAGTTATCACCTCTAATTCCATTGGGATATTCAAATCTTGACAGTCAAGCTACACGCCTTACTCTCTGTGGTGGTCATTTGGTCATTTAATTGGTTAGTTGATTTACCCCACACTCACTACCTTCCCCTCTCCCTTTTTCGGCTGTCGTCGATTCTAATTGTGGAAATCGGTCAAAATTGGCCGGATGAGTCTGATCCGGGCGTCGAAGACTCGTCTGACAGATACGAGGCGTCGGTCAGCTATTAGTCTGTCTGGGTGGACAGACCGTCTCGTGGAGGTTTAGGATTAGCCTCCTCGGTGTATGTGCCCAAGTTGGCTGGATGAGTCTGATCGGGAGTCGAGACTCGTTTGACTGAACATCGAGGCAGTCGGTCGCTACTTAGTCCGTCGGGTGGACAGGACGTCTCTGTGAAGCTCTCCGCTATGCTTAATTGGCTGGCGACGGACCACGACTTTGGTTGTTTTAGTTTTGACCGTGACAGTGTGTGTGTGTGTGTTGTATTCTGTGCGTGTGTGTGTGTGTGTGTGTGTGTGTGTGTGTGTTGTGTATGTGTGTGTGTTGTGTGTGTGTGTGTGTGTGTGTGTGTGTGCGCGCGGTGCGTGTAGCGCGTCTCGCTCTCTCTCTCTCTCACTCTCTCTGTCTTTTTTTGCTTGTTTTTATTTCTTGCAAATCGTAATTCTTAAAAAATTCCATTATTTCTATTCCTCATTTCCTGTCTCATCACTCTTTTTTGTGTTCTGTCTGTCCCTCTGTCTGTTCTGTCTGTCTGTGTGTCTGTATCTCGCACTATACGCACTCTATCTCGTAGTTTAGCAGATGTGGTTGTTTTTATTGTGAAACTAGTCCCACCACAGTAACCTCCATGAAGAACAGTGAAACTCAAACTCTGTTTTCTTCTTCGTCTCTATCTGTCTGTCTTTTCTGTCTCTCTCTCTCTTAACTTATTTGTACAATCTCTATACTGACAAAAGTCTTTGTCCTGATATTGTTAGGCAAGCCAAAGTTATTCCTGTCCCTAAATCTGGAGACAAAACTAATCCATCAAATTACAGACCTATTTCTATATTATCAGTTCTTTCAAAACCTTTGGAAAAACATGTTTGTAAAATTTTATGTCTCACATTTCTCAGAACTATGTGTTTCATCCTGGTCAATCAAGGTTTAAAGAAAATTACTAATGCCACACGCTCTTTAGTAGCCTCATCGAGGATTGGCTCGATTAATATAAATGAACACAAATTCACCGGGATATTGTTCGTCGACTTTGCGAAAGTTTTCGACGTCACTGACAATTTGCTGTCACGTAAGCTGGCTTATATAAATTAACCGACCCAAGCTCTTTCGCTTGTTAGATCTTTTTCTTCTAATCGTCGTCACAAGGTTTTCTTGGATAACGAACAATTCCAATTCCAGACGCCCCAAAATTTGGTATCCCCAAAGGATCTGTTCTTGATCCTCTTCTTTTTTTTTTCTTTATAATACATTTCGAAAGGGGTATGTGACCTATTTTCAGACAATACGCCTATTCATTTGAGCCATTCTGATTTGAAACAATTATCCAGAACTCTGGAAGACAATGTAAGTCACCTAATTGAATGGGCTGAGTGGAGTCACATGTCCTTGAACGACTGAAAAACTACATGTTAAAATTTGGCGACAAAAACGGCAAAGAAAATAACCTTCAGTCTGCCAGTCTTGCTTTCTACACACATGGTGTGAAACAGTCATTCAGGTAGTAGATACTCAGAAAGTCTTAGGAGTTACATTGACAATGATCTTTCCTGGTACATGGTCAGTGCATATTTACACTTTATGTAAACGCATTTCCCTAAGTTTTTTTGCTCTCGAAGATTAAGAATTTCCCCGATGTTATTGCACAGGAAAAAAAAATCTTCTATGCATTAATTTCATCATCTATCGATTATTCTCAGCACTCTATGATCTACGCAGTGCAATCACTTTAAAATATCTAAACAGAACCCATAAACGCTCTCTCACGCTTGTACTTCTGAAATCTACTAGTTTGACGATTGAAGACTATTCAGCACTAGAAACCCTTGCATTTTCATATAAACTACAGCATAACAAAAACAGTTCCGATGTATTGAATAATGAATGGCTATGCTCTTCCCAAACTGTCCATACGATTTCTGCGATATCAATCCAGACACGCAGATAATATCATAATAAACACCAGAAATGATCAGTTTAAAGACAAGCCTCACCTACTTAGGAGGAACCCTTTGAAACTCCTTACCAACCTATATCAAGGATAAAAGTAGTACTAGTTCCTTTAAATCGGCTCATTACACATTTCTGTTTCCAGCATTAACAATTTCAAATTGCATCCTATATTAGATGTTATGTTGTTCTTTTTCATGCTCAATGAACGGAAGGAAAAAAGTGACATAATTATATTGTGTCCTAATTTTGTTTTGAACAAAACTGTAGTTTTTTGGGGGTCAGGAGATAGACTCCTCCATCCCCCCCCAA
>CM031606.1:62778968-62781468 GCA_018398815.1 Conus ventricosus | reverse complement strand
GGCAAGATTCGAGTTGAAAATGAACATGGTTTTCGGGTGCTGGAGAAATGTTATTTCAGAATAGATTTGGAATAGTATGGTTGAATCAAGGTGTTGAAAATATCAGTGTTTTGCATGAATTTCGTTAAAGACTTATAGACTGTACATATTCAAAACACTGACCGATTTTCTTTTATACAGAACATTTACGTTCTAAAGGAGCTGTGAAACATGTCTTCTTATTGATAGGTATACTAAGCATTATTTAACAAAATGTGTAAATCTTCAAATGATTCTTTGATATGCCCCTTTGTGCAAATACGCAAAGAAGATGAAGTACCCACTTTCTTTTGCTGACTTAGACTCTGTGATCTTCAGCAAAAGTACATTCCGCGAAAGTTTCCTTCGTCCCTTTCTAAAACCCCTGTCTTCACCATTGTGTATTTCGTACACGGGATTCATGTCTTATTTTGATCCTCGCTTCTCTGTCTTTTCTCCTTTGCTTCTGCTGTCGATCTATGAGCTGTCGATCTATCGGTCGTCGATCTATCAGCATTAAAAGAAAATGTCGGTACCAGAAATTATAAGGGCGTTTTTTTTTCTTCTCCTTTTTCATAGGTGCAATCAGTAGTTAGTAGGAGGAGGCTCACTTTTACATACATACACCTTAACTCTGCGCTCTTTGAGAGGAGACATGTCACCGAACTGTTTCTCCCCCACACAGACAGCCCCCCCCCCCCCCCCTCCCACCCACGCAACAGCTTCAGTTGATGCCCTGCTTTTACAGAAGACAGGAGGATTTCCAGGTGGTGATATGAGTCACATACTTCTAGCCTGATGGATGCACCCAGTGGCCTCTCGGAGTTGCTTGCTTCAGTTGTTCACGCCTTCCTTTATGTAGGGGGGTTACCAATGTGGGGGATGGGGACGGGCTTAGGTGGTGGGTGGGTGGGTGGGGTGATAATCAAACCTGCAAGGTTGTGTTCAGGAGGAAATGTGGTGAAGTTCTGTTCAGACCAAGACCAATATCAGTAAGATTTTGTTGTAGTAGTTGTTTCCGAGGTATGGTGTGTGTGTGTGTGTGTGTGTGTGTGTGTGTGTGTGTTGTGTTTGTGTTGTGTATGTGTGTGTGTGTGTGCGCGCGTGTGCGTGTCGCGCGCGCCTTGTGTGTGTGTGTGTGTGTGTGGTGTGTGTGTGTGTGTGTGTGTGTGTGTGTGTGTGTGTGCGTGCGTGCTGGTGTGTGCCTCTGTGTGTGTGTGTGTGTGTGAGTGAGAGAGAGAGAGAGAGAGAGAGAGTGCTAGGAGAACCATTTCAGATAGATGAAGAGAGAGGAGAAAAGTTCGCTAGGAGACACACTCTTCAGACCTATTACACAGTGAAAGCAGACTAGAGACGCACAGAAGAGAGAGAGAGAGGAGAGAAGAGAACGTTCGCTAGGTATAGGAGACACCACTCTTCAGACCTATTACACAGTGAAGCAGCCCTAATAGGACCGCCAGTGAAGAAAGCCGACAGTGAAGATAAGAGAGGAGATCACGGAGGCTGAGGCGTCAGATCTGATGGCGAGGGGTCCTCAGGAAAGCTTGGGGGGAACGTAACGTCGGCAAAGTTGGACACAGGGAGGTTAAGCACATGGAGTGTAGGCGGCTGATGCTTTGCCACTGTTGTCTGTTACCCAAGAATACAGGTGAAGGTGTCTGCCCCGAGTGTGTGCACTCTGTTCACCCGGAAGAGGAGGGAGGCGGGTGATGATGATTCGGGTGCCACGTTTCCCTGCAAAACGGCACCACCCAGAGAGAGAGAGAGAAGAGAGAGAGAGAGAGAGAGAGAGAGAGAGAGAAGAGAAGAGAGAGAGAAGAGAGTTGCACAAACAAACACACATGCAAATACACAGGTGAGGGAAAAGGGAGAAAAGTGGGTGTGGGTTGGTGGGGTGGGGTGGGAGGAAGGAGAGACAGCAAGAGAGAAAGACTTGAGACAAAAAATTTAACATGCGCACGCACGCACGCACGCACGCACCGACGACGCACGCACGCACGCACGCACGCACGCACGCACGCACCACGCAGCACACACACACCACACACACACACACACACACACACACACACACACCACACACACACACACAGATAGATAGACAGACAGATATCGGAGGAGAGAGAGGCACAGAGAGAAGAGAGAGAGAGAGAGAGAGAGAAGAGAGAGAGAGAGAGAGAGGAGAGAGAGAGAGAGACTGGAGAGAGAGAGAGAGAGAGAGAGAGAAGAGAGAGAGAGAGAGAGAGATGGAAGGTTATACACCACAGACTATGCTTTTTAGCTCTGATCAGTGCGCGGTGAAGGAGACGAACCAGGAGAACACCAATGAAGACCGCAGACACTGAAGATAAGGATGGAGATAAGCGGAATGCTCGGGCGTCAGGGCGTATGGCATGCGATTTGCCACCGCTGTCTCTTACCTGAGAATACAGTCGAAGGTTTCGGTCAAATGATGATGATGATAATGACGATGATGATGATG
>CM031606.1:62748968-62773968 GCA_018398815.1 Conus ventricosus | reverse complement strand
CTATCAGTTGTATGAGAAGGAATGGCACGGAAACAAAATGTATCTGGAATGAAGGCAGGAGAGAAGGAATTAGTGAAGAAAAAAAGGTACAAGTGAAGGGAGGAAGCTACAGAGGGAGGAAGGGTGAAGCAGGCACGCCTACCGTCCCTGACCATCCGGGATTTGTCACGAAAAGTTGATTTTAGAAGCCACTGCCCCGGAAATCACGGATTTGCAACACGCGTCCCGGAAAAAAAGAATCGGGCGTCCCGAAAACAAAAATCGGAAGTTAAAAAGCCGTTCTTATCGTGCTGCACAGGACTGAGCCAAGAATATCGTCTGCTGGAGTGGGTAGACGTAATACGCATGCGCGCGAAAAACAACAACAACAAAAAACCCAACCACCTCGCTTTCACTTTCAAATCAGAACATGGCGTCGTAGAGGAGACATGATGTCGAAACAGAGTCGGATTCTGACTCTTCGGATGGGACAGAAAGGAATGAAAAGAAGAAGAAAACGACCGCGAAGCGAGGTTGTGTCTTCAAAAAAGAATTCTCGGAGAAGTGGCCTTGTCTTCAACAAGGGAGGTAAGGAGTTTCGTTTGCCTTCTGCAAGACGTGTGTGTGTGATTTCTGTTCTGTCCGTGATTTTACGGATTTGTCCCTGATTTCTGTCTGTATTGTCCTGAAAGCAAATTTTGGGGTAGGCATGCCTGGAAGCTAAGAGTGAAAGGAAATGAAAGAACGAAGGAAGGACGGAAGCAAAGAATTAGAAAAAAAGGTAAATTAAGCATAACGCCGGGAGGGGACAGAGACAGAGCGAGAACATTTAAAAGAAAAACCTGTTTGATCGGTAGAATGATTTGCAGAATGACTGATCGACTGGCTGATTAATGAATAGAAGTATTGCATCTTATCAGCGAGAATGACCAAGATTCTGCCACATAAAAACACAGCCTCCTCCCTCCCGCTTCTCCCTTCACACCCACTACACACACACACCCGTGCGCGCGCGCGCGCACACACACACACACACACACACACGCACCACGCACGCACGCACGCACGCACACACCACACACACACACACACACACACACACACACACACACACACACACACACATTAATTCATTAATAAATTATACATTTTATCAAAAAAATGTCAATAAACACCCAAAAACACCGCAAAAAATTGTTTCACTATTTTACAGACTTTGGTTAAACGCTTTCAAACCAAGTTCATGAAAAAACGTCCAATGTGTATGCGGGGCTGTTGATAGTTGTACAACAACATATATTTTGTACTTTTGTCCTTATTTTGAATCAGCTCTATCAAAATTCAGAAACGATGAATCTAAATGCATTTTCCAAGAACCTGTATTTCTTTTGAACTTTGTTCAGAACTTAATGATAAGTCCAGTCGGCTCGTTTTTATGGTTTCTGCGTATTTTAGACTGTTTTGTTTTGACTGTTGCAGTTTGATTTGTTAATGTTGATTTTTGCTAAGGATTGTTCCTATGTAGTATTTCCACTAATATTTAACACACACACAGGCGCACACACACAAGCGCGCACACACACATGCGCGCGCGCGCACACACACACACACACACACACACACACACACACACACACACACACACACACACACACACACACAAGCACGCATGCATACTACACACTCATACACATATACAAGTAAACACTCATTCCTGTCTTTAAAGTGAAAAGACGTTAAATCGAAGAACAACAACAACAACACCACACACACACACCACACACCACACACACAACACACACACACACACACTACTCAGACTGTACTTTAACATCGAGTCACTCGGGTGTTTACACCAAACAATCCCCACTGTTAGAAACAACATAAAGAGGGCCTCTCTGTTACACTCGTAAGCACATCATAGCGTGTCCTTGATACTGCAGGTAACCCGCAATCTTCCGATAACTGTCAAAACACGTGTCTGTTCCGAAAATGTGAAGGGTCAAAGATATAGCCAAGCTTTATGGCAGCATTTTCACCCTTATCTCTCTCGATGGCATGCTCACACACAACTCATTCCAACGGTCCACAAGGTGCTAGGGATATCTGGTCGCTCACACACCACTCATTCCAACGGTCCACAAGGTGCTACGAATATCTGGTCGTTCTGGGGACAACCCACCAGTGAAGACTCTGCATTGCCGCTGCATGGATGTAAACAAGATGACTTGGCGTGACTTGCTGCTGCCGAGTCACTTCGTTGGTATTGTGTGGTGCATGTTCTGGTTCAACATATTCAGGGCACTTCCCGTTAGCCCTCCCCACCCCGTCTTACCACACATACTCATCCCCAACCTCTACTCTAAGGACGACAGTAATTGCTGGTTAGCGGTACCCCGGTGCGTGCGCTCCCCCCCCCCCTCCCCCCCCTCCTCCCCCCCCCCTTCCCTTCATATGGCAGCAGATCAACTAGTCCACTCGGTGATAACGCGAACTGCGTATCACTCCTGTACTCTGTTTCCTAAGTCCAGATTACTTTGTATCAGTTAGAACGGTAGAAGAAGGAGGGTTGCTGAGGGGGAAGTGGAGGGTGGGATGGGGAAGGCACGGAGCCTGTTCGCCTGAACGACTCCGCTGATTACAGCACATCATAAGGGTCAGAAGGCGGCCATTCAAATTCTGTTGCGACCAACCTGAAAACGAGCACTTAGGTTGCCCATTTTAACGTGGGACCGTCCTCGTTGTATCGAGTCCAGGTCCACTCTCCCACTGCCCTCCCTGTCTCTCCTGTCCTGCGATGTCATTCCCCGTCTAGCATATCCCCTGAGGTGATTGTGGGCGTTAAATCATAATGTAATTAACATCAAAGATTCAAGGAATTTAATGTACCATGGCTTAGTTATGAACCGTTGATAGTGCATGCGATAGCAGAAGTGGGACTTGCGCCGGGTTAGAGACTGTTGGAATGGGCATCAAAGATGCCAGCAGGTTTAAAACTGGACTGTTGAAAACTGCAAAGAGAGAATGAGAACGAGACAACGCAAATACGAAAGTTTTACCGAGGATAAAAGCTATTAGGTTGTTGACACCTTTTCTGTTTTATGTATGTGTGTGTGTGTGTGTGTGTGTGTGTGTGTGTATATATATATATATATATATATATATATATATATATATATATATATATATAATATAAAGAATGGGGGGAAAAAAGGCAAAGTATACGCACAAACACTCATAGTCATGTAATTAAGAACAGAGATAAACATTGACAACAGAGAGAGAGAGAAAAGAGAGAGAGGAGAGAGAGAGAGAGAAAAGAGAGAGAGAGAGAGAGAGCAGCCAATATGTAAAAATATGTTAAAAATTCAAAATTAAAGAGAAATAGAAGGGGTGTGATACTGAAAGTGGAAGATTTAGAGAGGAGGTTGAGAGAGATCATCAAACTGTCAGGGAGAACCTGCCAGAGACATCCTGTGGCTGTGTTTAGGGAGTTCTTGTGTTGATATCAAGGAAACCGCGCGGCAAAGGTCAGAGAAATCATGTTGCTGAGTTGAAGAGGGTCATGTAGCAGTAGCCAAAGTCAGAGAGATCCTGTTGCTGAAGTCGGAGAGATTACAGTCAGAGTGATTATGTTGCTCAGATCACAGATCCTGTAGATGAGGTAAGGGAGATCCTGTAAATGAGGTAAGGGAGATCCTGTAGCTGAAGTCAGAGAAATGTTGTAACAGGAGTCAAGAGTAATTGTGTAACGGCGGTCAGAGATTCTGTAACTGAGGTCATATAGAGTGTGTAGCTGAGGTTCGGTCTGTTCATCTTGATGGAGCTTTATACGCCCATTTTTTCGTTGTTGTTGCTTTCTATGAAAGGAATAGTAATGAATATTTTTTACGTGAAATTAGTCTTTCTCGTTGCCTCAGACTAATTATTTTAATGTGGTTTAGCCTCGTTTTCTGTCATAACCCTAACTGCCTTGAAAACAAAAATTATGACTTGTTAAACAGGCGACTGTCTCATGAGCGTACGCGCTCAAACATGGCCTTAAAACAAGGCTCTTGTATGATTGATTTTCCCGGTAAATGTCTGCCGTAGTAAGTGTTTTCACCGCACACGGTTGACTGGGGTCATAACACTTTATTTTTAATTTCTTTTAACTCGCTAATCCGACGATTCAACAGCGAAAGACAATGCAAAAAAAATAATATGATTATCAGTTTCTTTAAAAATTCAACAACGATAACAACAAAACAAAATGTGATCTTTTGGAGGCCAATGGTTAGCCATACCTTCTGCGCATAGAACTTGGTTTTGTGGCGTCACGCTGTTCCTGTGTTTGAAACAACCTCTCCTCTCCCACCACGTTGCACTGGTCGGAAAAACACACATGATAACTGCAAGGTGTTTCCTTCCAAAGCGGAAGAAAAAAAGAGCTGAGCTGGCCAAAAGTTGGTTTGCGTGGTAGTCCCATGGGTTTCATTGAGGTTTAGACTGGAGAGAGAGAGCGAGAGAGAGAGAGAGAGAGCATGAAACGTTTCGGTTGGGGGTGGGGGGTCAACCTCCGCTTGATGAAGGCAACAAATCTGTTGACACTTTCCTGTTGTGTCTGCCATACAAATGTGTGGACATTTATCGTTCATGTCGATGTGTGGAGCCTATTTTATTCCTATAACGACTACCGGATTTAGACAGGTCACTCAGCTGGGAAGTAAGCACTTACTTGGAGCTTTCGACAGACCTTCGTCCGTCTTCTTCAGCGGTGGTGTTGCTATTTATTCCTGCTGTCTGAGATGCAGTGTCGTGGCATGTTGGGCTGGCTGCCTCCTGTTATGTTCGTTCACATAAACTCCAAAAAAACGTTTTTTTCCCACCTGATCACAGCTTGTGTTTGTTTCGATTAAAGTTTTGTTTTGCATACATTAAAGCGCACCCGTGCGACGGCCGCGCGCGCACACACACACACGTATACACACACATACATACACAAACACACACACATATATGCACGCACGTACACACGCACGCACGCACGCACGCACGCGCGCGCACACACACACACACACACACACACACACACACACACACACACACACACACACACACACACACACACACGCACGCACACAGGCACACACACTCACACAGAGCACGCAAGAGCGTCCCCAGCACACACACACACACGCACGCGCGCGCGCGCGCACACACACACACACACACGCACGCACGCACGCACACACACACACACACACACACACACACACACACACACACAACACACACCACCACACACACTCGCTCACTCACACAGAGCACGCAAGAGCGTCCCCAACACACACACACGCACACGCACGCACGCACGCACGCACGTACGCACGCACGCACGCACACACACACACACACACACACACACACACACACACACACACACACACACACACACACTGCTTGTGCGTAATGAAGGCTATTAATCGGTCTCTACGAATGTCCAAGGCAGAGACTTCACTGGCGTAACTACCAAAAACTAGTGAGTGAAATACTCCATAGATGATTGTCCCGAACCTTTGGCTTCGGTTTGGTCTGATTTATATTTTTAGAGTAACGAACGTCTCATGACAATATTAAAAACCGTTAGAAGAGGTCCCATTGCTCGGTGCCTTTACGACAGTCATGACATAGTGGTGATGAGGTTTTGTGGGAAAACCCACGGTTCTCAGCACGGATCGTCTTCTTCTCGACCACTCTGCGATACATCTGTCCACCAAACCCCTGGTGCTGCGATTTGGTTGGAAGTCGCAGTGTATCCCACCATCACCTCCGCGCTTCAGATTTCAGGGTTCCTGTCAGGTTAGCTCTTCCTTAGCTCCCAGGCTATACGTCTTCCCCTGAAAGCTCTGGAAGAGGAGAAAGGGAGTTGGGGCGGGGGGGGGGGGGGGGGGAGTGAAGGAGAGTGTGGGGAATGTTAATTAAGGATGGGGACCCCACTCTAAACTACAGCATAACTCCATGCCTCCGTCCTCTCTACACCCATGAAGCGTCAATCGTTGCATGCAAGGGGTATTTCTTGATAGCAGTGAGTTTAGTACCATCTGCTATGCTACTGCGTTCTGGTGAGAGCAGCGGCGGTTAGTTGTCCCACAGTCGTTTCACTGGTCGAGATATGTCTGGGTATTTCCTACTTCACCTCCTTGATCGCCCACCCGTAGACATGACAGGTTGAGGAACGGACTTCTGTGGGGTCCAGTGTTACCGCCACTACCACTGCTGTCATATACTTCAGCAGTCTTCACGCCACATGGCGACCACTCTCTGTGTCCAACACCAACCCTTTTGACAGCTTCTGCCCCGCAGCAGTCATCAGTGTTGCAACAGAAAATGAAGCATTTCTGTTCGCCAAAACAAGCTCATCACTTTTATCACCCACAGCTAGCCATATGTATGTGCCATCCATAACTAGGCCCCCAGGAGAAATCGGTTTTTCCGAGTGTCTGTCCATCTGTCCGTCAGAGTTTTAAACTCGTGAGGTATTTTCAAAAGGGGAAGGGGCTTTAAATAAAAGTGAGCGCGACAGCCTCCTCTCTAACCACCCACCACCCCCACTTCACACACACACACACACACACACACACACCATTCTGGATGCTGGAAAGTTTATCCTGTCCAGGTGTGTGCACATATAATGACCTTCGCGTTTCTTATAAATGCATACTGTTTTTGTGCATCAGTACAAACACGGTGGGACCGTTTAGTGACATGTCTGTTAATTAGTTTTTATGCCGCTTTGTCTGTCTGTCCTTGTGTTTGCATGTACAAGTATAGGCATTCAAGTTTGTTTCGTTTTTGTTTTTCAACAAAATTTCACACTCCTTCTCCCTCAGTTTTTATAGTATCATTGACGTTTAAATACTCAGATTGTTTAGTAATTTTGACGTTTAATGTGTACATATCGTCACGTGAATTAGGGGGGAAATGGTGTACGACCTACTTTAATCTTTTTTTTTCACGCTTTTTAGTCATGCTAGCCCTGTCCCCGACCCATATTATTTTTTTGTGTGTTTTTTTTTTTGTTCTCTTCAAATGTCAGGAAGTCAATGCACATGAACATCCGTCGACTTTCCCGTCCAACCAAAGAAAGGTATGGCAAAAGCAAAGTGCAAGCAGGTCACATGACGTGCCGTGCTATGCAGTAAACGTCGTGGATGGTGAATGTTGGCCACAGTCATGCGAACGCATAGTTGTTGCGATTTCAACGCCAGTCAAGGTGTTCAGATGGTGAAGTCATTTCATCGTTTGTTTACGGGACAATAGATTACAAGCTTGAAGTAACGAAAATTGAAGGGACACACACACACACACACAGACACACACACACAGACACACACACACAGAACACACAACACACACCACACACACACACACACACAACACAACACACACACACACACACACACACACACACGCACGCACGCACGCACACTCACACGCAGAGAGAGAGAGAGAGAGAGAGAGAGACGGACAGGCAGGCAGACAGAGAATGAACATTAAAAAACGTGTTCCTCCCCCACCGAGCTATTCTTACGATGTACGAGTTTCGAGTTCGGTATTCGGGTTTAAATTGAAACTTAAAAACAAAACCTAGAAAGCGAAGCAGCCAAAAAAACACGACGAAGCTTGTCTGACATTTCCTGTGTCTGCCTCTGTTAAAGACATGCACGTGTGTGGCTAGACGTTCACGCACTCATACAAATGAGTGTGCGAGGTTCGCGCGCGCGCTCACACACACACACACACACACACACACACACACACACACACACACACACACACACACACACGCACACACACACACACAGAGAGAGAGAGAGAGAGAGAGAGAGAGAGAACACACACACACACACACACACCACACACACACACACACACACACACCACACACACACACAACACTAGAGACTGTCTGTCTGTCTCTCTGTCTTATACACCTTAGCAGAACTGAGACCCCATATCTATCTGAGACCGTACTAGTGAACCAACGTCCATAATGATGTACAGCACCTTAATGATACTGTGTCTGTACAGTATATCACGTGTAATCTCCGACAGATCTTGGGCTGCAGATGAAGCTGTAGTGTTCAGATGATTCAAACTGGATTATGTGTACCTATGTCGAGATTAAAGGGAAAGGGACCGAAGTGAATGATAATAGTAATGATAATAATGACAGTCATAACGATGACGACGACGACGATGAGATGATGAGTGATGAATGATGATAGACAAATAAGTAAAAATAATGATAATGATGATAACAACAACGACGACGACAACAACAATGATAATAATGATATTAATATGATAATAGATAACATTAATGATGATAATAAGACTATGGTAATGAGGATGATGATGTGGGGAATTATATATGGCGGTCCCCCGCACTGTGAGTAGTACATTATTGACACAACGTACAAACGTTCACTTACAAAATAGGAATCGACACTGTGTACATCATTAGAAGCAGACGAGTAAAAATAAGTCTAACTATACAAAAATCGTACATCACACACACATACGCGCGCGCGCACCCGCACGCACGCCACGCACGCACGCACGCACGCACTCACACACACACACACACACACACACACACACACACCACACACACACACACACACACACACACACACACACACGTGCGCGCGCGCGCGCGCGCACATAACATTAACAGGTTCAGATGAAAATAATGTATCAGTATGTAATACAGCTAGTTCAAGAATACACTAAAAGAGAAGGGACGGTCTGTATATTCACATGTGATGAAACAGAGATCAGTACAAGTTGCGTATGAATGTAAATGAGTATTTGCGTATGCATATATGTGTTTTTGAATACAGTGAAAGTAATGAGGCTGGGATGGTTAGTTTGTGTTACGCGGAAAGAAATTGGTATTTTATGCTTCCGTAAATGCAGGTTTTGATTGGAATAGTTTTAGATGGTGGTTTCCATTCTCTTTGGACAGTTAATGAAAAAGCATTCTCTCCAAAACTAATGTGTGTGTGTGTGTGTTGTGTGTGCAAAGTTACCTGCGGGGTGTGGTGGCGTGTTGGGGGGTTGGGTGGGGTGAGAGTTTTGTGTGTGTGTGTGCAACAGTTTTGTTTTCTTTCTCCCAGTGTCCCTTCTCCTTTCTCCTCCCCCCCCCCCCCCTCCCTCTTTGCCCTCCTCCCTCCCACCCACAGTCATCTATTTTCAAATCCAGATTTCCTCTGATTTCTGTTCACTCACATTTTTTACCCTGTGTCTACCCAGCCTCCTCCCTTTTGTGTGTGTTTTTTGAGTTCTTGTCACTTCAAAATTTGTTGAAACAACTTCTTGTTTCATGTCACTTGAAAAAGACTCTAGATAAGAGTCGAAACGTTGTGTATTGTTTTTGTTTCCTTTTGACCCCCCTTTTGTTTTTGGTCTTTGCTACTTTACCCTCAAATTACACAGTTGTTCCCTAAAAAGACCCAGTCAAGTGTTATCAGTGTTAATGTCTTTGAGCGGGTCTTTGGAATGCGCAGAGTGAGGTGGTCTGTGGAGAAAAACGAGATGTCGAGATGATAAGTAGTTTGGAAAGGCAAGGTTCTGGTTGGAGAACACTGTGAGAAGAAATAGCTGCAAATGAAAGACAGCTTGTATTGAATGCGTGCTTTTACATGTAACCGATACAGGGTTCGTAGCACACATGTGACATGGTTGTGTGTACATATATATAATATATATATATATATATATATATATATAATATATATATATATATATATATATATATAGATGAATATAATTAAAAAGCCTAAAATGACTTTAAAAGTGCTCGACCCCTTGGGGAGCAACATTTGTTGATGATATTAAAAAAAGTAATTTTAAAACTCTACAAATTTGTTTCGAGCGTGTTGCGCTGTCATCAGGATGTCCTTGGCCTGCCCACCGCCGATGTTATATAGCGTGTGGGCTCCCGTTTGCGGTTGTTTGCACGTGCGGGTTGGCTGCACGTGTTTTTGGGGGGCTTTCAGGTTTTTGCTTTGGTGTGTTCACTAACAACGATTTCCATTTATGCCTGCAGTTTTTTACTATTTCTGTTTTGGTGTTTAAAGTTGCTAAGTGTGGTTTGCATAGTATTAACCATTTTTCAGTTAAACATAGATTGCACCTTTTTGAAACATTGCTGTATGGTGATGCTCTTTTTATGATTTTCCAGGATATATTGTAGCTTGTTTTTGCGTCTTAAGTTTCCAGATATATTTGCTCAGTTCTGTTTGGTTTTTATATTTTTCTCTTATTAAATGACTGTTTGTGGTTTGCATATCTGGTTTTGAAGTGGTTTTCAGTGATCCCTATGTATGTTTCTTTTTCATTTTCTGATGTTACAGTAGCCTCGTATACAATGTTGTTGTGAAGACATTCATTGTTTAGTGGGCACTGCTCCTTTCTGGTGCAATTGCAAGATTTCCTTTCTTCACCCTTCTTGCTGTGTTGATTTTCATTTTGTTGGATGCGTCAATCAGGTTTTTGAGGTTGGGCATAACATGAGTACGATAGTTTGACAGTGTTTTTGTTAAATATTTTGGACAGTTTGTGTTCTTTTGGAAATGAAGTTGTTAGGATTTTGAAGAATTCTTTCCCTATGTTTGTTTTGAGTTTCCCGTCGTATGGGGGTTATACCATATGATTTTTCTTTTCCTATTTTTCTTGCTTTTATTTGTGTTGTTGTCCGGTTGTATTGTAATTTGTAATTGTATCCACTTGTTTGTAGTGCCTCCTGGTATTCTACTGCTGCATTGTTGAACACTCTCTCATTGCATGACAGGTTTGATAGTCTCTTGTTTATGCCATGGGTATGGTCTTTAATACAGATGGTGGATGGTTACTTTTGGTGTGTACATAAAGAGGTGTATCGTTGGGTTTCTTGTATGGTTTATATATATGATGTTGAGATCCAGTGTTATGTCTAAGTAGTTCACTACCTTTTTGTTTGCTTCAATGGTAATCTTTAAGTTGTGGTTTTGGAAGATTTTGCATAGTTCTTTCTTCTTGTTTTCGATGGTTCTTGGATTGTTGGTTAGTGCAGCAAGGCCATCGTCTCTGTATAGTCCGAATTGTTTTCCGAGTTTTTTCTTGATGTTGGACAGCATGAATAGTCCGAACAGTTCACATGTTCCTGCAGCATCATATGAACCCATGGTTACGTCGAATGTTGAGTTTCTGTTGGTTTTCCTGATCCAGGTTTCATTCCTGCTGTGTAGTAATGTTTTCTGGTGTGGAGAATGATTTCCATTTCTGACCCTGTTTATGTCTGTGTGGTTACTGGCAAACTTCAGGCTTTGTGATAGTTCCTCATCTATGGATGGGTAAAAGTCTACTATGTCAAATGTGATGAATACTGTTTTACTTTGTTTTATTGAGTTTTTTGAACCATTGGATAACTTCGTATGTGTTCTTCCAGAGGTTTAATCAGAGTTTGATTTTATGTCCTTTATTATTATTTTTTCCAGAATTTTCTTGCTTATTTTGCCTAATTCAATTTGGATGGGTTTATTAGTCTACATGTTGGATTGTTATGAAAGTTGGGCTTGTGGTCTTTGAGGGTTGGACATTAAAAACAAGGCTAAAAACACATTATGATCTACGCCTTGGCTTAAGGCTGTGTCGACCAATTGACATAGGCCAGAACACCAAGGCTACATCAAAATGTTGTTATGCTCTGCATATTATGTGGGATTGTCTTCAGTCGTGACAAGCTCCTAGCATAACATTATCAGTCTCCCAAATCCCCCGAAGTCGGAGTGTGGCTGCCCATGTGCGGGGTAATCAAAACGGTCACACACGTAATGTTCTCATCCCCAGCTGATGCATTTGTGCCATAGTGTTCAAATACTTCGGCTGTTCGGATGATCCCTGGAGTCTTTTATCCAGGAACGACAACAACAACAACATTATGATCTTTATGGGCAGACCTACGTCCACATTTTGTTTGCTTCTATGCACTCTTTGCTGTACTGCACGAAAAGATGGAGAGAAATGCTGTGGCTTCAAGCCTCTAAACAATGAGTGTAACATCAACGGGCCCAACATTTCGCTAGGATCCAGAGCAGCTGAGCATCAAGAATATGCAGACGCACTGGCGTACGTTCAACGCCAGTCAGGGTTATCCCCTTGAGTGCGCTTTTTTGCAGATTTCTGCTCTCTCTCTCTCACTCTCTCCTCTCTCTCTCTCTCTACTCTCATCTACTCTCTCTCTCTCTCTATAATATATATATAATATATATATATATATATATATCTCTCTCTCTCTCTCTCTCTCTCCTCTCTCTCTCTCTCTCTCTCTCTCTCTCCTGTGTCTGTCTCTGTTTTTTTTTTCTCTTTCTAATTGCATTACTCCTGTGTGTAGGACATAAGAAATGTTATGAATTTATTTGTTTTAACCTTTGATTGGTGCACACTAGGAATGAATGTGTACTATTTGTTTGCAGGAAAGGAAGAGGGAAATGTTATTGTTCTGTTACCTCTCCCCCCTTGTCAAAAGACCTGTTGGTAATGACAGTAAAATATCGAAGTGTCAAAGTCTCTCTCTCTCTCTCTCTCTCTATCTCTCTCTCATCTCTTCTCTCATCCTCTCTCTCTCTCTCTCTCTCTCTCTCTCTCTCTCTCTGTGTCCTCTCTCTCAATCTGTCCTCTCTCTCCTCTTTCTCTTTCTCTCTCTCTCTCTCTCTCTCTCTCTCTCTCTCTCTCTCACACACACACACACACACACGCACGCACGCACGCACGCACGCACGCACGCACGCACGCACGCACACACACACACACACACACACACACACACACACACACACACACACACACACACACACTAATATACACATTGCTTTCTTTATTCATTACTTCTCACCCTTCTTTCTCCCAGCTTCTACCCAGTTCCGATCCTGCCCCTGCCCCCACCCGCAATCCCTTCTGTCTGCTTGTGTCGCCCATCCACCATGAACATGTCAGCTTCTCTTTCCTCCTCCTTTTTCGCTCCCATCCCCCTTCGCCCATGTATCCCTAACACACACGCATGTCAATTCACGCACAACACACACACACACACAACGCACACGCACACACACAAAACAAACACATACATACACACACAAAATACACGCACATACACATACACGCACACACACACACAGACATACACACACACACTACACAAACACATACACGCACGCACGTACAACACACACACACACACACACACACACACACACACACACACACACACACACACACACACGCGCACTCATTCACACACACACACGCACTCATTCACACACACACACACACACACACACACACACACACACACACACACAACACACACACACACACGCACACCACACACACACACACACTATTATATATATATATATAATAATATAATATATATATATAATATATATATAATATATATATACATATATGTATTCTGTCTCTCTACTTTCCTCCCGCCTCCCGCCCCCCTGTCTCTCTCCCTTCCTCCCTCCTTCCTTTCTACCAGCCTCCCCCCCTCCCTCACGCACACACACACACACCACACACACACACACACACACACACACACACACACACGCACACACACACACAACACACACACACACACACACACACACACACACAGAGCAGGAATATGTCTCACACAATTTTTATAGGGAGTCTACAAACGATGCATGTCAAAGTGAGTAAGCAAGCACTGGAACGGGGCGAACGCACCGCAAATATAACACAAATTCGACAGTCAGCACCTGCGCTTGCCATTCTAGTAATCCAGTTTCTGGACGGACAGAACCCAGCGGCGCGTAGCAGCAGGAGGGAGAGCAACAGCGGCTGCTAATCCATGGCCCTACAATTGATCCAATCCCCAACACCACGCACTTCCGACATGTGGGCGCAGATCTTTGAACGCTTGTGGAGAGAAAGTGAGGGAGGGGAGAGGACGGGGGGGGGGGGGGGGGGGGGGGGGGGGGGGGGGGGGGGGGGGGGGGGGGGGGGGGGGGGGGGGGGGGGGGGGGGGGGGGGGGGGGGGGGGGGGGGGGGGGGGGGAAACTGGGGAAAAAAGGAGGATGGTGCTTTTTAGGAAATTTTTTAAAAAATAGTTTTTTACCAGTAGACACTGCAAGTGTAAAAAACGGTCTGTAAAGGGTTCCCTTTTAATTCACAACGCAAAGGCCCCCCCCTTTTTCGCGGTATGAAGAGCCCCCCCCCCCCCCTCCCCCGTAGGCTTGTGGAAAGGGGTTTTCCTCGTCGGGATGGGAACAGATTTTGGGTTAAACCCAATCAAAAGCATGACGTTTGGCGTAAAAAAAAAAGGGGGGACATATTAAAAAATTTTTTTTTTCTGGCCTTGGGGGGGTTAATGACTGCCCCATTTTGAATGGATTGACGGGGAAAGAATTTTCGTGAGGGACTAATTTGAAGCATCGTTTTCGCTTTCAGCATGGTCTTTCTGTATATATTGATGCGTGTCCCGGGGGCCACATATTCCCCCTGTTTAGGTCACTTTTTTACATTTTGATAGATACCACCCCCAAAAAACGTGAGAACCTCTTTCTAGAACAGCTTTCGGGGTGGGGGGGGGGGGGGGGGGGGGGGGGGGGGACGAGGGGGGGGGGGTTATGATTTTTTCACAACACAAAAGAGGCTAGTTCAATTCAACGCATGTAGGATGTAACGGCCCCATACCAATGGTGGGTCAAAAGGGGGCTAAACGATTACATTCACCGTTTCTCCGCCCGGCCGGGGGTAACAGGGACCCATCCGTCTCCTTGGGCCCCTGAACCTTACCCGGCCTGAGCATTTTCCTTGACTGCGGGGAAAATGGTTTAAAACCCGTAAAACCACCCGACAGTGGTTCGAACTTAAAAACTGTCCGCTCCGCAGGCCAAATTTTTCTGAAGCATGGCGACCCCGGGGGGAGCGTGTGTACGGGTGCCAGGGACAGGGGTTCACGGTTTAAAACCATGTAAAGGAATTGATCAAAGGGGCAAATCTGTATCCCGAAGACATAAATTTTCACACAACCAACCCTGCCATCTGACCGCCCGTTGTGATCCTTGTGTGTGTGTGTGTTGTGTGTGTTTTGGTGACGTATCCCTCTCTCGTTCCCTCTCTCTTCCCTCTTTCTCTCTCTCTCTTTTCTCCCTCTCTCTCTTCTCTCTCTCCCCCTCTCCCTCTCTCTCCTCTCCCCCCTCTCTCTCCTTCTCCCCTCCCTCTCACCCCTCCCCTCTCCTCTATAAAATATATATAAAAAGGTTATATATACATTGGTGGTGGCATGAAAAGTGTCGGTATATGTGGGTGTGTATTGTGTGTGTATGTTTTGGGTGCATTATGTGCCTGTACGAACTGGAAAAAAATCAAGAAAAACAGGGGGCATGTTCGTTGGGTTGTTTGTGCAGCAACGAAAATGGAATCCTATCCACCCACCCCCCCCCCCCCCCTCCACCTCACATTCCCTACCACCACTGAAACCACTTGCCCTCTCCCCTTTGTTTCCCTCCTTTCTTCCCCCTTTTCCCCTTTAGTGGCCCCTCCACACTGGGCGAACGTGGGGTTTGGCAGCATGGCCACCCTCACTGCCGACTATCTGGGGGGCTGAGGTTCCATCCTTTTTGTGCGGGGCGCCGGGGCCGTAGGACCATCAGGGCCATGGGGCAGCGGGCCGCCTGGTTGGCTGGACCACCGGTAAGTGCCCCCCGCTGTCGTCACATCGTCGTCCAGGTTTTTCTACTTTCGTTTTGCTCTGTCCCCCCCTGCTGTCACATCGTCTTCCCGGCAGCTAGTTCTGTTTTCGCTCTTCCCCCCCCCTGTCTGTCACACCGCGTCCGTTGTCTAGTTGCTGTTTTGCCTGTCCCCCCGGGGCTTCACACGCTGTCCAGGGTTTTCTTTTTTCTAGGCCCCGCTGCGGTCACAAACGTCTTCCAGGGGGTCAGTTTTCTGTTTTCTCTGTCCCCCCCTGTCCCGTCACATCGTTTCCATTTCCCCATTGCTTTTCTATGGCCCCCGCGCCCGTCGTCCAGGTTTCTATTTCTGTTTGCTATGTCCCCCGCTGTCGCACATCGCTGTCCCGGTTGTCTGTTTGCTATCCCCCCCACCCCCCCGCCGCTGTCTGTCACATCGTCTGTCCAGTTGTCTGTTTTGCTATGTCCCCCCCGCCGCTGTCTGTCACATCGTCTGTCCAGATTGTCTGTTTTGCTATGCCCCCCCGCCGCTGTCTGTCACATCGTCTGTCCAGTTTGTCTGTTTTGCTATGCCCCCCCGCCGCTGCTGTCACTCGTCTGTCCAGTTGTCTGTTTGCTATGTCCCCCCCCCCCCCCGCGCTGTCTGTCACATCGTCTGTCCAGTTGTCTGTTTTGCTATGTCCCCCCGCTGTCTGTCACATCGTCTGTCCAGGTTGTCTAGTTGTCTGTTTTGCTATGTCCCCCCCGCCCTGTCTGTCACATCGTCTGTCCAGGTTGTCTGTTTTGCTATGTCCCCCCCGCCGCTGTCTGTCACATCGTCTGTCCAGATTGTCTGTTTTGCTATGCCCCCCCCCCCCCCCCCCCCGCTGTCTGTCACATCGTCTTCCAGGTTGTCTGTTTTCTATCCCCCCCCCCCCCCCCCACCCCCGGCGCCCTCCCCCCGCTGTCTGTCACATCGTCTGTCCAGGTTGTCTAGTTGTCTGTTTTGCTATGTGCCCCGCTGTCGGTCACATCGTCTGTCCAGGTTGTCTAGTGTTTTGCTATGTCCCCCCGCTGTCGGTCCCCATCGTCTGTCCAGGTTGTCTGGTTGTCTGTTTTGCTATGTTCCCCCGCTGTCTGTCACATCGTCTGTCCAGGTTGTCCAGTTGTCTGTTTTGCTATGTCCCCCGCTGTCGGTCACATCGTCTGTCCAGGTTGTCTGTTTTGCTATGTCCCCCCCCCCCCCCTGCCTGTCTGTCACATCGTCTGCCAGGTTGTCTAGTTGTCTGTTTTGCTATGTCCCCCCGCTGTCGGTCACATCGTCTGTCCAGGTGTCTGTTTTGCTATGCCCCCCCCCCCCCCCCCCCCCCCCCGCTGTCTGTCACATCGTCTGTCCAGGTTGTCTGTTTTGCTATGTCCCCCGCTGTCGGTCACATCGTCTGTCCAGGTTTCTGTTTTGCTATGCCCCCCCCCCCCCCCCCCCCCGCTGTCTGTCACATCGTCTGTCCAGGTTGTCTGTTTTGCTATCCCCCCCCCCCCCCCCCGCCCCCCCCCCCCCCCCCCCCCCTGTCTGTCACATCGTCTGTCCAGGTTGTCTGTTTTGCTATCCCCCCCCCCCCCCCCCCCCCCCTGTCTGTCACATCGCTGTCCAGGTTGTCTTTTGCTATCCCCCCCCCCCCCCCCCCCCCCCCCCCCCCCGCTGTCTGTCACATCGTCTGTCCAGGTTGTCTGTTTTGCTATGCCCCCCCCCCCCCCCCCGCTGTCTGTCACATCGTCTGTCCAGATTTAGTTTCTATTTATTGTGTCCCGCTGTCTGTCCAGTTGTCTCCAGGTTTTTTTCTGTTTTACAGTCTGTTTGTCCTTGTAACGACTGTTTTGTGTATGTTGGCTGGCTGTCTGCCTGTCGTTTCATTTCTCTTTTACCATCCATCTGTCTCTGTCACCGTCTGTCTCTGTCTGTCTCTCCCTCTCACTTCCTCGCTATCTTCCTCCCTCCCTCCCTCCCTCTTTCTCTCTTGTAGATATTCTATTGTTATGTTATTATGAAAGAGTGTGTCGCCTTTTATTTCATTTGCATGCTTATCAAGCACGTAGTATTATCTATTACGAGAAGGTCTGTGTTGTAATAATGATGATCATGATCATGATCGATTAGGAGTTGAAATCATCATCATCATGTCATCATCATATATTATACTCAGAGACAAGTAATCAAGAACAATGTACGCGTGTCTGTATCACTGAGAAGGGTCTGTACTTTCTTGTCGTACAGACCCTTCTCAGTGATACAGACACCTATGAAAAAACTCTAGACTGACCCCACGAAGAAAGGGAAAAACCAGCTTATCAATCTGCTAAAGAAATGGAAGAAAGAAGATTCTATCTCCCCTAGTCTTTACCAACGACTTTACCCCACTTCTGAATCCACGCCTAAGCTGTATGGATTACCCAAGATACACAAGAAGGACGCCCCCCTCCGCCCCATTGTGTCCAGCCTTGGCAGTGTCATGTACAATGCCTCCAAATTCCTGACACAAGTATTGGGACCTTCAGTCGGGCAGACCGAGCACCACGTAGTCAACAGCACAGATTTTGTACAGAAGATGGAAAACCAGCAACTGGCCCCAGGGGGGAAACTTGTCTCCTGTGATGTATGTGCACTCTTCACGAGCATCCCTGTACCCAAGGCTCTCCAAGTCATTCGGGAGAAGATTGAGGATGACTACCACCTTCGTCACCGATGTGAACTCACTACAGATCAGGTGCTAGAACTGTTGGAACTATGCCTCACTGGCACCTACTTCTCGTTCAACCATGAGTTTTACCAGCAAATACAGGGAGCTGCCATGGGTTCGCCAGTATCCCCAGTGGTAGCCAATCTGTACTTGGAACATTTTTGAAAAACTAGCCCTTGAGACTGCTGTCAACCCTCCCAGCATATGGTACCGCTATGTGGATGACACCATGACCCGCATACAGGAGAAGGAGGTTGACAGCTTCACCACTCATCTGAATTCCATCGATGACAGTATCCAGTTCACCTCCGAAACTGAATCAGAAGGCAAGATCCCGTTCCTGGACACTCTCATCTCCCGAACCCCTGACGACAGGGTAAAGACCAGTGTCTATAGGAAACCCACCCACACTGACCAATATCTGAACTTTCACTCCAACCACCCCTCCAACACAAGAGATCTGTTGTTAACACCCTTATGCACAGAGCCTCTGTACTGTGTTCCACTAAGGAAGAAGAGCTGAAGGAAGAACACATCAAGACTGCCCTTTCCGCTAATGGATACCCTGCATGGGTGTGGGACAACCCTCGAGTTCCCTACCCTTCTTCTGCAGATACGGACAGTGTGAAAGTGGTGATCCCTTACATTAACCCGTTGAGTGCCTTTAGTCGGTCAGCTGACGCGGTAATAAAAGTGCTTTTCCAGTGCCTATGGGGCCGTCCCCTGACGTCATGCATTTTTCTTGAATTTTCATTTGTTACTATTTCTATCAACGGACTCAAATAGAGTTTACGTACAAAGCCTTATATTATGTCTGTAGTCTTAAAATAATATGTAAATGACCACACGTGAGGGGAAAGCCCATTTATTCTCATCACTGACTGGATGACCAGCCAGCACTTCGTGTCTCGCTTGCAAGATGGCGGCGCAACCTTCGACAAGCCCAGCGACCAAATCAACGTATTTACACAGCTGAGCAGGCTCTGCTGATGATTTTTGACAAAGACAATAATCTTTTATTCAACGACTAACTCGAGCATGAAGGTGAGATGATGATAGTGGTGGAATTGCCGACCATATTCGTCAGTTATTGAGTAGGGCTCTGTGACCTCAGTGTGTGTTCAGCTGACTTGTGTCGAACGAGCCAGCCTCGTGTGTACTCTGCACTGCGTGCCGGTGGCCAGTGGTGTGATAGTCAGCGCGAGAGGGGAGCGTGGCCTGCTTGCGGCGTGACACGGGGCAGAGGGAAAGGTAGGGGAAGATGAGGGGTGAAAGAGAGGGTTGAAGTCCAGCAAGGGGGCGTGGTGGGGAGAGGGGGGGCGTGGTCGTGGACTGGTCAGTCTGCATCGAGTGTGAGCGTCTTGATAGACTTCCAAACTGTTTTACTTTCATTTACAGGTGTAGTGTGACAATACAAACTTTATTTTCAACTTTTTTGCTGTGTGTTCTTGTTTGGATGTGGTAAATACATAGTTTTTGATCGTGCAAAAAAATCTATCCAAATCTAAAAGCCTAATACTTTTTTATTATCAAAATTAAAACAAAAGAAGCCCAGATTCAAAATGTTCATTCAATTTCCTTCAAAAAAGATATAGATTTCATTTTTCTATCTTTTGTAGTTTCTGAGCTAGAATTTTTTGTTAATTATCATGAGATTTCCCAGGCACCTGGGAACACCTTTGTTTGTACTATTGTGGGCACTGAACGGGTCAGAGCGTCTGGCCAGGACCTTCCAACAACATGGATGCAAAGTGTTCCACAAACCCACCAATTCCCTACGCCAGCAACTGACCCATGTCAAAGACAAAACGGACCCCCTCAAGCGGTGTGGTGTAGTGTACCAGGTAGGGTGTCAAGACTGCCAATACCTACATTGGCGAGACAGCAAGACCACTCACCACCCGTCTACAGGAACACCAAAACCGATCTACTTCTGCCATACACGAACACCTACAAGCCACTGGCCACAGTTTCAGCACCCAAGAAACCAAGATCTTATCTACAGAGCCCTTCCTCACAAAAAAAGTTTAAGAAGCCATCAAAATCAAGACTAGACGCCCCAGCCTGAACAGAGATCAAGGTTTTGAACTTCCCCCCCCCCCCCCCCCCCCCCCCCCCCCCATCACAACCACGATCCCTACCCCCACTATCACCCCACACAACAGTCGCCCTACCAGGCCTCGCTGCCACCACAGCAACAGTGAGCTGAAAAGACAGGCGACCCTGTCGAAATATCTCAAAGTAATCTTTGATTCTGAGTCTAAATACTTTTATAATGTCGAATCCAGAATCCAGAAACCTATATTCCTATTTAGGTGTATGAAATGAAATTATATGCCCCAGACTGAGCCCTGAGGCACACTACACACCGGCGGAGTTGGGCTGGAAGCCGTACCATTAACAGCAGCAACTTGATGACGATCAGTATGGATAAGCCGTACATGAAAAGCACAGAAATTTAGAGCGATCAGTATATAGGAATGAAGCCAGTCGAGGCTGTATCAGGGAGATCGAAAGAGTTACCAAACAGTAGAGAAGAATAAATTGTCGAATGTTGATGACGATCAGTAATATCAGGAAGAAGCAGTCGATTCTGTATCAGGAAATCGAAAGATGGTTCCAAACAGTGAGAAGATAACATTGTCGAATATCCCTGAGGTAGAGAGACACAGACAGAGAGAGCACATAGAGACGTATGTTCTGTCGAAAAGGCAATCCAGGTTCAGAGTACGTGACACAGTTTCAGTGCCATGGTCAGAGCGGCAGACACACAGGACAGTGCCATGGTCAGAGCGGCAGGACACACAGGACAGTGCCATGGTCAGAGCGGCAGACACACAGGACAGTGCCATGGTCAGAGCGGCAGACACACAGGACAGTGCCATGGTCAGAGCGGCAGACACACAGGACAGTGCCATGGTCAGAGCGGCAGACACACAGGACAGTGCCATGGTCAGAGCGGCAGGCACACAGGACAGTGCCATGGTCAGAGCGGCAGACACACAGGACAGTGCCATGGTCAGAGCGGCAGGCACACAGGACAGTGCCATGGTCAGAGCGGCAGACACACAGGACAGTGCCATGGTCAGAGCGGCAGCACACAGGACAGTGCCATGGTCAGAGCGGCAGGCACACAGGACAGTGCCATGGTCAGAGCGGCAGGCACACAGGACAGTGCCATGGTCAGAGCGGCAGGCACACAGGACAGTGCCATGGTCAGAGCGGCAGACACACAGGACAGTGCCATGGTCAGAGGCGCACGGGACAGTCCCATGCAAGCGGCAGGACACAGGCGTGCCATGGTCAGAGCGGCAGGCACACAGGACAGTGCCATGGTCAGAGCGGCAGACACACAGGACAGTGCCATGGTCAGAGCGGCAGACACACAGGACAGTGCCATGGTCAGAGCGGCAGGCACACAGGACAGTGCCATGGTCAGAGCGGCAGACACACAGGACAGTGCCATGGTCAGAGCGGCAGACACACAGGACAGTGCCATGGTCAGAGCGGCAGACACACAGGACAGTGCCATGGTCAGAGCGGCAGGCACACAGGACAGTGCCATGGTCAGAGCGGCAGACACAAGGACAGTGCCATGGTCAGAGCGGCAGGCACACAGGACGGAATAAACAAGGCTGGCCTGTGAGCTGAGCAAGGACGGAATAAACAAGGCTGGCCTGTGAGCTGAGCAAGGACGGAATAAACAAGGCTGGCCTGTGAGCTGAGCAAGAACATTTTTTTCAGTGGCTTTGGCAAAGAAATGACGATTCGAAATAGATTTGTAAATCTTCAGATTTTCAACAACAGAAGATGTCTTCAAGAGACGCCGTCTTTATGAGGATGAAAAAGACCAAGTGGACAGTGAGCTGTTGATGTGGGTGGTGGCGTGAGCAGGAATTTATCAAGATACTGAGAAAAGAAGATGGAAGTTGATCGAGTTCACGGTTTGTAATGCCAGATTTCATAATGATCTAATCATGGTAGTGTATAAGTGCGGGTGATGTTTGAACTTGTGACACGAAAGCGAAACCATAGGTACACAGTGTTTGAATCCCCAACCTTTTCTTGTCGTTGATTGGACGCTGAGGCACGTGATTGGTGAGAGAAGCTCACTGTTTTGTAGGACGGGTGTGTTCCCGATATGTAGGACAGACCAGGAGCTGCCAGACGGAAGGGGCGCTTGGATTGGGCCGAGTCGTTAGCTTATTTTCAACCATAGGGGTTGTAAAAGGAAAACCTAGTTTGGGGTTCTGACTGTAGTAGTACTAACGTTAGTCTGGGTAGGAGGCCGAGACTGTTGGTAGGGACTCGTCTGGCAGCCGTGTATGACCAGTGTATGACCAGTGTTGTTAGTGTGGAGAAAGGTCTAAGGAACCAGGGGCATACACTGCACTTCTTTTGACCAGGACAGGGAAGGTAGTGACACCGATTTTGAATCGGCTTTGTCCAAGTTGTCCATGGGCGACAAGTTTGACGGTTTGTCAGAGGATCAGCGAGAAATCAGAGAATTCTTGATCAGTTTGAAAAGTGATGTTGAAGCACCGAAAAACGAGGTCGCACCTTCAAGGCAGCCACACCAGGAACTTACAAAAACACACAAAGAATGAGCTTTTAAAGAGCGTACAGAAGTGAAAACCAGTGACCTGAAAGACCGGTCCGTGAGGAATAACGCTGTAGTTCACAGAAGTCCCAGACAGGCCAACAGGACGAGTGAAGACTTCCAACATTTGTTGAAAGACTTCATCACTGGCAGGCTGGAAATATTAAGTGACGACATCAGTTTTGATTGAGGCCACCGAGTCAACGCAATAGCAAATTCGCCCATCATTGCTTGTTGCACGTTCTTTCAGCTGAAGATGAACATCGTGAAGGCGAACAAAAATCTTCGAGGAAGTAACTTGATAATCAGTGAACACTTCTCTTGCGCGTCAGGACAGTCAGAAAGAAGCTGTCTCTCCACCTAAAGGCGGCCACGGACAAGAAAAAGGGGTGACGATGTTATACGGTTACCTGTTAATAATACATCGTGAGAAATTCGTCCTCAACGAGCAAGAATCCGGCATCACCGAGCCGTCGTAGAGATGAGGTCGCCCCTTAATCAGAAACTGTTACCATTCTGACGCTGAAAGAAAGAAAAAGGTAGAGAAAAAAGAAGACAGTCACCGGTAACAGAGAGAACGTGGAGAGGGAGCGAAGGTTGTGTGCACGTGAAAGTGAGAAGATAGTTCATGTCGCAACAGCAAAGTCACTGCAGCATACGACTCATGCGTATATGTTGAGGTATGACCGTGATAAGAATGCATGTGTGCCGATGGGTGAGGAAGAGATGTTAGGAAACGGTTTTAGGAATGCTGATAGGTTTCTTGATTACAAGTCTGGAAACTCAGTGATGACGGTTGTCAACCTCGGGTGATATCAGTGGAGGAAGGACTAGCGCACAGCCCAAACACACTCACAGCTGCTTACAATCTCATTCATATATCATGCATTCGTCACATCAAACCACTAGTAAAGTCTATAACTTTACTACACATGATCATAGAAAGAAACATCAATGCATATGGAATCAAACAAAATAAAACATTCTCTCTTTCCTTGAACTTCACAAAATCATTTATCTAAAACATCATTAACTAACCCGGGTATAAACAGATTTCTACTTTACCTGGCCAGGTGATCTTAACTATTCACGAATCACTGTCTTTTCTTTTCTTTTCTTTTTCTTTTCACTGTCACTTTCACAAGCACGACACAAACTGCTGGCACTGGTTTTGGTCTGCTGGCACCGGTCAGGCTGGACTGCTGGCACTGGTCAGGTTGGACTGCCGATGAAAGTGGCGCTGGCCAAGTATGAGGTCGAACCCCCGGTTAAGATAGAACAGTGACTATCAACATCGATCTGTTCTCCTTTCTTTCTTCCTGCATTAACGCATTGCACTTCTCTCTCTCTCTCTTCTAGTCTGCTCTTATCAAATGGACATGGTTGCTTTTCTTTTCTTTTTTTTTCTTTTCTTTCTTTTCCTCTTCATTAGTTAGCAACTCTCTCTTTCCACATCTCTCTTTAGTCCTCCTCTGCAGACTATCTCATGCTAATCTCTCAACTTGGTTTCTTCTCTCTCTCCCCTCATCTCTCTCTCTGCCCCTCTCTCCTGCAGAGCTTCCACTCCGAACCTCTCTCTCTCTCTCTCTCTGTTCGTTCTCCCCCTCGTTCTCACCGTTCTCTCACTCTCACATCCTTCTTATCCCGTTCCGATCTGTCAAAAAAGGGCGAGTACCATTGGTCAGTATTTTTACCGCCTCGTACTCGAAGTTATCTCCCTCTAATTCCATTGGATGTTCAAATCATGCCAGTCATGCCTACACGCCTTACTCTCTGTGGTGGTCAATTGGTCATTTAATTGATTAGCTAGATTTCACCCCCACCACGCACTACCTTCCCCCTCTCCCTTTCCTGCTTTAACCTGCGACGTCCGACTAACAATGGCGCTGGTTCCACAAATTGGCTAGATGAGCCTGAGCCAGGCGCTACGACTCGTCTCGCTAGACATCGAGGCG
>CM031606.1:62736468-62743968 GCA_018398815.1 Conus ventricosus | reverse complement strand
GATGAATAATGAAATATGCTTTGCACGATGTAACAGAAGCGCATATCTCGAGAGAGATTAGATTTACACCCTCACGTACCATTCTCCATTCTATCCCCTCCCCCAGTCCCCAACGCCAAAAAAGTTTCATTATCACCACGGAAAAAAATATGTTTGTAGGCAGGAAAGTGACAACACTTTCTGGATATTTTCAGAATTCCCATAAGTCTCCAATTCCAAATTTTGTTATCATAATTCATTATTTGTGGATAACAGATTTATGTACACAACATTGCACAATGCTTTCACTCATGTAACTGTATTTTAGCATCCGCCTATTAATTAAGTTGTAGGGGACATAAGGCGCATATAGTTATGATGAGGAATACGCCCTCGCCGTATAAAATTGAAGTTTCGGATTCAATTTAGTCGATCAGTCAACCTGTCCCTCCTCCTCCCCCCACCCACCTCTTATTCCCCATTCGCTCTCGCTCTCTCTCTCTCTCTCTCTCTCTCTCCTCTCTCTCTCTCTCTCTCTCTCTCTCTCTCTCTCTCTCTTCTGTCTATGTATCTATCTACTTACCTATGCATATATTGTATCGCCCACACGATTTAGTGGATTAAAAAGTGAAGACTACAGACTGGACATTAGAATATTATTGGTTCGGTTCTTACATGCCTGAAGATATGACGGTTATGTGTTAAACAATTTTATATTGAAGACACAACACACACACCACACGCACACACACACACACACACACACACACACACACACACACACACACACACACACACACACACATCACACACACACACACACACACACACACACGCACACACACACACACACACACACACACACACTCACACTGTCTTCATAGGCAGAAAGACCAACTTTTCTGTGCTGATCGATGAGAATGATGCAGATGAACCTACGGATGACCATTCTGGTCCTCACGAGACTGCAAGGCATGGCTGTGCTCTACGTTTAGTTTCATGATATATCCCGGCGTCAACCAGGCCCGACAGAGATACGGACACCTAAAGCGTTGGTCAGGACATTTGAGCAACACATGTCGGATACGGATCCATGAAGTGGATGAAACACGCCTGTGTGGTTCCAGTCTTTTCAGTGCAGACCGTAGCAAACTCTATTCAGGACAGGAGCCGGCGAACGGCCGA
The DNA here is from genome assembly GCA_018398815.1 of Conus ventricosus. Taxonomy (NCBI): domain Eukaryota; kingdom Metazoa; phylum Mollusca; class Gastropoda; order Neogastropoda; family Conidae; genus Conus; species Conus ventricosus. The sequence goes on along the minus strand of CM031606.1, from coordinate 62,742,804 downwards.
AAAAATCCCAGAAATATGAATGGGTCCAATGGGAATCATACCCACGACTTCACAGCCAGCCCGGAATCCGCCGCGTCAGTAACTGCTGTACCACGGCGACTGGTGCCCATTTTGAGGAACAGTTCCGGTAAAAGCAGATTTACAGGTAGTGAGGGAAGAGCTTGAAGAAAGAGGGAAATGGTGGTGGAAAGGGGGTGGGGGGTGGGGATGAGATAAAAAGGGGGTGGGGGAGCATAACTGTAAATCCCCACGTGACAAGCTGCAGGCACCGAAAACGGTTAACGCCTTTACTGAGATTTGCTTTGCCTTTGAACTGGAAATTGTACGAGCAGACCGTCTTCAGCGGGATGGTTTGACTTGGCGAAAAGATATGGCGGTAATAAGACATGGAAAACCGCGCGGACACACGCGGGCATTTCAACGAGACGGGCTCACAGACACCAAAGAACGCCAGTACTGCCCTATCTCAAAGAAAGCAGAGTCTGCCTGTCGTCATAACAAATATTTATTTATTCGGCGGGAGAGCGGCAAGGACGGAGGAGGGGCGGATGATAGGTGGACAGGGTGTTGTGCTGGCATAATTGAAAAGAAAATTAAACATCTAACTAGAGAAGTGACTGTGACGAGGCTGGAGCCATGATATAGCCCTTAGCGGTCGGCTGGGCTGTACGAACAGCATGAACAGGAAAAGGTGGAGAGTCGTGGTTATGTTGTTGTTGTTGGTTTATCATTTTTCTTCCTTTCGTATCGTGTGTGTGTGGTGTGTGTGTGTGTGTGTGTGTGTGTGTGTGTGTGCGTGCGTGAGTGCGTGCGTGCGTGCGTGTCTGTGTGCATACATACATTATCTCTCTCTCTCTCTCTCTCTCTCTCTCTTGTATATATATATTATTTTATATATATATATATATATAGTTTGTGTGTGTGTGTGTGTGTGTGTGTGTGTGTGTGTGGTTTGAAAGTTTTCATGCTCAAAAATTGAATATGATTCAGATTGTTATAAAGATTGTAGTGATAATTCTCTCTCTCTCTCTCTCTCTCTCTCTCTCTCTCTCTCTCTCTCTCTCTCTCTCTCTCTGACTTTGATTTCAGACATACGCAAGCGCACCAGATTCAGATTTTAAAATGGGACCAATGGGACCACCGGTAAGACTTTTTCTGTTTCTGGTTTTCGTGTGTCTGTTTTCTGTCTTTTAGTTTGTCTTTCTTTTTGTCTGTCTCTCTCTCTGTCTGTCTGTCTTTTCGTCTGTCTCGTTCCTCACTCAAACTCACTCTCTCTCTCTCTCTCTCCTCTCTCTCTCTCTCCTCTCTCACTCTCTCTCTCTCTCTGTTTCTGCGTGCTGTCTCTCTGTCTCTGTCTTCATGTTTCTGTCTGTGTGTGTGTGTGTCTGCCCTCTCTCTCTCTCTCTTTCGTGTGTGCGTGCGTGCGTGCGTGTGTGTGTGTGTGTGTTTGTACTGAAATTAACACTTTTTTTCTTTTTGCTGATTTCAGGGACCAGTGGGAACGAGTGGGGCACGTGGAATGGTAAGCGTTGTGTGCATATGTCTTTGTGCGCGAGTACATTTACGCGCGTGTGCACGTGCGTGTATTCGTGCTGCATGTTTGTGTTTACATGTTGTGTGTTCACATACGTAGGGGCTGCTTTTGTTCTGGCTAGCACGTACAGTCCTTGCCTATCCAGCCGTGCAGACTAGCATCTACGAGCTGTCATCACGTTACAACTGCTATCACTGCCATCATTTCCTTTGTCAACATTGTCGTTTTCGTATTTCTAAATAGTCTTCAATCTCCTCTCCGTTGTTCAATTCCTTTCTTTTTCTCTTCGTTCATCCGTCCCTTCTTGTAAGATCATTGGCATCGATTTTCATTACTCTTCTTCGCTGACAATCCTCGAGGGAAATCTCTCTCTCTCCTCTCTCTCTCTCTCCTCTCTCTCTCTCCTCTCTCTCTCTCTCTCTCTCTCTCTCTCTCTTCTCAGTATGTTTGTCCGTCAATATCTCTCTGTCTCTGCCTGTGTGTCTCGCTCTCTGTCGTCCTGTCTCTCTCTCTCTGTCTAGCTCTCTGTCTCTGTCTCCTCCTATCTGTTCTCTGTCCAGCTCTCAGTCTGACTGTCTCTGTTTCTGTCTGTCTGTCTCTCTAGCTGTCTGTCTCTGTCTCTGTTTCTGCCTGTTTGTCTGTCTGTCTCTCTGTCGTCAGGGTGAAGATTTAACCACTTGCTGAGGCTGATAAGTTTTACCGGCCCTTTTTGAAGAGGGAAATATTTTTGGCTATTTTGTTTGTAGACTGGGAGTTTTGTCCATTTCTCAAGAAAAGAGATTTGAGACCCTTCCATGGACATTGTTGGCCTTTTGTTTAGGATTCTGTTTTTTGGTTTGTTTGTGTTGTTGTTTTTTTTTTTTTTTGGGGGGGGGGGGGGGGGGGCGGATGGAGGTTCAAGGGAAACGTATCGACCATTTCTGTAACATGGAATAAGATTTGAAACCATGCTGGCTCCTCAAATAAGCGGCTATTGTCCTTGATAGACTGTGCATGCACTGCATACGTTGGATCAGAACGGGTACCACGGGCACTTCCGAAGTGACTCGGCAGGTAGTGCAGCGCCTCATCCGGTGGGCTGCCCTATGACGACTTCACATAAGGGCTGGATGTGGTTGTGCACTGGGGTCAGAATAAGGGACGTGCGGGTAATGTCACGAAAGGGGCACAGAAAAGAGACGGCCAGTTCAAAAAAAAAAAAAGGTCTGAAACCTTTTCTGAAGGATAGGATAGATATTTGAGATCCTTTCTCAAGGAAAGAGACCGTAGCCCAATTCTCAAGATGGATATGTGGGGGCCATATTGCAATGAAACACACACGTGACATCCACTACACACACACAAAACACACCCCTCACACACACACACACACCACACCACACACACACACACACAAGTGGTAGTTAGGCACTCGAGGTCTGGCCATCGCGTTGGGCTAATGCTTAGTCAGATATTCGCTGAGTCGTAGCCACGAACCCTCTTCTTCAATTGTCTCATCTTTGTTGTTAATTCATTTATTCCATCAGCTTCAAATCATGCGTAGTGTGGTCTCAAACTTAGCGGATGTGGTGTAGCGTATATGGACTAGTCCGCACGCAGTGACGCCTCCTTGATGAAACAAACTGCAATGATAGATGTTTTAATTCTTTTCAGTATTCATGAACCGGGCCATTTCTCGGGAACTGAGTTTTTCCCGCGGCCATTTCTCAAAATATCTAGGTTTTATACTATCTCAAGCATAGATATTTTTATTTCTAGGATAGAGGGTTTTTTAGCATCTTCTCAAGGATGGAAACTGTAGACCATTTCTCGGGGATCGAGAATAGAGGCCATTTCTCTAAGACAGAGATTTCAATCCGAAAATCAGACATGCAGACGATGCAGGTAAACACGCTGTGACACTGAAAATGATCAAATAAATCCGTTCCAAACACTTGAAAGGGTGGGAAGGCGGATATTAAACACCACAGCAGCAGGGCTGGAGTTAGTGGGAGGGTTTGAGGGGGATGGAGTGAAAGGAAGAGACGAGAAGCGAATGAGGGAAAGGCAGGCAGATTCGAGGAGTGGGGTGGAAAGGGGTACCGGTGGGAAGGGAAGAGCGAGCAGACCTAGAAGACAGACAGGAGATCCAAACTTGCAGAAAGATCCAAATCAGGGGAGAGAAGACGGGAGAGGAGTGGAGGGGGGGGGGGGGGGAGTGCAGGTGAGGCAGGAAAGGAAGGGAGGGGGAGGTGGAGGAGAAGATGGAGGAATAGGAGGATAGAGAGAGAGGGCGTGTGTATGTGTGTTTTGTGTGTGGGGGGGGGGGGTGGATGGTGGGGGAAGGGGCAGATACTTGTCCCGCGAAGTCACCAAACTTATTCGTGTTCCCTCCTTTTAATTAATGGTTTAAGATATATACAAAGTAAACAACATCAAACTAAAGTAATTGACGACAGCAGCAGCCCCAAAAACAACAACTACAACAAAAATGATACAAATGTAGTCATCCCAAAAAAAACAAAACTTTGGGGAGTTTAAGGGGAAAAGTGGGAAACGTGGGAAACGTTTCTTTTGAAGGACTACTCTGCAGTGCTTCTAGCCCCCCCCCCCCCCCCCCTCCACCCCCTCCCCCCACTAACCCCTAATTCATTCGTCGTTCTGCATACACTTACATTCTTTTTATCCCAGTTCTGTACGGCTGTGGAACTCACTGCCGGGTGCCATCAAGATTGCCACAAAATGAAAATCTCATTAAAAAAAAAAATTGATTCGACAGTTTTGAATCTGCATATTGACGATTTTCTATTTTTACTTCCCCAGATATTTTACTATTACCTGGCCTGAATTTGGCCATTGATTTTAACTTCTTGAATATCGAGTGCGACCCCCCTTGTTGCCAAATTTGCTCCAGGGGCCAACGTCTGAGTCGCACTGCTTTAATGTTATTTTATTTTACTTTTTAACATGCGCGCTGGTGACCTACTCGTTTTTGAGTGAACCAGTATTTTGGGAAAAAGAAGAAGAAGAAAACACTGTCACGCGCTCCCTCCCCCACAACTATCCCCACACCCACTCCACGTCCACTCCCATCCCCTACCCCCCGCTCCTTCCATCGATCCTAATTTGCATGGCAGGGGGGGGTGTTGAGAAGGCACGCAAATTCCTGGGGTGGGACCGACGCGGACAGGTCCCCCAGAGAGAGGCGCTTACCGCATGGCGCCCTTTCGCGATAAAACACTGTCGCCAGCAGGACGCACAGTGTGAGGTGTCAAACGCGGTGTCGCTAGGAACGGACGAGAGAAAAAAGCACAGTTAGATGGTAGTTAAATGAACCCGTCAATCAACTGGAGGGAAGCAACATCGTTAATGAAAACACGTTTGTTTGTACAGAAATTAAAAGGGAAAACAACACATTCGCATACAGAAACACGTAGCCTTGGTCCCGTGTATTAGTCTGTTTCATTGACCGAGTAAAGTTTGACAAGGGCTGAGGGAAATTAGACTTTTAACAGCCTAATTTAATTTTTGGGAAATTTCTCTAGGAGACGACTCTTTTAACGGGGGCTCTTTTGGATAAATGTTATTTGTCAAAAGCCCAAAAAAAATGAAGCAACAACAACCAGTAAGAAGAAGAAAACAAAAACAAAACTTTGGCGTTTTTCCATACAGCTTCTTACAAATTGGATATTAATTGTTGCCCGGTTTTCAGTCATTACTCGCGATTCGTGAAGCCACACATTATGGACGAACCTTCTTGATTTTGTTGTGTTTAAACTATATGAAACACTGTCTAGGACCCAAAACATCTTTGAAAGTAAAAAATAACAAAACGACGCTTATAATTACTGGTTTCCCATTATTTCATGCCAGTTTTGATGGAGAGAGAGAGAGAGGAGAGAGAGAGAGAGAGCGTACTGCCGCTTCTTTCGTGAGGAAACGTGGGTGTTTTTTTTTTAAAACCTCTTTTCAGCAGACGCGCAGGCGGGACATGTTAACAGAAACAGTTTTGCCGTTATCAGCACTGTGATCAATGAAGAAATAATCTGGCCACCCAAACAGCCCCTGAGTGAAAACGAGATGACGACAGGGAGGGGGAGAATGGAAGGTGTGTGGGGGAGGGGTTTAAGGTATTGGATTGAGGGCTTTTTTTTTTTTGTCTGTTTACAACTGCTAAGGGTGTCAGGAGGTGGTGTGGTGTGCATGTGTGTGTATGAAAGGGGGTGGGGGATGGGGATGTTAATCTTTGAAAAGAAAAACAAAACGCAGGTTTGCGACTGTGTTTGGGAGGTGGGGAGATGAATGGAGGGAAACGTTAGGGGAGGTGGGGGAAAGATGGCAAGGTGATGAGTGTTAGATAGGAATTGGGGATTGTGGAGGGGGCGGAGCGCAAGGTGGGGGTGGGTGGGGGGATAAGTATTAACTTAGGGATACTTGAGATAAAGCCGGTCTAGTTTGTAGGTGGCCGTTGGCCTTGGAGATAAGTAGGTAGGTGGACAGTCTCATGAATGATTAGATTGATGACTACATACATACTTACCTTTTACATATATACATGCGTACGTATGTATACATACGTACATACGTGCATGCCTACATACATACATACATACTTGTATACATGCATGCGTACGTACATACATACATACATGCATGCATGCATACATACATACGTGCATGCATGCATACATATACAAACATACATGCATACATACATACATACATACAAACGTACATACATATGTACATACCTAACACACATATAAGTAGTTTGCAGACAGAAAGACAGCTTGAGGAAAAATAAATGTAATGATTTTGGAGAA
>CM031606.1:62688968-62731468 GCA_018398815.1 Conus ventricosus | reverse complement strand
GAGAGGGGACTCAGGGGGCAGCCTGGCATGCCCGGAATGCCCGGGATTCCGGTACGTGGACGCCTTTGATTGGCTGTTGTTGGTTAGCTGGTATTTTGATTGGCCGTCGGTGGTTGACTGGCGCTTGGAATAGTGGGTGTGATTGATTGCTGAGCTGATTGGTTGAATGGTTCGTTGGGTTGTCAGTTTTGATGGGTGGTTCGTGTAGTTGACTGATTGATTGGCTCTTTGCTCGACTGACTCACTATACTGATTAGCAGTTAATTGACTGACCCAGTGTGGTGACGAGTTGATGAGAGAGCGAGCGGATCAGTGAAGATTGTTGTTGTTTTTGTTTTTGTAAGGGTGCAAAGGGTTACACATGTGTTTACTTACGAAAGCTGACAGATGGTTTTTTTTTGTGCGTACGTTTCCTTGTCGGTTGATTATGGACAATGATCTGGTCCTCAAACTAAAACCTACGGACTCGATTAGTGTTTAGAATTTTTAGGATTGTAATGAGTGTGATACCAGCCTTTCAGATGTAAATCGTCATCCATATGCCCTACCAATACTATGGCAGACTGTAGGCAATCGACACTATCAACACTTCTCTGTCTTCTGTCATACGTCACACGGCAGGTGTGTGCGACCCGACCCTGTCCATCGCCTGCATGTGTCCATGCAGAATGTCTTCTGCCTGATTTTGTAATGTCCTCCCTCCATCGTGTACTGTAGGAAGATCTTTGACATGGAGGAGGAGGGGGGGGGGGGGGGGGGGGGGGGACTCGCCTCTTTCCACACGACTTTCCGGCGTACGATGGCTGTATTAGTATTGCAAACTGTTTACCCCGAAATTTGACTTAGAGTATTCCGAATCCAAAATAAGAGTATTTTTCTACAAAATAGGAGTATTCCAGCGAGAAAGTTTAAACCACGCTGCGGCAAACATGCATTGTTTGTATCACAGCAGTGGAATACTACACTGCTAGTAACAATGTAAAAAATATCAGTATGATCTATTTACATCAATGAACACAGACCTGTTTACCCTAAAAACTGCTTTTGGTGTACTTTTTAACGAAAATAAGTTTATTTTCTCCAAAGAGTGTATACAAGATTCCAAATTTCTTTAAAAGCGGGAGGGAGAGGGGACGGTCCTTCATTTTGTTTTCACCTGCCATCACATTGCAGACACGTCTTCCCAGTAGTAAGCTTAAACCACCTGATCTTGTATTGACTACGGTAAAATAGGTTCTTTTTCATACAGATTACTTTCAAACCTGATTCACCAGCATACTTTTGCACACGCTCATGCTCTCTCGCTGGTTTTCCGATGTTTCAGGACGTGTTCTAAAGAAACGGACACTGCAAAACGCGATTTCGCGCACGGAAGTTAGCAAGAGTTGTCGCTCTTTGGTCAGAGCCTCCATCGCAGTTACCTTCTGCTAGTTCAATCATCGCTCAAGAACTTCGTCTCTAGAATTTTTTTTTCTCGACGTATTTCTTTTTAGTTCGTCATATTCGTTGTATTTTCGCCAAACACGTGTTTAAAATACGGCCAAATCGTATGGGTAAACAGACCGCATACTATTGAGAAGTCCCATCGTTTCTGACGTATAGGCCTATGTGTTGACTTAATGTGTCAGACAGAGTTCTTATTAGATTATTGTTCGTTCACCACGAGGTGATTTCAGTCGAAACACGCGCATTCAAAAGCATGCAAAATTTACGAAAGTGTCAGCAATTGACGGTACAGGTGATTGAGAGTCACACAAAACACTACGACTATTAACTTTTGTATCTTTTACAGTAATCTGTTCAATTTTGTTGAAATTGATATAGCAGCAATTTGTCTTACGTTCCCTATAGTATGCAGCATTTCATTATATCATTCTGCTGGACATGGAGGGAAATTCTAGGCGATGTCCATCCTCTCTCCAAGGGTGACAATTTAGCTTTCAATCTGTTTTCTATGTCTGATGCTGCTTTGACAAGTTTTGTAACATTGTGAGCGTGGGGCATGTAACTTAATGTGTTTGATGTTTTCTGATGACGCCTTGACTAATTCCCCTTGTTCTGTGTTCCAGGGTCGCAGCATATCAGACCAAGAAATTAGAGATCTATGTTACACTGTTCTTAGAGGTGAGAGCACGGTACAGCTCGTTATGTTCCCTCTTATTATTGCTGTTGTTTTTTTTGTTATAGTGTTATTATTACTATTATGATTATTATTACGATTATCATTAAGATGATGATGATCATCATCAATATTATTATCATTGTTATTATTGTTATTATTATTTCCTGCCTCTGCCAGTGTATGTTTTCGCCCGCCACTGTTCGTCTGTCTACATGTCAACGAATGTACTTTAAGACTACTCAACCGACATTAACAAAAAAAAAGGTGAAAAGATGATGTGTGGCTTCAGATCGACGCCATGAAATGTTGATGCGGATCCATGGTGCACAGGTCGGGCCCTCTCTGCCCTGCAATATGTTATGGTGAAGGATGATTATTATTGCTGGTCGTTATCTCCACATCTCCACATGTCCTGTCGGTAGCATTGCCGCCACTCGTCCTGTGGCACTTCGGGTGCAGGGCAGTTCCACATCTCCACATGTCATGTCAGTAACATTGCCGCCACTCGTCCTGTGGCACTTCGGGTGCAGGACAGTTCCACATCTCCACATGTCATGTCAGTAACATTGCCGCCACTCGTCCTGTGGCACTTCGGGTGCAGGACAGTTCCACATCTCCACATGTCATGTCAGTAACATTGCCGCCACTCGTCCTGTGGCACTTCGGGTGCAGGACAGTTCCACATCTCCACATGTCATGTCAGTAACATTGCCGCCACTCGTCCTGTGGCACTTCGGGTGCAGGACAGTTCCACATCTCCACATGTCCTGTCAGTAGCATTGCCGCCACTCGTCCTGTGGCACTTCGGGTGCAGGACAGTTCCACATCTCCACATGTCATGTCAGTAGCATTGCCGCCACTCGTCCTGTGGCACTTCGGGTGCAGGACAGTTCCACATCTCCACATGTCCTGTCAGTAGCACTGCCGCCACTCGTCCTGTGGCACTTCGGGTGCAGAACAGTTCCACATCTCCACATGTCCTGTCAGTAACATTGCCGCCACTCGTCCTGTGGCACTTCGGGTGCAGGACAGTTCCACATCTCCACATGTCATGTCAGTAACATTGCCGCCACTCGTCCTGTGGCATTTCGGGTGCAGGACAGTTCCTTCACAGGCCGACTTTTCCGCTTTAGGATTCGGAAAAAAAGTGGGGTAGGGGCTGGAAGTAATATCACGTTTCCAAACGGGACGCAGACATTTACGTTTGGAAATCTTAGAACGCTTTAAGAAACACAATTGCCAAACATGAACAAATGAATCACAAACGTATTACTTAAGTTTTTTTTTTAAAAATTGTTTAGGTTTCCGCCTGCAGTCGCCTCTCCCAGCAACTATTTACGTATTCTTTTTTTACACGTCATTGCCTCTGCGTATTTATTTATCTTTCATTTGATGTCATCAGTCCTGACGACGGTCCATGACCCAAACGTCAGATTTTTTTTTTTTCATCAAATCTTCTAAACTTCCTCAAAGATAGTTTGTATTGTTGACAGAGGTCAGCAGTCCAAAATCATTTGTGTTACGCTGCAACCCACTGTTCACTGGGTCGCCATGACGCCATTCACCAGAGGAGAATGTGAATCAGTTCATGTTGCCTCTGCTCTGAGAGAAAGCAGGACAGGAACACCGGGTGTGAGGTTGTCATTTGGAACAGTTGCTTGTTCGAATTGTCAGGTTTAGGTAGGTCGTCCCAATGACATGGAGGACATGAGAGTCTATGTTCTGGCCGCAACCAGGCCTGAAAATGGATTTTCGACTGGTGATGGTCTTCATGGAAATAAGTGAAAATGGGCTTCGTGTCTGTAGTATGATTTCGTGGAATTTCGATGAGCGATGTGGAAAAGGCGGTAACTGTTTTCTCACCACGAATACTTTCAGTTTAGATGAGAGAAGTCCAAGGTTTTATTTTTCTGTGCAGCTACTTAAAACAAAAATTCGGTGTCTGTTTTAAATGGAAGTTTTTCGTAGACCATCACAAAATATAAAAAAATTTAATTTGTAGCGTAATAAAACAGAATTTTATTGAACGCAAAGGTTAAAGTCTCGGCTGTCCCGAATGAAGCTTCGAGTCGTGCGATTTTTCAAACAAAAATCTTCCTGTAGCGTCGTTCAAAGTTTGCAAGGGGAACGGTAGACCTAATGGAAAGTTGCCCGAGAACATTCATTGCAGGACGCGCTTTCAGGATAGTACCTCGTTCAATAGTGGAATCACTCGATATATAAAATCCAAAAGAAACGGTAAATTGCAGCTTTGCAAACCGGCAGCAAGTGCTATTGGCTATAATAATATCAAATCAACCAAGAGATTAGTAATAGTGCTGTTTAACGAGACCCGCCTTAAAACTGCCCGTCTGGAATGTACGCACAGATGGACTCCCGCCCGAGCATTTTCATTCATCTTTAGACCTGGTAGCCTACACATTCGACTTTGAAAACGGTTTTGAACATTGTTACCGTAAATACTGTTACTACTGCGGAATAGTTGCATCATACGGCATTCAGTGGACAAAAGTGACACAGTTCAACGCAAAGGCAGTGCAGTTCAGTGTCGTTCATGTATGCACGTCATGGAAATGAGGACTTTTGATCAGTTACGTTTGCAAGCGGTTTGAAAGCCGAACGCGAGCACGGCGGTGGAAAGGGTCTCAATGATGACCTTATTAGACATGATCCTGTTCGCCTAGTCCCGGTTCGTCAACTCTTCATGTTATCGCCATCCGAAATGGCCTCTTGGGTGTTTGACTATTCGTCCTATTTGGCATGCAAGTCATTCCCGCTTCCCCCCCCCCCCCCCCCCCCCCCCCCCTAATCATGTAAACTTGCCTTGCGAGTGTGTTCACTGAACTGACCCACTAACGAATGTATTGCAGTTCTTCGCTATGTCTGTCTCTCTGTCTGTCTCTTTTCTCTCTCTCTCTCTCTCTCTCCTTCTCTCTCTCTCTCACACACACACACACACACACACACACACCACACACACACACACACACCTCTCTCTCTCTCTCTCTCTCTCTCCATGCGGAGTTTGCAATTTGAGAGTCGCATGGAAACATAAAGCAGTTCCCTGTGACGTCTGCAATACATGGTATCACACTAAATGTATGTTATTAAATTCAGCAGTTTATGATGCATTATGCAATAGTGATATATCTTGGACTTGTTTTAACCTGCGGGCTTCCAAACTTTAGTTCGAGACTTTTGAAGATTCTATTGAAGACTGCAGCTCAGAAGCAACCGTTTTGACCCTATCTCACCAGACCGATCCCATAAGTTTGCACCCACCCCCTGATTCTAAAACTGATAAAATCCCAAATCATAATGTGCAACTGAACCCAAATCATTAAGAGAAAAAGATAAACTTAAATGCATAGTCGTAAATTTTCAATCTCTTATCAAGAAAAAGGAAGAACTCGGTAATTTTAGTCACCGAAAAAAACATTGATGTTGTAATTGGAACAGAAACTTGGCTAGAAACTGGAACATCCAGCAGTGAACTTCTAATGGAGGATTTTGATATTTATAGAAAGGACAGATTTGGGAAAAAGAGGTGGGGGAGTCTTGATTGCCATTAGGAAGAACTTAGCCAGTGAGTTTTTATATCAAGGCAAAAATAGTGAAAGTTTATTTTGTAGGATTAATTTTAAGAATAAGAGACCTGTCATTGTTGGATCAGTTTACAGACCTCCAACTCAGATGAAAATGTATGTTCGTCTATTTGCAGAGACATTTCTAACATTGTTTTGGCCAATAGGAAGGCAATATTATGGATTGGTGGAGACTTTAACTTACCAGATATTGATTGGGGTGAAGATGCCATACTTGGTAATCAATACAGTAAAAATATTAATACTCAGTTTTTTATACCACCAAAGACCTTGGATTAGTGCAGTCAGTTGAAGCACCAACTCGTGGTAAGGCATTCCTGGATTTATGTTTTACCAATTGTCCAGGCGCTTTAGGCAATCAGGAATTAATTGCAGGCCGGGGTGATCATGACATAATTCTCTTAGAGAGCAACTTTCAACCCTTCGAAGAAAACCCCCTAAACGTACCATCAGACTCTGGAACCAAGCAGATTTCCCAAAAATTTGCGCAGGGATACTCATGATTTCAGTCGTCTTTTTTTTAGGTCCCATAGTGTTAAAGATAATGTCGGTGACCTTTGGAAGTGTATAAAAACTAACTTGGGTTTATTATGGATGACAAACATACCTACTAAAATAACTTCAAGCAAGAACACCAGCCATGGATTACTACAAAAACTAAACGTTGTTGAGAAGGAAACATCGTTTCTTTAAGAAATTGAAACTACATCCTAATTCAGAAAGATAATAAACATATTAAGAGAAGGTGTCAGAGAGAATGTAGGCTTGCTTCACTCCAATTATGTTAATTCGATGATTTCAGAAGGTGATCATCAAAACAAGAAATTATGGTCTTACATAAGGAGTAAGAGACAGGACAACATTGGATTCCAGACCTGAGAAACAACCAGAATAACCTAATACAGGACCCTGAAGGGAAAGCAGATTTACTAAACAAGCAGTTTTGTTCAGTTTTCTCAAATCCCAAACCTTTAATTAACGTTAGACTAAAGGATGATGATAAACTCCCTGAAATGCAAAACATCAAAGTAAACAAAGCAGGGGGTATTTAAGTTACTGACCAACATCAATGAAAACAAAGCTACTGGTCCCGATGGCGTTCCTGGCAAGCTCTTAAAATTATGTGCCAATGAATTGAGTGAGGTATCCCAACTACTTTACCAAGCTTCACTGGACCGGGGAGTAATACCTGATGAGTGGCGAGATGCGAGCATTGTTCCCTTATTCAAAAAGGGTGACAAAACAAAAGCAGAAAAATATAGACCTGTATCTCTTACATCCATATCAGCAAAACTGCTTGAACACATAATATATAGTAGCATAATGGACCATCTTGACAAATATGACTTCTTAAATAACGCCCAGCATGGTTTTAGACAGCGAAGGAGTTGTGAGACTCAACTTATAACAACTCTCAATGATTTTAATAACTGTCTTAACAACAGACAGCAAATAGATGCAATTTTATTAGACTTTTCTAAAGCCTTGATAAGGTTGACCATGAGGGCCTGCTGCTTAAATTAGAACACATCAGCATTGGCGGTTCTTTGCTAAAATGGGCTAGATCATTCCTCGTTGGGAGAACGCAGAAAGTTGTTGTGGAAGGGTCGTCATCCCATTGTAAACCAGTCTTGTCAGGTGTACCACGGGGAAACTGTTCTGGGGCCCTTGTTTTTCTTAATTTATATAAATGACATAAGTAAAAATCTCTCTCCTGGAACTACTATAAGGCTTTTTGCAGATGACAGCTTAGTATATAGAACAATCAGAAGCAAGAATGATACACGCATTTAAAGATCTAAACGCTTTTCAAGAGTGGGAAAGAACTTGGAAAATGGAATTTCATCCCCAAAAGTGCCAAGTGTTGCGTATATGTAACAAACGCTCACCAATTAGATCAGATTATTCTATCCATAATACTATTCTTAAAGAAACTAATGCTGCAAAATATTTAGGCGTGATTATAGATAGTCGTCTCAATTTAGTATGTAAGAAAGCAAATAACATCTTAGCTTTCTTATACAGGAATATCAATGACTGCCCCCAAAAGGTTAAAGACGACTGCTACAAAAACACTGGTTAGACCAGTACTGGATTATGGTTGCTCAGTTTGGGATCCTTACCATCTAAAGGACATTGATAACCTCGAAAAGATTCAGAAGAGAGCAGCACGGTTCGTAACAGGGAACCACATCAGAGAAAAGGGGAATACTAGGAAGAACATGAGGAAAAATTTGAATGGAAACCCTTAGAAGAGAGAAGACTTTTATCAAACTTAACATCTTCTTCAAAGGCAGAGCTAAAGTAATTGATATCCAATGGAACAACTAGTATTGATAAAAGTAGCACAGGAGTGGCGGTCAATGTTATACCATACCTGCATCAAAATTGACAGCCACTTACATTCTTTTTATCCCAGTTCTGTACGGCTGTGGAAACTCACTGCCGGGTGCCATCAAGATTGCCACAAATGCAATCTCATTTAAAAAAACAAATGATACGACAGTTTTGAGATCTGCATATTGACGATTTCTATTTTTTACTTCCCCCGATATTTTACTGTTACCTGGGCCTGAATTTGGCCATTGATTTTAACTTCTTGAATATCGAGTGCGACCCCTTGTTGCCAAATTTGCTCCAGGGGCCAACAGTCTGAGTCGCACTATTTTATGTTATTTTATTTTACTTTTTAACATGCGCGCTGGTGACCTACTCGTTTTTGAGTGAACCAGTATTTTAGGAAGAAGAAGAAGAAGACACTCATTCACTCACTCGCATCGGTTTGACTGTTAGGAACACTGGTAATTTTCAGCCGGTCTTGAGACTCCCAAGTGAACATAACACCAGTTCAGGATTAACTCATTGTCAGTGTTGCTTGATCAAGTTTATCACTGTGTACGTAAGGCAAATATATAAAAGAGCAATTGATGTATTAGCGCCGAGGACATAGGCGAACTGAATACGTAAAGGATTCACATTTCGGTAGCCTAGTGTCGAATTAGCAATGCGCGAATCGGTAACAGGCAAATGGGGAAAACTCCGTCAAAGGGTTTTACTCTGAAGGAAACAACAACCATGCATCTGTTTCTTTCCTTCTTCTGCAACGTTAGAAATGCGCAGAGAGAAATTCTGGAGTAACCGTACTGCATTTTATCAAATAAACTGAACGCATCATAAATCTATATCCAATATTTATTACGACAGATTTGCTGTTTGCAGTATTACCTCTCCTGCCGGTGTTCTTTGAAAACTTCTTTGCTGTTGACAGTTCCTGCACTGATAAATTTTTTTTTCTTTGAAAACTGAAGGCCAACTGTTTTCTCAAATGGAAATGAAATGCATTTCAGCATAATGGAAATAACTGATGGAGCTTGACAGTGTTGACACTGACAATATGTGTTGTGAATACTAGAAGAAAATAGAAAAAGAAAACAAATAAAAACTTGCTGCCACATGATTATTGTTGTTTATTTCTTTTGGTAATGTGGTACATTAAATGCTCTCATTTAAATAACAAAAGAAGATGGCCTATATAACAAAATTGTTTTTATGCTCTGAGTTCATAATCATGTCAAGGTCTGAGTTCATACTAATGTCAGTCTATAAAAAAAAAAAAAAAAAACGTCGGCCCAGTAGTAAACACCTAAGCTGTTCATGTTGAGTGATGGCATGCGAAATCTCTTTCATGACGGAGACGAGAGGCTGGCACAAAAATTGGTCATGGGTTGGGATACAAACTGCTTGGGTATAGTACCCATACTTTTGTTACAACCGACTTCAACACAAACGGTTTCGTCGTTTATCTGTGATCATGGTAGAGATGATTTTCTTCGATCAAACCGTCCCCAGGAATATGCTATCTTCAGTTGATGGTATAAACGGGAACTATAGTTGTTTGGTACAGCCAGTTTTTTCTGATAAGGGAGATCGGGTAAAAGCCAGTACCAGGGGATTGCCCAATTCCGTTTAAACCGCCAGCAGTTTTTGTTGGCAGGGCTTTGACTTTGTCACGGTGCGATAAACACTCGTGCTATGTGTTTTCTGATTTCTTGTCAGTAGGCTGTGTCTGTGAGACACGTGAAGGTTTGGGTCAGAAAATGGGGCAAGAGTTGACTTCAGTTACAGTCAACTATTTTGATTTCTGAGCCCGCCAACATGCAGGCGTACAAACAAACACTGTGCAGCGGGTTAGTGTTTATGTTGCT
The DNA here is from genome assembly GCA_018398815.1 of Conus ventricosus. Taxonomy (NCBI): domain Eukaryota; kingdom Metazoa; phylum Mollusca; class Gastropoda; order Neogastropoda; family Conidae; genus Conus; species Conus ventricosus. The sequence goes on along the minus strand of CM031606.1, from coordinate 62,721,536 downwards.
CCGCATTTTTTCTCGAAATAATCCGAGAAGAATTATGGAAGCTCCTTAGCTTCAAACTGTTATATTACTGTTTTAACATTGAAAAAGAATTTTTTTTATCATTGATGCAGTAATTTTTCATTGTACGCGTGAAGAAAACTGTAATTATGACGGGAAAATTGTTTTCATAAAGACAGTCATTATCTTTGTTTTTAACTCTGCCAAGGTGTGTTTTTAACTCCGCCAAGACATAGGGAAATTTCTTCCGGTCTTCATGGGCATCGGTACCAACCTTGGTATTCTATTAATTTTGAACGATGAGGATGCCATTCTCGTCAGTCGTACTGATGACCGCACGGAGCTGGGAATATTGTTCTCCAATCTGGTCATTATCATTGTCTGATATGGAAGTACGTATTTCCACTGTCCAGATGTTGAATGTTTTCACTGGCATGCGGATGGCTACAATCCTGCTGAAAACCGGATGCACCCCAGTGCACCCTGCTCCACGCATTGGTTTGTGTCCTTCTGCACTGTACTACAAGACAAGCCCCACGTCTGTACTACCCTATTGTTCTTCCATCTTACTTCGCACAGGCCGAGGATGTGCCAGGAATGTCTGCCCATTTCATGGGTCATTTCTTTCAGATCTCCAGCCTGCCTGAATGTTCTCATGTGATGAGAGCGGCAAATGTGATAATGTTCCTTCCACATACACTCGGTACTTTTCCCCTAGTACTTAGTAGCACACTTGGTCGAGTCCGCCTGGTGGACGTCAGTGAGCAAGAGGAGAGAAAAAAAAAAAACGGCAGTCACAAAATTCACAAATTGAAAGATCCTGAAATCGCTGAGCAATTCCATGAGGCCATTGGAGGAAGGTTTGCCCCTCTTACTCTCTTACAGGAAGACCTAGAAGCCCTCAATAAACAATTTCAATCAGTTGATGACTGAAACAGTAACAGAGGTCCTCGGAATAAGCAGATTGGAATCGAAACCATTGACCTACAGCAATACCTAGAGATGGGCAACACAAGAAGAACATTAAACCGCTCAAGAAGACTGGGGAAGTCGGGAGGGAGGGGGGGGGGGGGGGGGGGGAGAAGGGGGAGGAATACAATGCTACAATTGCCATTGACCACGAAATTATACCACTGCACGTGCACACAGTCATGATTACGTGTTGCCGTCAGACAGCTCACTGCTATAGTGAGTCATATTTAACGCTTTTCATGGGGGACAACGTTAAGCCGCGGTATGAGTCCCAAATGCGTGAAATCCGGTTATTTTCAAAAAAAAAGAAGAAAAAAAAAACGGTTTTCATTAAGAACTTTTTTTTTTTAAAATCTGGTTTTAACGATGAAAGCGCGCTAAGCCAACTGCCATACAGATTGGCAGCTGCTCATCAACAGGTCTGTTTAATGATCCCCCCCCCCCCCCCCCCCCCCCCCCCCCCCCCCCCCCCCCCTGATTCTGGAGCCCGGAGGGTCGATTGGGACCGTGCAAAGATTGCACACGCTTTCTTCACCTCTTGCAGGTTCTTGGCAAGTGCCCGAGAGGCGGCAACGTTCCTGGTCCAGTCAGCAGTGGTGCCTGTCCATGTCATTCTCTGATCCCTCTTCCTCTGCACTGTTCTTGGAGGACAGCCTTGGGCAATGAGCATGATCTTGCTTAGTATCCATAGCACTTCACTTCTTTTTTTTTTTACCTCACTGTGGTCAACGGATAGCTAAGCATGTGGCGAACGACATGCTGGATGATGGTTCTGCGGACTTGGTTGTTAATGACATCCTCAGTGAGGAAAATCCTAATTTCCCTTCGGAATTTACCGTCCCTCTCTTCTTAGATCATTGCTTGGAATTCTTTGGAGTCAACGTCATTATGAACACCATAGACGTAGAGATCTCTAAATGCAAGAAATGACGGCAAGCCCAAGATCAAGTAGTTCGATGCTCACCAGAGACGGATGCATGCAGGATTTGGTCCCCCGTTTCATGGGGGGGGGGGGGGGGGTCACGCGGAGTTAACATTCACTCTGTGGTCTCATCAGTTTGCCTGGAACAGTTGGAGCAGCTAGCTGTTTGGTTTTGCATTCTCCATGGTTCTCGTGGACGAGGAACAATTTTTGGCTACATGTTTTGAGTCTCCAAACTTTTTATGATTTAAAAAAAAAATACTTTTCTGTCTGATCCCCCGTTCTTCCTAGAGGCTCTACTCCCATGCCACTGGCTCCGGCGTCCACAGCCAGAGCATCGCAACCTCGGCATTCCACTGTGAGAAGCTAGTATCAAGTCTCCATGAGGCAGCCTATCAGAGGAGAGACAGCGCCGCTGTCAGATCAACATCACATGAACTGGGGGGTCGGAATAGCTCAGTTGGCAGAGCGTCGGACTCGTGATCCTAGGGCCGCGGTTTCGTATCTCCACGGGCCGTTTCCGTTTCATTGGGGGGGGGGGGGGGGGGGGGGGGGGGGGGGGGTGGGGGCACGCGGAGTTAACATTCACTCTGACTCCATTTCCCCAAAAGTCCATCGAGGTGACGTGTATGAATGCATGCACAACATATTGCATACTAGTAAAATCTCATCACCAACGTTTGGAAGAGAAGGCAGTTGGCGTTTGTATAAATGACACATTTAGACCTTGCAGGCACCGAGAGAATGAAAGAATGAACGAAAAACCGGTTGATGATAATCGACTGGGTGACATGGGAAACGACAGAATGTAGTGCCAGCAGGCAGCTCTTCAATCGGTTGTACCCAGGTAGTCAGCCCGTTGTGTAAACGAGAGCGTGGATTGTAAAGCGCTTAGACCCTGGTCTCAAGCGGAAGATAAGGCGCTATGCAAGTATTCTTAATTAATAATGATAACGATAATATTTCAGTCGTGTCGGAGTTCTGATGCAGCATATGCAGGGCACCACGTGCTTAGCTCCTGCTAATGACATTAAATGCATAACTGCGGAACCAGCGGGAGTGAGCGCCCCTCACTCAAGGACCCCACGTCGTCCACGCAACGTTAGTCTTCATGAACCTTGCTCACACAGACGACCTGATCTCTCCAGTGCACGGTCGAGGAGGTGGAGACGGGGGGAAATCGAACGAGAGGACACCATGAGAACATGGCATGAAGGGCCATAAAGTTTGTTCCTGTTTACACGATGATCATGGAGAAATGAGGATGTTGACGAGAATGCTGAAGAGTTCCATTCTGGTCTGAGACTACATTCTTGAAGACGTATCGATCTAGTGGGTGAAAAGTCGACTGTGTGGTTCCGGTCTTCCCATGTAACTCCGCAGCATTCTCAGCTCTGGGTTAAACCCGACCTGCGCCCAAAAATCACACGGAGAAATATGTAATGTGAACTGAACCCATGGCCTCCCGGCCTGCAAGTTTGAACAGCTATTGCATCATAGTAGCTGGTACTTAACTTAGAGAGTGACAGAGAGAGGGGAGAGGGATACCCCAAAACGTAAACGCCGTTTCCCATCTCTCCACTCTCTCCCTCTCCACCCCCCGCGCCGCTTTCTACCCCCCCCCCCCCCCCCCATCCTTCTCACTTCACTCCCAACAGTAACCCTTGCGAATCGTGTAGCCGAATATATTGATATATGAAATGAGAGAGACACAGAGAGAGAGAGAGAGAGAGAGAGAGAGAGGAAAAAATGAAGAAGGCGACGCTTTAAATCCAGAAAGGCACCAGTGTTTGATTCGGCTCTTTTCCCGTTTACAATCGTCTTAACTGCAAGTAAGCTGAACTTGCCTGTTACAAAACTGAGGTCAATCCCCCGTACACCCCATTATCTTTTGATTTAAGACAGAATATCTTTGTGATTATCATACTATAAATAGAGACGCCACTGACTGATCGATATCCACCGCGGAGATTTCACTTTCACCCATATTGCCAACTAGCTTCTCAACTACCACATTTACGTCTGCTTCTACTACAACTACAACTACTACTACTACCACTGGTGTCGAAGGAGTTGAAAAGATAATTGTGCTTTTGTCCTCATAAATTTTAAGTGATGTGTTAATACTAGTGTGAGTATCTGTATCAAGAGACTCAGATATGATAGCTGAGGTCCTGATTTGGCTCCTAGTAGTCCGCTGGACCCTATAAACACTAACTAACTAACTACTACCACTACTACTGCTACAGATAGCCCTTGCTTTCAGTGACGAAATATTGTCTGATCGTTGTCTGTGGGTGTAATTGCTGGTGTGGGCAATTTTTTTCAGACCACATGGAGGATTTAGTAGCCAACCTCCAGGGCCTCCTGGTCCCCTGGGAGGGGCAAAATGGGCGGCCTGGTCACCCTGGAAAAATGGGATTAACCGGTAAGACGGGACAGCCACTAGAAGTTCATGTTGACTGTTGCTATACTGCTGCCACAGTTCTTACAGCTGCTGCTGCTGCTGCTGCTTTAATAATATTTACTACTGGTTTTTTTTTTCACAAGTACAGTTACCAATACTCCGCAGTTACTAGTATGTAATACTATGCCTAATTATGTCGCTATTATTGCTGCTGCTGCAGCTGATGCTGTTGCTGCTGGTGGTACAGCTACTACTACTGTCAGTATTACTGCTGTTGCTACTTGTTATTTACTTCCAGAACTGCTTATGCTGGTGGTGTTGCTGCTGCTGGTACTACTCCTATATCTACTCCTGCCGTTAATACTGTTGGTGCTGCTTTTGTCAGTCCTACGATTAGCTGTCATGTCTACTGCTATCGTTGCCATTAATTCTGCTGCTACTGGTGGTACCACAACTCTGCCATTGCTGTTGCTGCTGTTGTTGCCCTCTAGTTACCGCTAACCCAGCTGTTATAACTACCCTACTACTACCTGCTACTAAGATAAGAAAAAAACCCATTATTATCTCAAAAAAAGAGAAATAATTGTGTCACTGTGCACTTGGCCTGCTACTACTGCTACTACTATTACTGTCGCTGGTGATTCTACCACTGTTATGTTACTTCTGCTGCTGACTCTTCCATGACGTCTGCCGCTCTTCTATCACTGCTACTATTCATGGGTGCTGCTCTTACCGTAAGTGCTTCTGTTGCTGCTTCTACAACAACAGCAAAGAAAAAAAAAAACTGCTGCTGCTTCTGCTACTACTACTACTACTGCGGCTATGCTACTGTTGCTGCTCCTACTACCACTATACTGCTTCTGTTGTTGCTTCTACTGTTACTACTGCTCTTGTAGCAATTTGAACCGAAGATATGTCTGCTGCAAACATTTAAAAAACAGAGTTGAGTATTAAGGAACTTCCCAAAGCATCAGAAGTCGGACCACTACATCGACATAGCTTTAAATTCTAGTATGGTACATTTTTTCAGTGACAAAAATTAAATCGTTCGTCACTGCTTAAACAGTTTCTGAGTTTTTTTAGTTCGAGTGAAGTGTCCTTTACGTTCAAGCAGTTCAGTTTAAACTAGCCAGGCAGGAGAAGGTATCCCAGTCTGTTATTGCGAAAGGATTCAGACGGAGAGAACTAATAAATGTCTGTTCTGGGCCACTTGCTCCTCCACCAAGTTTTCGGGCGAAAGTGCCCAGGATTGGCATTTATACGTTCTCTAACAAGCAAGACTTCAATAACCAAAAATATAGTTCATTATTGTACCTATCTGGAGTCTGAGGTCAGAAGGCAGCATGTATAAACCAGTGCCAACAGCAAAGTCTACTTTCGATCTTGCGTATTGTAAAACATGTTGGTACCTTTGGATACTTGAAGGCAAATCAACTGTAGAATTAATGGCGTCCTCTAAATTTGCTAAGTATTGTTTTTGTGCGTCAAAGCCAGTAGAAGGATCAGTTATGCTTGATCTTGCCTGTGCTTGCGACCCTAGCAAACACCAAACGTAAGTACGAATAGAGTCGTTTATTCGTTCTATTCCCGCCCTAGTTAGGCCTTAGAAGTGTCTAAGAGTACTCACCTTTTTATGAAAAGAGGCAGTTTGGGTCACAGCAATGTCAAGAGTATCAGTTGCTATATTTTTAAGATTGTAGTGCGGCCAACAGAATATTTTGCATCAGTATATTTGAATGCACTCATTTTTATTTCGTTTAAAAAAATGTTTGTAACAATAACAACCCAAGACCGCCCTTCGTTTTAGAACATGCTATTGATAACGAATGCGGGGCCAAAATGGTTGGCTTCATGAATATTTCAAAGTCGTATGGTTTAATATAAGCGAAGCCAAGGAGAATAATACGGTTCTAAAGTTGACAAAACAGGGGCCAAAGTTAGCAGTTAACAATACCTGATGGTTATTACGGGTTTTGCTCACTAAAAGAAGCAATGAGTAACTTTGACATTACTCTCAAACTTAACAATGCAAATCTAAAAACAATGTTAACATTCAAGCCTGAAGAAGAAGGAGGTTACTATTTTGATAAAGAGCTAGCTAAAATGTTAGGCTTTACGGCTAACAATTATAGATTTAGAGTTACACCGACCAAAACTACTTATGAGGGAGAAAGTCCGCTCGATTTGCATTACATTCATTACTCTATGTTCATTTGGATGAGCTAAGCACTGATGAAAACTTATATGATGGAAGGCCCTCAACTGTTTTAAGAGCTCTTCCATCAGGGAAAGCTGCATATTGCGATTATGAAATTATACAATTCCCTAATTTACAGTTTAAAAGATTAGTTGTGGGAGGGTCGGTCATTTATTATAAAAATCAAAGACAAAACAGGGAAAGTCGTGAAATGTGATAACCTGCACATTGTTTTGGAAATAAAATAATACGTTACTAAAAAATAATGTCGCGTGGGCCAGAAGAATCAGGAGTTACATTAGCGCCTGTAAGGTGTATAACCTTAGAATTAAAAGACCTTGCAGATGTTGCGGACTTTGAACAGAACGGTGAGATAGGCGCTTTGTATGGTTTTGAGTACACTAAAGATGGTGATTATAAACGCAAAGAGGTTGGCGACAGTAAAAAGTTTCCTAAACTAGAACAGCTGCGCAATCTAGAAGCAAATAATGTTGGTCAGTATGAATATAAAATAGTTCGAAAACTGACCTCAAATGGCACTTAGAACCATATTTAGAATGGGAAATAAAATTTGAATTCATAAGCCCATTTACATATTTTAGCCGTCAAAAAAGTTTCAGAAAAGCATTCAACTCTGGCCCTTTACATGTAAGCCTTATGCCAGACGACAATAGTCGGAAAGAAATTGAAATAACGCCGTATGGGAAAAAAGCAGTACATCCTCCACAGAAAAGAAACAGTTGTAAAAAAAGCTTCTACAAAATTACAGTTCTTTCCAAGCAGAAAATTAGGAGACACGTTCACAATGATATTTGAAATTTCTGTTTTTAAAGATGTGGAGAGGGATGGGGTTGTGGGCGTTAGTGATGACCTTATAAAAGGAATTAATATTAGCTGGCAAACTTAGACGTTAAACGTCTTAACGTTGTTGTCGTCGTTCTTCACAATGGCGAGGATATTAAGATCATAACAACAAGCAAACAAAATCAATGTTGACTTAAATAGAAACAATCTTACAGAACTGAATTGGATTAATCTTACACATTTAGGCCTCGTAGGGTTTTATTATACTGAACAAGTTTTGACAGAGAGTATGATAAAAATAATAACTGGATTAGATTAAATTCTGCTATAAAACTATGGAGCAGTTAAACTTTATGCCAAAACTCCTCATTGCTCATTGATTTGTGGGCAGACTGGTTGTGGAAAAACAATATTTGTCCTAGACCTATTACAAACAGTTTATCGCTATAATTTTAATCATATTGTGGTTTTCTGTCCAACACTTAAATGGAACAAAGCATATCATGATAGAAGGTTTATATGGACAGATGATAACATATATTTTAGTTGATCCAGCAATAAACTGAGTGAGTGTTTAGAACAGTTTTATAGACTGTTTTGAAGGAACGCAAACACTATTTATTATAGATGACTGTTCGGCAGAAAGAGACATAGTTAAAAAGAGAAACACTTTGTCAAAACTAGCTTTCAGCGGAAGACATGCTCGGATAAGTGTGTGGATTTTATGTCAGAAATATAACTCAGTTTTAAAAACTTTAGAGAACAGTTAAAGACTGTAGTGTTATTTTCACATGAAAGACAGAGACTCATTTGAAGAATGTTTGCGTGAAAATGATGTTATTGAAAACGATCAGGAAAACACAGGATTAAGCAAAAACTAAAATCTGAAAAGTTTAGTAAATTAGTATTGAAAACGGATAACCCTACACAGTATGTTTGTTTGTAGATAATCGTTATTTTTTGGTTATTGAAGTCTTACTTGTTAGAGAACGTATAAATGCCAATCCTGGGGCACTTTCGCCCGAAAACTTGGTGGAGGAGCAAGTGGCCCAGAACAGACATTTATTAGTTCTCTGACGGTTAACTTGATCATCCTTTGCTATAACAAACGGTTATATCTGAAAGCTGAGAAGGTTCCACAGTTTGCAGATAAATCGCAGCTTTTTGCAGCTTTGACAGTCAAAAACATGTCATGCTTCTAACAAACATAGAATATGAAAATCAACCATCCAGTACAGTTTACCATGCCATTGTTTCATATACACCAGTTGAACTTTGCTCTTCCTGCAGGTGAAAGAGGTCCCCCAGGCTCTCCAGGTGACCGAGGCTTCATGGGACTGCCTGGTCTTCCCGGGCCAATGGGACCACAAGGGCGACAAGGTCAGGCTGTTTTCCACCTGCCTCCTTCATATGTACTCGCCTTTCCGTTGTTGGCGTTTATTGGGTTTTTTTTTTTTTTTTTTTTTGTAGGATGTCAAAAGATTATTTGTATGAATCTGTCATACACTGTCTTTTGAGTTATCAATCCACATACAAGGGGTGGGAAAAGAGGTCAGATGGAGAGATGGGGGTTTGGGAGGTCCTAGCATGTGCTATGTACCTATGCATTCTTCTCCGTTCATCAGGATGGTCTTCATAAGCGTTTTGTGTCCATTTGTGTAGCTGTATGACCTGTTCATCTGAGCTTACAAGTGTTCTCGTTCTTAACTGTGCTACGTCATTGTAAACAAGGAGTAAATGAACTAAGTACATTTTGCCATTGTGCGAAATGTTTCTCTTAATGTAAGTAAAAAAAATACGATCAGTATATTTTTTGGGACTTGGGCTAGCACTATGGTTAATATAGTTACAAGAACAAGCACAAAAAACTGTTGTTCTGTATATCCAAGGTAAGCAGAAGTGTAAGCATTGGAGCGAACAGATTAAAGAGATCACAAAACAATTACAGTTCATATTTTGCTTCATAAACTCTTTGTTCCATTCATCTGGTGGCTCAATGATTCTACTTTCGCTCTTATGTTTCAATTTCCGCCTGCTGTCACCCCATTTTGAGACCACACAAAATGAAGTGGGCAACGTGAGTGCATCGGGCGTTCAAACCTGTTTCGGGCCAATGTGGCAGAATAAATGACTGTTTTATAACTTTGTGTCGGGACCAGTGGTGGTAGGACCAGACACAAGGTAGATCTCTAGCAGACCAGGGCGTTAATCTGTGCAATGATGGATGTCTGTGTGTGACACAGGTGACAGAGGCCCTAAAGGAGACAGAGGCCTTGCCGGTACAGGCAAGGACGGCATGCCAGGGTTACCTGGCCCTCCAGGTGAGTAGATTGACTTTCTCCGCCGGGGGGGAGGGGGGGGGGGGGGGGGGAGCTGGGGGGTCCCTTTTCTCCTTTGTGTTTGTTTGTCTGCGCGTAAAATTTCACACTAACAAGGGAACAAAAATCAGTTTTAACAAAATCCGTGGGAACGTGTGATATGGCCCAAGGATGAAGAGGTTGAAGTTTGTTGTGGAACCATTGAGCAGATCTGCATTAAAAGGTGGATCCTGGAGTCGTTAGACCTTGGCAGAGGTCTACATTCTCCCGCATGAGTGTCTAGTTCACTGTGCGATTCCTTTGGTTATTTTTTCAGACGTCATGGCCCTACACGCAGGATGTTGCTTAGGTCTAGTGTCTGTGTCTGCCTGAAGGTCAATTGTAAACATTAGAAAGGAACTTAAATAAATTGAAGTGTCTCGTATGCAGGCGATCGTCCAAAGGCTTAATTCAAATCTTCAAGTCTTGACGAATTGAGACATGTTAGGCTATGTCTGCAAAAACTAGAATGAATAGATTACAGTTGATAATGATATAAAGATCGTAAACATGTTTGATGTCACTCAACTGCATTTTTTTTGGTGCTGATTAAAAACGGTAAGGAAAAAAGAAATGCGGCTGAGATACAGAGCTTTGAAGTTGGTGTGTGTAAGAATATTATTGTGGTTTGAAGCTGGTTTGTGGTAGAGAATTATTTTGTCAAAACTATAATTCAAAGATCATTGCCATGTTTGTGTGTGTGTGTTGCCCGGGCCCCTGCACAACGGACCTTTTGTATTCACCAAACTCTCCCAAAATTTGCACAACACAAGAATGAGGTCAGATACACTATATGAATGGGTAAGATGCATGGCTATTCTTTCAACAAATGTGAATCAAAAGTGACGAGTACTTGTTGCATTTTTTGAGGGGGGTGGGGGGAAGCGACAGAGCAGACATATTATATGACAAACTGTGACACCAGATTTAGAGAATTTTACATGATGTGGTTCATTGTTTGAGAGAGAGCGAGAGAGACGCATGCACACCCCTTCCTCACACGAATAGGATTTTGAAGTCATTTGTCATTTAGTGCTGGGTGTATCCAGCATACATTACAATAAGTAAGGATAAATTATGCACGAAAAAAGTGATTTTGTTTTAAAAAAATCCAAATTGTCAAATCCAACCTCTAGCCTCTTTAGGCATCTGATGGGTGATTATGTGGGGGCCAGCTAGTCACATAGAAAACAGGTATCTGTAGGGTCCATATGTAATGTGATTATATGGGGCCAGCTCATCACATAGAAAACGGGTATCTGTAGGGTCATATGTAATGTGATTATGTGGGGGCCAGCTAGTCACATAGAAAACAGGTATCTGTAGGGTCCATATGTAATGTGATTATGTGGGGGCCAGCTGGTCACATAGAAAACAGGTATCTGTAGGTTCATATGTAATGTGATTATGTCGGGCCAGCTAGTCACATAGAAAGCAGGTATCTGTGGGGTCCATATGTAATGTGATTATGTGGGGCCAGCTAGTCACATAGAAAGCAGGTATCTGTGGGGTCCATATGTAATGTGATTATGTGGGGGCCGGCTAGTCACATAGAAAACGGGTATCTGTAGGGTCCATATGTAATGTGATTGTGTGGGGGCCAGCTGGTCACATAGAAAACAGGTATTTGTAAGGTCCGTATGTAATGTGATTATGTGGGGGCCAGCTCGTCACATAGAAAACGGGTATCTGTAGGGTCCATATGTAATGTGATTATGTGGGGGCCAGCTGGTCACATAGAAAACGGTTATCTGTAGGGTCCATATGTAATGTGATTATGTGGGGCCAGCTAGTCACATAGAAAACAGGTATCTGTAGGGTCCATATGTAATGTGATTAAATACAGAAGTCTTCGGCAGCAGAACTGACAAAAAACTTGCTTATGCTTACAACCTATTTTGGGAGCTAAACAGGCTACAGACAAGAGCAGATATACTTGTCCTGGGCCTCTCTTGCAGCTGGCTTAAAATGAACACCATCATCAGGTTGTCCACCTCAAGGTCAATATTTGTCTTTATCGACCTCTTTTTCTTTTACCTTTATGGATTCCTTTGAAAGACAAAAAAATGAGGTTTGTGAGTGAGTGAAAACTTGGTCCAAGAGGGGTGGGGGTGAACTTTTTATTTCTCCAGGGTGTTGCAGCAAACACGTGCTGCAGGAAATTAATGTCTTTCTTCGTTTTCATAAGTTTGTATGTCAGATGCTTTAGAACATGCTTGGAGAAAGAAGGCTGAAGATGAGAGTGTGATGATAATTGGGTGAAAGACACTCAGATAGAAACACTACAGCAATTTAGTACAGAATACAGCGACTCTTTCTTAACAATACTCCTCGGATATCATTGAAAACGGGGCCTGTAGAGGGAGAGAGCTTCGCAGGGAATGAATCTGGTATTCAGTCAGTGATGGAGGCAGCTGTCACGTCAACTTCACGTATGTTCCTCCCAACTTCCATGTTCAACAAGGAACCGAGTGAGAGAGTGGGCAAAGTTAGAATAGACACTGAAATGTTTCAACAAAAAAATGAGTGATTGCTTGTTGGACCAGGAACTGAGTGAGAGAGTGGGCAAAGTTAGAATAGACACTGAAATGCTTCAACAAAAGAAAGTGAGTGATTAAACAATGAGAGTCCTAACTCGTGGTTGGGAAGGGCAGATTTTCTTTTTTTTTCAGGTTTTACAGTATTACACAAACGAGTAACTCGTTCTGTCTTGAAACCTATGGCCAGTGTGCATTGAAATCGTTTCTCTGTACTTTGCCCTACATGCTGCAGGTCCCATGGGCCCTCCTGGTGAGGGGGTCATGGGTCGGGCCGGAGAACGGGGACCTCCAGGCAGCCCGGGGATTCACGGTCACCGAGGCATGCAGGGCCCCCCAGGGCCTCCTGGTTACTGCGAGTACTGCAACTTCCATGCCCCTTCCTTCCAATTCCAGCGTGCCGTGCAGAGGAACAACAAAAAGGGTCCTTAGAGATGCCGTTCACCCTGCCTCTTCATTGGCTACTTTCTGTGCTCCTAGGGAAAGCCTGCCTGCAACTTTCACGTTCTGTGTTGTGGTCACATCCAGACTGGAAGCCTTGTAGTCGTTTTGTGTCACGTAAATCATTTAAAGTGTAGTCGACAGCACTGTCCATGACACAACTGTCAGCAACGTGTTGGTGGTCCAAGTTCCCACGTAATCCTGATGAACAGTTCGATTTATCTCCCCTTAAAAGGAAAAGAACGCACGTGTGTATGTGTGTGTGTTAGAGTATTGTTGTTAGCAAAGGCTTTTTAAACTCGCTGGATAAACAGCGGAATGGGGTTGTATCAAAGTGGGCTGTATCAGAAATCTATTTTACTGATCCAGTTGCGTTTCCAAGGCCAAAGGCCATTTTTGTATGAACAACTGTGTCGGTAACAAAAACCAGTGTTGCTATTATATCATCACTCCCTTAATTTTACTATAACTGGTTTAGATGGTGTACATGCTACATATAATGTAGAAAGTTATCTAACGTTTATGTTACAGAACAATAGAAAAAGGCTTTTAGCCTGCGTAATCTGTACTTTAAGCCAATTGCTTACATGATGTAAGCATCAGGCAACTATCAACCTTATGCGCATCTCCCTGTCTCTGTCTCTGCATTTCTCTCTACATATGTTCGTATATGAGAGAAACTACTAACAATTTATTCATTCTCTCAGAATAAGAGAACTTGTTAGAGTTGGCGTTAGGGTGTTTTCACAACTGGATTGCGTTTCAGCCCTTCTTCAGTACAGCTGCACCTTTCGGTCGCCCATGCAAGGACAAGCTTTTCAAATCGGTGTTGCATGATGAAGATACTGCTGAACGTCCCTTTCCGTTATGACAGTCAAGGAAAGCACTTTTTTTTTCTTCCATGTATTGATTTTACTTACATTCTTTTCCATTAAAAAATAAAGACTGACCTGACAGTTTTGTTTCAAGCCTACATGACAGGAACTTCACAGAACTTGTTCGTGCTGAAGTTCGCATGCAGTACAGTTTCGCTGGTTTCCTCAAAAACACTCTCCAAATCGGAGGAGGTAATTATGAGAGGAGTTTGATGCTGGGGTATCCAAGGCGAGTTCACATGCCCTTGGCTGCGTTCAAGCGCAGAAACCTTGGTGTGGGATCTGGGGGAGACATCCCTGAAGCTGAAGTATTTGAAGGTATGAAAATGTTATTGGACCCCTATCCTGACAGACAGAATCCAGTGCATTAGATCACACCACACACATGCACATGCACACACACACGGCGAGAGGAGTGGGTTGAGTTAGGTTCTTGAATCCATGTATACACTCCTCCCGCTCTTTCGTCTGGGTCTGGACCTGGTACTTTGTTTGAAATAGATTTTGGAGCCGTTTCAGGTGCTTTCATTGTAAAATGGGCTCAGAATTTTCGAAATATGTTTCGTGCATTTGGCATAAATGTGCCAGTGAACAGAGCCGCTGTTTGACAAATGATTTTGCATGAAAATGAAATGGCTGACAAGAAGTCTTACTTCAGAATCTTAGCATGGTAAAAGCGTCATGTGTGATGAATCTGTTCGAGGCCACATGGCCTTGGATATATTACAAGATAAAAGGTCACAAAAAATAAGAAAAAACAAGAACCAAAGATGTCACGAGTGACTAATTTTGTTTACGTTCGCCAGTCAAGTGTACAGTGCAACACATTTGAACCTGTAAATATTATGTATTTAACATTACTTAAAATGGCATAATAGTATGCTTTTTTCAGTTTGCTTTCCTTACCTCAAAGACTACATTTTACACTGGACATTCTATCATTTGACACATATTCCATCAAAAAACTATTACCAAAAAAAAAAAAAAAAGCTGTTTCTATTCATTTGTTGAACTTTTCTTACAGCGTGGGTCAGCTGAAACACAGTTGTATGACTGTAACTTTGACATTGCTGGCTGGCTCAAAAGGATATGTTTGAAAAAGCATGGAAACCAAATTGCAGTCGACTGTTGGACTAAATAACTTATGTCTGCATGCATGGACATACCTTTTGCGCTCAGAATTTTTAAGGAAGTAAAGAAGAGTTTTGTTCCCAAAGACAAATGATTAAAGGTACATAACTCTTTGCCAGTGCAATGATGGCAGCCAGCTTTTGATTGGAGTAATGTACCTGTAAGTGGTTTACTCAGGGGAAATAAATGTCCTTGATTAAAAAAAAATAAATCAGTAGTTACATCTGTGTGCATGAAAGTGGACATGCCACAGTCCAAAAAGTAAAACTTAACTCCTTGTTACAGATAAACTTCCAATTCATTTATATTTTTAAGGTCCTATCTGGGTCTTATTTGTGTGTCAGTGTGTCCATTCACATTGATAGCAATGCTTTGGTAGTAATCATCACTCATTATGAAGTACTACTTCTTATAAATCTTTCACTTTCACCCAAGTCCACCCCCCCCCCCCCCCCCCCCCCCCCCCCTCTCCTGTTGACACTTACAAACAAATCACTTTGAGTAAACCGTGTTTGACGAAGTGAAATCATAACAGATCTTTGGCAGTCTTAAGTCCAGTATATGTATGTAATCTCAGATGTCCACACAGTTCTAGGTTTGTTTCCCTGCCGCTGCTTTGCTGGTTCTCTCCTCCTCCACCTTACTGCTACTGTTCATGTCTCAATTCCCAACCAACGTAAGAAGCAAGTCTGTGACAACACGTTTCTACTAGTGCTTGTGCACAAAATGGCACTCAAAAGAAGCAAGCCCTAGTGCCTGTATTTAAAGCTCTTTGCACCCGGTGTTCTTTCAATCTTTTCTTTCCTTTTTCGTTGTTTTCATTACAGAAGGAATATGTAACTTTCTGTCTGACAAGTGGTCAAAGTTGAAATAGAGTATAAAATGATTGCTTGTTTGAACTGTTCAACTTCAGACCAAGTTCCATTGTTGCGATTCCCTTTGGGACGAGGTGGGACATCAAGCTCAACTGCAGTCACGAGTACGTGTGAAGTGCAGAACAGTTGTCTGGAGACTTTTCAGGGCTTGATGTACATTGGCAGCCACCGCTAGTGTACCTTCTGCAGTTCTGAAGATTTGAAAGACTAGCGGCACTTTCAGCCGTTTCTATCACCTGCTGAATTTTTTTTAAATGCTGGTGATGCTCAAGCAATTCCTTGAGATTTGCAAAGGCCAGTGGCACTTGAGTAGCTGCTGTTTTTTAAAAGCTTGTACTCTCATATTTCCCCAAGTTTTTAAAGGCCAATGGCACTTTCACAGTTTCTGAAGATTTTTACGGCTTAATGCCACTTTCATACTGCCCAGAGACTTTTAAGAGGTTGTAGCACTTTACCAGTTTCTGAAGATTTTAAAGATTGCGGTTCTTTTGAGTTTTTCTTAATGATTCTGAAAATTTGCTGGTACTTAGCAGCTCCTGAAGATCTGTTTAAATGTTTGGGGCATTTAGCAGTCTTGATTAGAACTATCATGTTTTTCAACAGAAATTTCTGTAGGCAGTTGTCTTTTCCAAGGTAGCTTCTGTTTATCCAGCTGCTTGAATTCAGCCTTCAGCAACGCTTGTATCATGCACCCACATAACTGGGTGCAGACACAAGATAAACGAATCATGAGGGAGGGAGTTGGGTGGGAAGAGGGGACAGGAGGGTTAGGACTTAGCTCGAGAGTTTCAAGCAAATTAGACACTGCCAGAATTCATGGCCTTGAAACTGGATGAAAGTGCTATAAACATCGACGAAAACAGTTGCTTTACAGCTTTTGACTGATAAGCAGATAAGAGTGTGGAAGATGAGGGACAGAAAAAAAAGGTTTCTTCGTCATAGGTATGTTCAGTCTGAATGTTCAGTATATCTGTGATCATGGTATGCGCGAGGAACTGAATGTTCAGGGTATTTGTGATCATGGTTTATGTGAGGAGCTAAATGTATTCAGTGTATTTTGTGACCACAATATGTTAGGAACCCCAGTATTGTGGAAGTTTTAATTGCTGTTGGCCCGACAACTCTTGCCAGCGTCTCCAACTGCTTTTCATGAACCTGTTAATGTCCAAACGTTTTTTTTTTCCATTTACTTGAGAAACTATGCAATAATTTTAGAGCATATTAATTAATCACACTTTCAGCTTCAGTTCAGGCTGGCAGGTTGGGGCACATTTGTAATTCCTGATTGTGTTCTTATTGTCTTGATGCTTGGAGATGGGTGAGGAGACAGACACTTAACGAAACTTGAGCTTGTCATGGTGACAGGCATGTTGTGGGACCCTGTGCCACAGAATTCCTTGCACAGGATAAACTCAGAATTGCCCTGACTAACAGGTACTCTGCAAGCGACTCGTAACTGGACACTTGATGGGGGTGAATATGATGTCATCCATAACACAGCTGGATGTTAAGGCGATGCCCAGAATGTTGTGACATAAGTGTGTTCGTCTTGCATCGAGAACTTTGTGTATGCGTACAACAGCTCGTCTGAATGGTGTGAACATCGTTATTCACTTTCTCTGACAAATCCAGTGTTGTCTGGTGCACTTTGCATTCAGCAAGGTCCAAGGCAACGTCATCATCATGTCTCTCTTCCATCAACTGGTGCTGGTTATTTACTATTCCACAAGTTGCCTTTTTTTTTTTTTTCTAATTCTGCCTTATCTCTGCTGCTATCCCATTTTCATTGGGAGGAACAATGTGAAATTTGTGTTTGAAGAAACATGTCATTATGTGGTAAAAAAAAAAAAAAATGACATGCCACTGCATTTTATGGTTTGCCATTGTTTACTTTGTTTTGTCCATGTTGCTTGAATGAAGTAACGACAGGACACCATGTGTTGTATTTATGTGTCTCTCACATCTTTTAACTCATGTTGTCATAGAATGTCAGCTTGACATTGATTGCACATTGGTTCTCAAAGAAATTATTAACTTTATCCAGTAAAATGTGCATTCTTGTTTTCTGCAAATGTACATGAATGTGTATTTGAATTGTGAATCATTGCTTGTACCACTGCCATTCTAATCATTGTACAGATGATGACAGCGAAGGTATGCTCGCCTTTTTGATATGGACTTTGGCACAAGACTTGGCTGTGGTCTGCTATGTTACTGACTGTAAACTTATTTATACGTTAACTCAGTGGCTTGTTTGAAGTCTGTAGATGAATTTTTTTTTTCATGCTGAAAATTGGGCTTTTTTTTTTTAAATGTCCTCTGGGGTACATGGTTGTATCAGAAAGAAACGCAACTTAATTTGCATCAGGGAAGATAAATCAGCACTATTTTTTCTCTACCAACCGTGCTTCTTGTTAACTAATATATTGCCAACATCAACTAACATCCAGTCACACCTGCATTCCCCAGACTTTCTGGTGGATTATTTATAATCAAATATTAACAATACTACCAGAAAACTGGTGTATTTAAAAAATAAAAAAAAATAAAAAACCAAACCTTACATTATCTCGACAATTTCTGCACTGAAAGCTGAATGATAATCAGAGTTAACCGCTAGCTTAGGACCATTTTGAAACTGTCCCTGTAATGCTCCTTCTTGAACTGATCTTGCAATGATGCTTAGAGAAGGCCAGTTTCTTGTACCCACACTGAGAAAAAAGAAAGAAAGACCGAGAGTTAAACTGACTTTCATATCGCATCACTTGTTTAAGGTGTCTTTTTGGTAGTAGGAAGTTTGGGTTTTTTTTTTTTTTTCTTTTTTTTTTAAACAGTGTAAAAAAAAATACCCTCTTTGGGGGGTGGGTACTTAGGCTTGTCATGTACAGTTCACAAAATTTTACCATGTTATCCTACCCTTTTTGGTTGTGCTGGACGCATATAATACTACAATATCAAAAGACTGAAGGGGTAATCGGGGAAAAATAGTGATCGCATATTTTGTTTTTTCATTCAGTGTGTTTGGCTATTGCTTTTTCTCAAAATGAAACCCAGAGCCTATAGACTTTACTTACAGAATGAAGTGATGGGCACAGATTAAATGTGAACAATTTGGATCGCAACATTTTTAGTTCAACAATTGTGTCAGCTAGCAATCGTGCAGGGTTCCCGTTTAATAATGTATGTGCTATGCACGAGTGACCAAACCCCTGCTTTCCTCGAGCTGAACTGCATCGCAATTACTTGAGTAGGCAAATGAAAAAAATAAGGTAGTGGCAAAAAAAGGAAGGGCAGGGAAATGTTGGAAACATTAGGGAAAGGAAATGCTGCTTGAACATGATTATGAATACCTGCCTTCAGGCATGGAGAAGAACTTAAGTCTGGAAGACCATATCAGAAGGAAAAATGGAGCAAAAGTGACACTTCGAGTTGAGGTGAGCCCATAACTCTTCTGAAGAGTACACTTTACCATGCTTCAAAATCCTCTTTCAGTGTGGAGAATGCTAGATTTATCTCCCTTGTCGTATGTAATAATTACCTGCATACCACTGGCTGAGGATGGAATGCAAAAGACTGGGAAACAGGACAATGAAAACAGAATCATGAGAAAGAGAAAATGAAACGATACTCCTGTGGTGTCTGTATTATCAACTTAGTTTGTACTGGGATTTTCCCCTAAACTGACAACATTGTATTCCCCTGCCACGGAGAACATTTTGAATTGTGTTCAGCTGGCTTTTTTCATTTATTTTGTGACTTGAGAAGACAAGGAGGCAAACAGGTAAAGTTTTCCAAAAGCTTATCTGCCTTTCTTTTTCAGGAAAGAAAAACCTTTCGTTCAAAATGATTACTATTTAATGCACATATCACTGAACAGTGCCTAGTGCAGCGGTGTGACTGTGGCGTGCAATTCAACATCCAACTGCAGCGCTGTAAACATGAAAAAAAAAAGATCACAGATATATGAACAAGATGGACTGCTCTTTGAAATTTAGACCACTCTTTGGCATCAGATGAATATGAATTCTGTATGTATGTATAATATGTATCTGAATGCTAAATGCCTTAAATATTGGAATGTGTATATTTGCTTAAAAGAAAAAATATGAACTGAACAATTACTGTTGAGATCTCTATTAGAAACAGTGAACATTATTGTGCGTTTTTGTGTTAGTAAAAATTGAAAATGTGTGCAAGAGCGAAATGTAGCATGTGTAAACACACACACACATTGTTTTCAGTCGTTGGCACAGTGTGTAACTAAATGGTATACTAGAATGCTGGTTTATGTAGTAATCATTTCATAGTACATCAGAGAGAGAGAGAGAAAGAGAGGTGGGGTTTCCCGTTGAATGTTTGGGCTTTGAAGGATATCCACAACCCTCTGTTGCCAGTCGGACACAACAGGTTAATGGCATTTTAGGGAGTTGACTTGCTTACTCTATGCATCCACACTTCTTTGGTGTGCTTGCTGCTACAACGTTCACTGCACAATGCAGGTGGTTAAGGGAGTCATGATGCAATGCATGCCTATACCAAGCAATTCATGACATTTCATACATCTAGGTACATTATGTGTGCTTCCCAAATGTCTGTTCAGCAATGACAACAATCCTGAGAGCAGAGCTGCCAACCTGCTCATGCGGCTTACAGTAGCATTTCACAATTTTCACAGTAGCATTTCCAATTTGACAGTAGCAACTTAATTTTGCGCGCGTTCTAAAAAGAAATCAGGCCTATAACCAGTTTTACGGACCACATTAAAGCTACAGTACTCTTAGTATATCTATAAATGTTATTATACAGAGATGAAGCAGAGGAAGAGGGCAAATTGTAAAAAAAAATCTACGTGCTACAGTAAAACCGAAAGCGGAAATGCAGTTCCGACAGACCGATAGAGACGTTACTTAGCGCTGTTCAAACAAAACGAAAGTATCTTCGAATTTTTTTTGTTTCGCCGTAGCAATTTAATGATCGTAGTAGCATCGTAGCAAGCATTCTCTTGGTGTAGAAAACTACGGCGATCTCATAGCAGTTGGCAGCTATGTGAGAGTGGCTGCGATCTGATAGTAGATGAAGCCAAGAGCAAGTTTATCACTTGACACCAAGTCTTTCAAAAGATGCCACTTGTCCCTGTACGTTTAGAAATATTGATTTATGTACTCTGAAGTTGCTCAACAACAAAGCTAGCTTTTGTTAGAAAATGGAAACCACAAAGTCATTTCTTGGTAACTGAATATAACTCCAAACCAAAAGTGTCCTACTCCGGCAGAAAGAGAAACCATGTGTGTGGTGACCCCAGTCACCTGTTGATGAAGACGGGTGCAGCTCAGTTGTCTGCCTTCACATTGACTTGTCCCAATTTTCACCATCGTCCTTTGTCTGCCTTCACATTGACTTGTCCAATTTTCACCATCGTCCTTTGCCACGAGTGTCTCTGTGTCCAAGACTTGAGGATTGAGTGCTTTAATTTCACCATATTCATCTTGCTATATGTGAAGAAAACGTTTTGGGAACTGAAAGGAAAAAAAAGAAATAACACAGGTTTGTGTGAATCGGTATGACACTAATTAAGAAAACACTCATAACCTGAACACACTCTCCTTTGATGATAATCAAAACTGTAAAAGCGAGTAACGAGTATTAGACACAAACACCCTTTAATGCACATCCTGTCGACATACACCTGACATGCACACACACAAACAACTGCACACATGTATGCCAGCACAGAAACCCTACACAAAGTGATGATCCTCCTCGCACAGTACCTCCGCTCCTCATACAGTATACCTTCGCTTGGGTTTTTTCCTTGTCATATGTCTCTTGTACTCGTCCTTCACAAAGTCTTCAGGCCTGCAAACAGTACAAAGATTATTCTTCAGAATGCAAGACAGTCTTTAGAACTCGAGACACGTAAATTGTCTCTACCTGGTGTACATGATATATAACGGAAAGCAGAGTGATGGGTACCTGCTGCTCATTCTCTTCTGTTTCTGTCGTGACCTTTATATTTTATCAGTAATGTCTCTAATTGATCTTTTCTGTAAACTGATTTTTATTTTTATTTTCATAACCAGCAGTTCATGGAGGTGCCATCACAGACATCTAAACGGCAATTTTGCTGTTTCCCTTAACCATTCCATAGTTCAATCCAATTGCTGAACCTTATAACTTTTTTGATGTGCTGATCTGATGAGGCAACAAGGCAGCTACTCTCACACATAGTGCTGGCAGTCTAAAAAAAACCAAAAGTTTTCCGGGTTTTTTTTTTCTTCTCTTCTACTATTTAATAGATGCAATCATGTTTTACAGTTAGCTTAGGTCCTGGCCAATGGAAAAAATCCATTTTATCTGTAACGGAGATGATTGTGACTCACAAAGAAATATTAAACATTTTGAAGTTGGGCAGTCAAAATTACTCTTTTTTTACCCCCATCACAACAGCTACTTGATATTAGCTAAAAGGTATTTAACAACATACTAAGTGCCAAATTCATGTTTTACCCTTTCTGTTGATGTGTAACAAAAGATTTTTAGGTTTGTATCCATAAATATAAAGTTTCTTTTTAACAATGTGTAACAAAAGATTTTTAGGTTTGTATCCATAAATATAAAGTTTCTTTTTAACAAAGCATGTGTCAGCAAGGAAGAGAATGTATTATGCAGTTCCTTTTACTTTGGAAAAAAAAGGATCAGCTGACAATCTGCATGCATACACAAAGGGGGATAAGCGCATGCAGGTCAGCACACAATGCTGACCTGCAGGATGGGAAAAATCCCCCTCCGCACTTCACCCAACAAGTGCAGCAGGCTTCGACTCCAAACCCCTCAGGCTGTGAGCTGGCTGGTCTAACCACTTCGCTGTGGCACCTGGGTGCAGGCGATAAATGAAACACAAGGCGGGCATCCCAGGAACGGCTGAATGTATCTGGTCTTCTAACCTGAGTGGTATTGTTTGTAGTTTCCGTCATTGTATATTTCACTTTTTTTTTTCTCGTTAAGATTTGACCTTTTCCTTCTCACCTAACATGGCAGTACTTGGGGGTTGTTGTTTGTTTGCAGTGGGCTGGGCCACAAATTATCCTAAAACGCAAACAGATGGATTATCTAGATGCTTACCTGAACAATTCTACAACAAGCACCCTACACAGAAAAGAGACACAAGATGGACTCTCCCATCCCCTAGAAGTTAGGATTTTGGATCCAGTATACATTTTGTTTTGCACACTTCATCTCTCTCTCTCTCTTTTTTGTGTTTTTCTTTAAACACTATTCACTATCCCATCATGCCTTGGCAGGAAGTCACTTTTTAGTGTGTTTTTTTTTTCCAGTCTTTCTGGAACTTTTTGACTGAAGCATTTCAGTAATCACATCAACATTTTAAAGATTTTCCGTCTAACATGAACTATTTTCTTCCCAGAACACATATCTTTCTTCAATCATGCTTTACAATATAAATCACAAGATGATGAACCAAAGACAAATCCTGCTTTTCCAAAATATGTAGAAACCGCATGGGTCTGGACAGTACCCAACAAACACAATGTCCTCTGATCCTCAACACTTTTTGCAAACTTCTCTATTTTCTTTTTATTTCATTTATTTACTTTTTTGTGTGTGTGATCTAGATTTGGAGCTTATACTCGAAGATGTATAGCCCTGAAAATGTACACAATATTGTCTCTGTTGATTCCAGAAGCAATTCTGAAAGATAAAACGAAGAATCCAAGGTTTTCAGTTATCTTGACTCATCACACCCAGAGGATAAAAAAAGACACAGGCTATGGCAGTATGTGCCTGCAGCAGAGACCAGCAAGACACAGGCTATGGCAGTATGTGCCTGCAGCAGAGACAGCAAGACACAGGCTATGGCAGTATGTGCCTGCACAGAGCCAGCAGCAAGCTTGGCGTAGTGCCTCAAGACCAGCAAGCAGGTATGGCAGTATGTGCCTGCAGCAGAGACCAGCAAGACACAGGCATGTGCCTGCAGCAGACTAAAAGCACAGGCATGTGCCTGCAGCACAGACTAACAAGACACAGGCATGTGCCTGCAGCATACACAAACAAGACACAGGCGATTGTGCCTGCAGCAAACCACAAGACACAGGTGATGTGCCTGCAGCAAGACTACAAAACACAGGCAGATGTGCCTGCAGCAGCAGACTAACAAGACACAGGCCATGTGCCTGCAGCACAGATAAAAGAAGGCATGTGCCTGCAGCAAGACTACAAGACACAGGCGATGTGCCTGCAGCACAGACTAACAAGACACAGGCATGTGCCTGCAGCACAGACTAACAAGACACAGGCCATGTGCCTGCAGCACAGACTAACAAGACACAGGCATGTGCCTGCAGCACAGACTAACAAGACACAGGCGATGTGCCTGCAGCACAGACTAACAAGACACAGGCATGTGCCTGCAGCACAGATAAAGACACAGGCATGTGCCTGCAGACAGACTAACAAGACACGGCATGTGCCTGCAGCACAGAATAACAAGACACAGGCATGTGCCTGCAGCACAGACTAACAGCACAGGCCAGTCCGCAGCAGGACTAACAAGACAGGCCATGTGCCTGCAGCACACACAAACAAGACACAGGGCGATGTGCCTGCAGTACTAACAAGACACAGGCGATGTGCCTGCAGCACAGACTAACAAGACACAGGCGATGTGCCTGCAGCACACACAAACAAGACACAGGCGATGTGCCTGCAGCACAGCACAAACAAGACACAGGCCATGTGCCTGCAGTACACACAAACAAGACACAGGCCATGTGCCTGCAGCACACCACAAACAAGACACAGGCGATGTGCTGCAGACACACAAACAAGACACAGGCCATGTGCCTGCAGCACAGACTAACAAGACACAGGCGCATGTGCCTGCAGCACAGACTAACAAGACAGCAGTGAATGATGGAGGTGACTGACCAGTCAAAGAGTTTGGGGAACTTCTGGATCTCTTCCTCTGTGTACTCGTCCAGGCGTTTAGGGATCATCTGCA
The DNA here is from genome assembly GCA_018398815.1 of Conus ventricosus. Classification (NCBI taxonomy): domain Eukaryota; kingdom Metazoa; phylum Mollusca; class Gastropoda; order Neogastropoda; family Conidae; genus Conus; species Conus ventricosus. The sequence goes on along the minus strand of CM031606.1, from coordinate 62,697,005 downwards.
CCTGGCGGATTTGGTCCGACACATTGGCCATGATATCCTCTGGCACATTCTGAAACATAGAGGGCACTGACAAACTTTAAAACATATGAAGAAGAACACTGTCCAAGGATCCCCTGTAGGCATCCTTTTTATCTGTGGTTCATGCACAATAGCTGAACACTACTGTGAGCCTGTTTTGTGTGCGTGGTGTGCGTGCGTGCGTGTCTGTGTCACACAAGCACTCCAATGGCTTTCATCCACAAGCCAGTTTCAAACTCAACAAGCCCGATACTGACTGACTCCATGAACCTACTTCAGAAAGAGAAAAGTGGAATGGGAAGCCCTGCTGGAATGAACTAATGTGCAGCCTTCCATAGAGAGACTCAAATGCATGTACTGCCCTGGACAAGCTGGAGTTAAGGAAACGAGAGAGCAGACACACTGGCTGGCAAGGCAACAATAAGAACTGGATTACAGCTTAGCTGATCTGATGTGATAAGAAATCTGAAGAATCACTTAAGCAAACAAGAGCAAAGCCACTATACCACAGACCATCTTTCAGATCTGAACTTCAAGAGAGGAAGTGGCCGCACATCCAGACTTGAGGGAAGAGCAGGAAACATCACCAGCCAAACAAACGTTGGAATAATCTCAAGGCCAACACTGCCAAGACTCCTAGAGATTGGGGCAAACTCACACTGGGCCTTTCCAATAACAGACACAAATGATCAAACACATGTCAACTGAAACGAGACTTTGAATCTCTCACGACCCCCAGCACATACTGTAGATGTGTGCGTGCTGGTGTGTGTTTATCAGTGGGGTGATGCCAGTGTGTTAATTAGAGAGTCCACGGACGTGAGTGCATAAGCATTGATGTGCGAGTGTGTGTGTGAAAGAGTGAGCAAGTGTGTGTATGTGTGCGTGCGTGCGAGTGTGGTGTGTGTGTGCGTGTATGTGTGTGTGTGTGAGGGGGGGAGTGAAGGGGAGGAGTTGTTGTCCTTATTGTTTGTGTATGTGTGTGTGTGTGGCTGCGCACGCATGTGCATGTGCACATATATGTTGTATTCAATGTTCTTGTTCTTCGATCTTAAGTCATCTTCGAACATCCAGCACACACCACACACACACACACACACTCACATACATACGTGTGCATGCGGTACACACAAACACAAATGTGCGCATGTACATCCGCTCACTCCTACACACACACAAACACATGCGTGCATGTGCACATACACACATTGAATGCACAAATGCATACTCACACGCACATGTGTACACACCCACATACAAAGACACACACATATATACACACATTATGACATATTTATGCAGTTACGTGTGTGTGCTCAAACAAACCACAAATTAACACACACACACAACATGCCAGCACTTTGCACACGCAACTACATGCAGGCACATACGTGCACACACACGTACGTGCACGCACACATACACACACAAGCAGCGTGCACACGCATGCACACACACACACACACACATATGCACACACGCGAGCTCGTACCCACACATCCATACACACACAGGTGTACATTCACTACACACACATATACAAAGATAAAGACAACCAATGTAAGTTAGGCACTCAAGGTTAATTCATTTATCCATCAGCTTAAAATCGTGCATAGTGTGGTCTCAAAACTTGGCAAATGTGGTGCAGCGTTATATGGACTAGTCCGCACACAGTGACGCCTCCTTGATGAAACTGAAACTGAACTGAACTTGGTATCTAGGCCGCATTAAAAAAAAAGTCAAATACCAAACATCACTTGAACAGGACTGATACAATCTTTTGTCATCTTCTCAGAAACATGACCGAATAATGATTTCACAGGAAAAAAAATTCTAATATGATTGATTATACACTATGAGTACTGACAGCACAGACTGCAGTTGATTTGGGGTTTTGTTTTCTGTTTATTTCTCATCCCTACGAAGGTATGTTTACTTTGAGTGTTCAATTCAGGTACTCTAACAAGAAGAGAGTGCTCTGCTGATACATACATCGTCAGGGTAAAGATGAAGACGACGCATCATTCCACTTCTCAGCAGATCGCCTCGTAACCTGGAGTAGACGGCTTGATGCATGATCTGAAACGCAACATTGTGCAACTGGTTTTCAGTCTTTCATCACTGGCAAAGTATCTGTATTGTATTGCGATAAAGTTGTAATGGCAAAAGACTTTTTCAGTGTGAAAGGTGAATTTTCTCCCAGCCATCAATTCCCCCCCCCCCCCCCCTTTTTTTTTTTTTTTTTTTTTTTTTTTTCCTGGGACAACTCTTTGGTCATCATGGAATCTATTTACTGCATTCATGTTGCATTTGGGGCCTCAGTGTATCATCATGCAAAAGAATAGCTCTGTGACGACCAGTCAAGGTCTGGCAAGGAGGGAAGAAAAAATCTTTCATGTCAAGACTCAATGCAAGCCTTTTCTGGAGTTATCCACAACGCCTTCATCCCGCAAAGGTGCACATCTTAAGTATTTCTCAGAAGAACACAGCATTTTCACCAAACTGGAAGCATACCATGCTAAGACTGGGTGGAGAAGTGGTGCAGTGATTCATTGTTCAACATCAACGATGAATGCTATGTACAGAAATATGAATAACGAGATATGAGCAAAATGACACAGACAAGACCAGCAAGGTTGAACTATAGGAAGTAATTTTGTTGTTGTTGTTGCTTTTTTCTTTTTAATTATTGAAAAAGACCTTTTTCTACCAGTGAACAGTTTACAAGAATTCACAACTTTGGTTACAATTTATTGTTAAACATAAATGCTGCATAAATGAATCATACTAAGTAACTTCTGTGCATAATTGCCATGATTTGTGCCTTGACATCACAGAAAGAGCTTTCAAGCCAACCAACCAACCAACCAAAAACAGTGGCATATAATTACTTATTCTAACTTAAATCAGTTCATATTGTCAGTACTGCAGCCAACCATGAATGACTGAGGCAAGAAACCAGTTAAAACGGAGCTTTCTCAAATACATATGGGATCAATTCCATAAAGAAAAAGAAAAAAGGCAGAAATGACCACCATACCCTGTGGAATGCCCGATTCTTACTAGAAGAGTAGCGCATCCAAAGCCGAAAAGTCAAAATCTTTGGCTTATATGAATGGGCTGAATGGTCCCATCACTATTGTTTGCCAGCATGCTATTTGGTTTGCTCAAAATCTGACCAACCCAAAAAGAGCAATTAAGCTCTTTCAAAGTCAGGTGCAGTGTGCTTCCAATACATCCTGGAGACATCCCGAAAACAAGATCTCTAGAGCCCTAGCGGAAGGCAAATCTGGTAGCAAGATATTCTAGACAGGGCTTTAGAGGACAAAACCCCTCTCGGGCAAGTGTTTTGGCCCTGAACTTCCGACACTCTGAGGGGTTTGGCCACATTCAGGTCATGACTCCTGGATGTGCTACTCTTCAGATTTGTTTCCTTCCTTGTGCTGCTGCAATGTCCATCATCCAACTTGGGCTGGGTGGCTGTCTCCAGGCATTGCCTTTTTACACAGGTAACTTATCAGCACCACTGTGGGACACCTGTTCTAAGTTGGTTAAATTTAAGCTTAAGAAGTCAACTTTTGTTCCCCCTCTACTTGATCCAGTGGGAACTCTTTTCAGCTGCCTTTGCTATCGGCTGCAGGGCTCTGCTCCTCCTCTTACCAGAAATCACTGCTGCTTCATGAGATCATAAGGCGAGGAGTCCACAACAACACCCCATGCTCAACCTCCATGGTGAAAACTTTGGTTTGGAAGGTAAGACTTTGTCAAGCTGCTGGCTTGACTGGCAGACTTTTCAGTCTTGTAATTGATGTGAGCTTGCTCCATTCTGCTTCCATAGGGCACAATCAGACCATTTTGATGAACCTAAGGGGAGTGTGATATCTGATCTCAAACCACTCTTGTATTCCTTTGATGTCGCAGCTGTTCCAGACCATGACTTGTGACTTCCTCCTGTGTACAGTACCCATGCTGCCGCTTCTGGTGATGTGGTGATTTCTTCTCCTGGCAGTGCTATCTGCATGTGCAATCTCTTTAAACATTTGGTTGTGTCTCCCATGTGTACCTTCCCTGGGTTAGAACTCTGGACATGTTCCACTGTTTGTCTGCCAGAACACTAACACGGCAGATGCACAGGGTCATCTGATTTTCCTCACTTCATCTGGTTTAAATCTGAGGGCAAGGTATCATGTCCAGGTCTGAGGATGAAGCTCATCCCGAGAGGTACTGTGTGCCCTATATGTCATTCCAGCTGAGACTTCTTTGGAGTGACTTTTTCCCGCACTGTCCACTGCCTTGTTGTCCTGGCTGGAGCACCTTCCGGATTTTCTTGGCATCCTCTTCTCTCTTTAATTTCCTGTTTTACATGTCATTTCTTGTTTTCCCTTTTGTGTTTGACCACCACTACCATACTATGTGAAATGCTCGTATCCTACAAGAAGACCAGTCTATTCCAAAACGGATGAGCTCAAATCTCTGGCTTACATGAAGGGACAGCTCAGTGCCCATCACCATTGCTTGCTTATGCTGCAGTCTGGTGAAGCCCAAATTTGACCAGCTGAGAGAAAATTTCAGCTTATTCAAAGTCAAATAAACTGTCCTCTCAATGAAACTTCAGATATCCCTAAAACCCCAGGTCTTTAAAGCCCTGATGGAACGAGAAAAAAACATTCCAAGAGATCTTTTAGTCTTTTTTTTATTCCCCTGCAACTGGTAATGTTGTGCTACCAAATGCGCATAAATGTGAAGAAATGCTATGTGCACATGCACCACACACACACGCACGCGCGCGCGCACACACACACACACACACACACACACACACACACACACACACACACACACACATTGTGCACAGAAGGTCATAGAATCCAAATATGGCTGAAAAACAGATGTCTACCACTTACACAGGTCATAAAACAGTTTCTCTGACTCACCTTTGTAGGGTCTATTTCATGAACTCGCCATGCTGATGCTGCGCTAAACCTCCCGGGTACCTGCAATTACATCATTTTTCTTTTTTTTTTCAATTGGGTTCTATGTGCACAAAATTGTTGACTGCTGAATAAACACCCACACATTTTTAATGATGTGAAACCTGGTGTTGGTAACCATTCATGTATCAGGGTTCATACAGAGTTCCTCACAAAATGAAATTCAAGGACTTTTTAAGGACTTTTCAAGCACTTTTTTTTTGTAAAATCAAGGATTCATTTCAAGGATGATTTTAAGAAAAATAATCATGAAATACTTGCACCAATCATATTCTCCATTGTCTAGGACTTTTTTTTTGCATATGCGGCAAAAGGCCTTGTTTTTGTCTCCACCTGGGTCTGCCTGCAACCATTCTTTGTACTCTTCTTTTTCCAGCCAAACGATGTTAAACGGACACTTCCCAGCATGTTGGCTTCTCAATTTCCAGACGGCAGATCATTCTATCATGTACACTGGCTTCATGAAGGTCAGTAACTCTGGTGTTTTTACCTGTAGTAGACAACTTATCAGCAAGATCGTCGGTCAACTTCGATTCAGACTTCTTATACTTTTATATATTCTAAATTCAATTTCAGATTTTTTTTCAACAGACTCATGATTTTACACAGATCTTATTCAAAATCATTGGCAGTGACAAAATTCAAGCACTTTTTAAGGATCTATGAGCAAAAGCCTTATTTTTAAGGACTTTTGAAAGAAGGCCCCCCAAATTAAAGACTTTTAAAGACTGTACAAACCGTGTGTATGGTGTTTTTATAGTGATGTGTGAGTGTGTGTGAATACGTGAGTGTGTGTACAAGCATGTGACTGTGCATGCATGTATGCCTTTGAGCACAATCATAAGAGAACAATTTCAATCACAGCCAGTGGAAATGCAAATGCTTTCAAAGTTGGCTTAGATTTTCTGTAATGATTGTCACATATTCTTTCTTCTTTGTCAAAACAACTAATACCTGATGTCAAACTGACCAAACAGGGGCAAACAGTTCAGTGTGTCAGGTAAGTAGGAGTAGGGTAAAGACCCTGGGAACCTAAAGATCATGAAGAGAAAAATCACAGAAAGATTAACAATACTTATTTTCCTTAGGTCTTATCTTGTCTTGATCTTCGGCTGTGGACATGGGTGTATGCAGTTTCATCACCTCCATAAGATTCACAGGACTTGAATTTTTTTTTTTTTTTTTTTGCCAAATGCCACAAAACTGTCCGCCACCGAGTTATCAAGGAACATAAGCATTCACTTGACAAAAACAGCCTGGCCGTGGCTCTTTTGCACCAGAAGACTAGATTCAGGACCATGAGACTAAACTCCTTCCGAAAAGCTTCCACCTTGCCTGAGCATTGCAAACTGTCTATAGTGGCAGTTTTTGGCATTGTACGTAATATATGCATACAGATAGATAAATATACTTGTTTCAGTTCAAAGCGTACCGAAATTGTTGCCGAAGAAATGTTTACCCTCTATTTTTCCAGCTAAAAGGTATGGATGCACCTTGCTCTGGGATCTGAAACTGCTACTTCAGTCCTGGAATACAAACCACTACAGCATCCGCAGGACAGATCAATGGAAAAACTGACACAAAACCACATCATTTTTTAACCACAATCATTTTTAAAGCCAGTCTTGATGATCTAACGGTACAAATCGTATGCACTGGATTTTTAAAATATGTTTTCAAAACAGACTCCTGAAAGTAAATACGACGTTATACTGTAAAATTTGGTGACATCTATTTTATAGAATGTTGCTCTTTCTGTTGAAACCTGGAAACGTTAAACATATTTGGCCTGGGTGATCTTCCTGTTTCAATAACACTGCAAACAGAGCTGAAGCCAACCTAAGCCTAGCTTTTTAGCCAGAGCGATGGGGAGAGTAGGCTCACCCTGTGTGGTGGAAATAGCGGAACGTTCGCCAGTACTCCCCCTGCATGGCGATGGCTTTGGTGTTGATCACCACCACATGGTCTCCCACGTCACCTGCCCATCACAGTGCACATGTTTGAGTTTCTCACACTACATTACTGACGGTCACAGCAGTGGTTTTCTCACAGAATATTGTATGTGTGTGATGTACATGCAAGTGAAAGAGAGAGAGAGAATGCAGATGGACAAGCATGGTGAAAGTGTAGGACAAGCGTGGTGAAAGTGTAGGACAAGCATGGTGTAAGTGTATGACAAGCATGGTGTAAGTGTAGGACAAACATGGTGAAAGTGTAGGACAAGCATGGTTAAAGTGTAGGACAAGCATGGTGTAAGTGTAGGACAAACATGGTGAAAGTAGTGCAGGACAAGCATGGTGAAAGTGTAGGACAAGTATGGTGAAAGTGTAGGACAAACATGGTGAAAGTAGTGCAGGACAAGCATGGTGTAAGTGTAGGACAAACATGGTGAAAGTAGTGCAGGACAAGCATGGTGAAAGTGTAGGACAAGTATGGTGAAAGTGTAGGACAAACATGGTAAAAGTAGTGCAGGACAAGCATGGTGAAAGTAGTGCAGGACAAGCATGGTGAAAGTGTAGGACAAGTATGGTGAAAGTAGTGCAGGACAAGCATGGTGAAAGTGTAGGACAAGTATGGTGAAAGTAGTGCAGGACAAGCATGGTGAAAGTAGTGCAGGACAAGCATGGTTAAAGTGTAGGACAAGCATGGTGAAAGTGTAGGACAAACATGGTGAAAGTAGTGTAGGACAAGCATGGTGAAAGTGGAGGATAAGCATGGTGAAAGTGTAGGACAAACATGGTGAAAGTAGTGTAGGACAAGCATGGTGAAAGTGGAGGATAAGCATGGTGAAAGTGTAGGACAAACATGGTGAAAGTAGTGTAGGACAAGCATGGTGAAAGTGGAGGATAAGCATGGTGAAAGTGTAGGACAAACATGGTGAAAGTAGTGTAGGACAAGCATGGTGAAAGTGGAGGATAAGCATGGTGAAAGTGTAGGACAAACATGGTGAAAGTATGTGTAGGACAAGCATGGTGAAAGTGTAGGACAAGCATGGTAAAAGTGGAGGATAAGCATGGTGAAAGTGTAG
>CM031606.1:62668968-62683968 GCA_018398815.1 Conus ventricosus | reverse complement strand
AAAACATCAATATGCAGATCTCAAAACTGTTGTATCAATTTGTTTTTTAAAAGAGATTGCATTTGTGGCAATCTTGATGGCACCCGGCAGTGAGTTCCACAGCCGTACAGAACTGGGATAAAAAGAATGTAAGTGGCTGTCAATATTTGATGCAGGTATGGTATAACACTGACCGCCACTCCTGGTGCTACTTTTATTCAATACTAGTTGTTCCATTGGAATATCAATTACTTTAGCTCTGCCTTTGAAAAAGGTGTTAAGTTTAATAAAAGCTCTTCTCTCTTCTAAGGGTTTCCATTCTAATTTCCTCATGTTCTTCCTAGTATTCCCTTTTCTCTGATGTGGTTCCTGTTACGAACCGTGCTGCTCTCTTCTGAATCTTTTCAAGGTTATCAATGTCCTTTAGATGGTAAGGATCCAAACTGAGCAACATATTCCAGTACTGGTCTAACCAGTGTTTTGTAGCAGTCGTCTTTAACCTTTTGGGGGCAGTCATTGATATTCCTGTGTAAGAAAGCTAAGATGTTATTTGCTTTCTTACATACTAAATTGTAATGTTCTTTCCATTTGAGACGACTATCTTAATCACGCCTAAATATTTTGCAGCATTAGTTTCTTTAAGAATAGTATTATGGATAGAATAATCTGATCTAATTAGTGAGCGTTTGTTACATATACGCAACACTTGGCACTTTTGAGGATGAGATTCCATTTTCCAAGTTCTTTCCCACTCTTGTAAAGCGTTTAGATCTTCTTGTAGAATGCGTGTATATTCTTGCTTCTAATTGTTCTATATACTAAACTGTCATCTGCAAAAAGCCTTATAGTAGTTCCAGGAGAGAGAGAGTTTTTGTCCTTTTCGGCGTCAGTTGGCCATCCAGCCGAAGCTGTGAACACAGGCTGACCAGAGAAAAGTAGAAAGGAATAGGAACAGAGACTAGGACTGGGATGGGAGGGGGAGATCGGATTCCCGGCCCTTGGTACCTCAACCGTTGCTCACATTCCCCTGCTCCACTTCCCAGGCATGTCCACACTAACATTGTCCACCACGAGTCACCCCTCCGCGTACCGAGACTTCGTCAATGATTTCAATTACAAAAAGAACAAAACCAAAACAAAACAAAACAAAACAAAAACAAACAAAAACAAAAATAAAGTCCGAAAACTCCGAAAACAGCGCGTTCTTTAAAAAGAAGGTATACTTCGCATTATTTATTTGTAGTGGTGACAATGTGCAAGTTACGCTTGACTCAGTGATCCGCATGCGAAACACTGGCATCAAAACTCCAATGTCCGTATGTTCACGAATGTTCACCGGGGAGTTTATTAGTGCTCGTTGAAACAATCAAATGCCTGTTCAATGATTTGGGCAAAATAGATAGTGAAATGTTTGGGCAAAATAGTGAAATATTTTGAAAGTCTAGCATGTCACATCTAGTCTAATATCACCATTGTTGTGAACAGACGTTAAATTAATCAATCAAATCAAATCAAATCAAATCAGCATTTCACTTTACTGTACAATAGAGCCTTTCTATTGGCCCTACTTGTCGTTATTTATGGGACAGAAGCCAAGGTAGACAACATCAGTCTTTAAACCTGGTGATCCAAATGATCTTTCAAAATCTACACCAGTGCCTGTCTTCTTTGACTCAGTTAGACTAAACCTCTCGGAAAATACTTTACACAAAACTATCAAACGTCACATTTCATCAGTGACACACAATGTACTTCACATCGATCAAATATCCCATTTCAGGAGTACAAACAAACGACAACAATGAAGGTGAAAAAAAAAGTTCATGTCAAGCTGCGCATACAAATCGCTGTCATTCACTGTCTTTTTCCCATGCTGTCCATAAATAGCTGCGCGGGGCTCGTAACATATGGGATGGTAGGGCGTAGTGGTCAGCTGGTGGATACTGAGCAGACGAACAACCTCCTTCATGCAGTCAGATACAAACTGGGTCCCTAAATCACTAAATATTTCGTCAGGCACACCCAGTCTGCTGAAGATGTCCATCAGGGCATCAGCAACGGTCTCAGTAACGAGATCGAACAGCTTTAAAACAGCAAAACAACGCTTCAAATCAAGTTTGAGGTAAACACTGATCGAAGTTACGGATGCTGTTGGTTGCCAAGGTAAAATTAAAAACAAACGATCGTCAACGATGTCGAGCGAAGAAGACCATCGAACAAGACCTTCTACAAGCGAGTCTAGAAGGCGAAAGACCTCATGCAACGTTCCTCCACCATCAAAATTGACTTTGAACAACCACAGTGGATCAGCAATCACTGAATGGAAACGCTTCAAAAGATCGTGGAAGAACTTTGAAATTGCTTCAAGACTGCAGCAAGAAACGCCGCAATACAGATTGCCGTGTTCCTGTCCTGCATCGGAGAAGAAGCAGCGGAACTCGTCGATGGATTTTCGTTCACTGCTGAGGAAAATGACGACGACATTGACATTGTCATGAAAAAATTTGAAGACTTTTTCGTAGGTGAAACCAACGAAGTCTACGAAGCCTACCTGTTCAACAAAAGAATACAGGACAGTTCAGAAAGCATTGAAGTGTACATCGCTGAACTGAGAAAACTTGCCAAAACTTGCAACTTTGGTAACTTAGAAAACAGAATGATTAGAGACAAAATAGTTGTGGGTGTGAATGATGATGTTGTTAGAAAAAAATTACTTGAGGTAAAAAATCTAAAACTGGAAAAAATGCATTGAAATTTGCAGAGCACATGAAAGTTCCAAATCACAAGTGCAAAAAATGACAACATCAGATGAAAAAATCCACAAAATAAAATCACATAAACACAAAGTTAGTCATAAAAATGCAAAAGGAAAAAGCATCATGACAAAACTGATGAAAAAGATGAGAAAGAAAGTCAATGCACAAGATGTGGATATACACATTCTAAAGGAAAATGTCCTGCATTTGGTAAAAAATGTACATTGTGTTCAAAATACAATCATTTCAAGCAATGCTGTAAAAGTAAAAAGAAAAAAGTACACAGCATGCATGATGACAGGTTAAACACTGATACAGAATCTGATTTTGACACAGATTCAGAGAGTGAAGTCAGTGTAGGTGTGGTAAATAAACCCAAAGCAAAAATAGAAAGGAAAGAATTGTTTGTCACTGCAGATGTTCAAAATCAAAGTATCAAATTTAAAATTGACACTGGTGCTCAAGCAAACATCTTGCCATTGCAGACATGCAAAAAGTTTGACACAAAACCTGCAATGAAAAAGACCAAAACAAAACTGACTAGCTACACAGTGGAGACATTGAAAACTGTTGGTACTTGTAAACTTTCTGTGATGGACAAAGAGCTGAAATTTTTTGTTGTAAACACAAATCAATCTGCACTCATAGGTCTTGAATCAATTGAAGAATTAAACATAATTCAAATCTTGAGTGTAGATGCTGAAACAGTCTACACAGATTTTCCTGAATTATTTTCAAGAATTAGGGTGTCTCAGTCAGCCACATCACATTGAGTTGAACCCAACAGTAAAACCTGTCATACAGCCACCTAGAAAAATCCCCTTTGCACTGAGAGGCAGAATCAAGGAAGAACTTGACAGAATGGAAAAAACTAGGTGTTATTGAAAAACAAGAAGGACCGACAGATTGGGTCAGTAGCATGGTGGTTGTAGAAAAACCAGACAAGACTTTGAGGATTTGCATGGATCCCAAAGATCTTAACAAAGCTATAAAAAGAGAGCATTTTGCCATGCCAACAGTTGAAGAAGTTACAGCACAATTAGATGGAGCTGAATTTTTCACAAAACTGGATGCTCAAAGTGGATTCTGGCAAATACCGCTAGATGAGGAAAGCTCAAAATTATGCTGCATGCAGACACCATTTGGCAGATATATTTTCAAAAGATTACCAATGGGTCTGGCTAGTTTGAGTGAAGTATTCCACAAAACAATCAAACAGTTGTTCAGTGACATTCCAAGAGTTGATAACTGGGTTGATGACATTCTTGTATCAGGATGCACACAAAAAGAACATGATGATGCACTGACAGCAACTCTAAACAGAGCACAAGAGAGCAACCTCACTCTAAAGAAAAAGAAATGTGAATTTTCACAAAAAGAGATCAAATACATTGGTCCACATCATAAGCAAAGAAGGCATCAAACCAGATCCACAAAAGATTGAAGCAATAAAAAACATACCTTCACCCAAAAGCAAAAAAGATCTGCAAAGATACTTGGGAATGATCAACTATCTTGGAAAATTTTTTCCACAGATGGCTAATTACACTGCACCAATGCGTACAATTTTGCAGAAAAAAGTAGACTGGCAATGGAATCAAGAGCAGGAGGAAGCATTTCAGAAAACAAAGGACATGTTAACAAAAGCTCCCATTCTAGCTCATTACAATCCAAACAAACCAGTAAAAATCACTACAGATGCTTCTTCAATTGGGCTTGGGTGTGCATTACTACAAAATGAAAAACCAGTTGCATATGCTTCCAGAGCACTCACAGAAACAGAAAAAAATATGCCCAAATTGAAAAGGAAACACTTGCAATTGTTTTTGCATGTGAAAAATTCCATCAGTACATATATGGCAAACAGTGCAAGGTGGAAACAGATCACAAACCAATTGAAAACATCTGGAAAAAAACACTAAACAAATGTCCACCGAGAATACAAAGATTTATGTTGAGACTGCAAAGATATGATTTGGACATCACATACAAACCTGGAAAAGAAATGTATGTTGCAGACACATTATCAAGAGCAACGGCAACAGAATCGCAGTCTCACACAATGAAGTCAGAAGAAGAAGAAATTCTCAGAATTCACGTAAACACACTTCTAGAAAATCTGAAAGTTAAAGATTATAAATTAGAAGAAATGAAAAGAGAAACAGACAAAGATGTGAACTAGTTCTACTCAAAGAACAAATACAAAAAGGATGGCCTGCAAACAAGAACAATGTACCCAATGAGATCAGACAATACTTTCAGTACAATGAAGAACTCAGTATTATTAATGATCTTATTTTCAAGGCAGACAGAATTGTAATCCCCAAATCAATGCAATCAGAAATGCTTGAAAGGATTCATGAAGGTCATCTAGGAATTGAAAAATGTAAAAACAGGGCAAGGAGACTCATGTTTTGGCCAGGCATGAATGGACAAATTGAAGACACAGTAACATCATGTGCAACATGCACAAAATACAAAAACAAGCAACAAAAAGAACCATTACTGAGTCATGAAATACCTAAAAAGCCATGGCAGAAAGTTGGAACAGATTTGTTCACATGGGAAAAACATGATTATTTGCTTGTCGCAGACTATCATTCAAAATTCATAGAATTTGCACTACTACCAGACACAAAAAGTAAAACTGTGACCACATAACATGAAATCCATTTTCAGTAGACATGGCATACCAGAAGAAGTAATTTCTGACAATGGTCCACAATATGTCAGTGAGGAATTTTCCAAGTTTGCACAAAAATGGGAATTCAAACACACTACATCCAGTCCCAGATATCCACAGTCTAATGGATTTGCAGAAAGAATGGTACAAACACTCAAAAAGTTATTACAGAAAGCAAGGGACAGCAATCAGGATGTGTACTTGGCAGTATTGAACTACAGGACCACACCAATCAATAGCAAACTTCCATCTCCAGCAGAAATACTCATGAACAGAACACTTAAAACAAGACTCAATGTTCCAACAAAGAAATCTAAAAAGAAGAAATCTGATCAAGTCAGAAAGGAACTAAAAGAAAAAAAAAAAGAAGCAGAAACACTATTATGACAAAGGAGCAAAAGGTTGTCTAAACTCAAACCAGATGACAAAGTCTATGTGAATGACAAAGATGTGTGGAAACCAGCAAAGGTTATAAAACCAGCAAATACACAAAGATCATATTATGTTCAAACGGAAACAGGCACACTGAGGAGAAACAGAAGAAAATTGATGAAAGTGAAAGAAAACAAAAGTACAAATACTGACAGAATTAAACAAAGCACAAGTACAAATCCAAACAGAAAACAAACAAATCCTGACAAACAGTACATTTACCAAGAAGAAAGTGAGAGTGAATATGACACTGACACAAACAGTCAGACGACTAAAGAAAACAATAAAACAAGGAAACAAACACATGATGCCAAACAAACAAACAAAACAAGTAAACAAAAAGGACTTCAGAAACAGAAGTTTCTGAACACACTACAACAAGGAGTGGTAGAATTGTGAGAATGCCTGAAAGAATGAATGAATATTTTGTTTGAAATGTTATATGTTAAAGTCTGTTCATAAAGTTAAAATTATTTGTTCCAGATTATTTTAGATGTCAATGAAACATTAGTAATATATGTGGTGTTCAAGACATGAAGAAAAAAGACAATTGCTTCAACTGATGTTCAAAACATAATGTTATAGTTTTGTTTTAGTTCATATTGTGATGGAAACAAGACTTTTGAACATTATAATGTCTCAGTAGCTAAACTGTGAAAAGACATTTATCATATCTATTTAAATTTATACTTACATAACTTTTGAAAGAATAATAGCAATGAATTATTAATTGTTAATACAATGCTTATTACAACATGTACAAGACATTCAGTGCTGAACAGAATAGAATGAAGATTACATTAAAAAAATAAAAATAATAATAATAATATTAAGTTTGTCACTTAACGATAGTAATATAGTAAGATGAAAGAAAGAAGAACATACATAAAAAAAAAAAATAATAATATAGCATTAAGCTGAAGAAGGGAGATGTCACATATGCATGTTAGAATTATATCCCTTGATTATTATTTATCTTAATTATGATTGGTTGCTGGGACTCGACTAGGATGGCAACTTAACTGTAGTTGTAATAAAACTACTATCGAACTCAACTTTGATTTATGTCCATATTGTGATGAATGAGGATAAAGAAATATAACAGTCCATCAGGGCATCAGCAACGGTCTCAGTATCGATGCGTTTCAGTGGGATTACCTCAGGATACCTGGTGGCATAGTCTACCAAAGTGAGGATGTACCGGTGTCCTGATTCACTGGCTGGCTTGATTTCTCCTGTGAGGTCGATGGCCACCCTCTTGAAAGGTCTGTCGATTAGTGGCGTCTTCTCCGTGGGGTACCTGCAGAAGAAGTTCAGTTCTGAGTGTTTCATGTTCATTTGCTTCTTCTCGAGGTAGTCTGGAGTATACCTCAAAGGCGTGACCATTCAAAAGGACACTTAAGTTGGTAGCCCCACTGCTCTTTTGGCCATTTCATTGCTTCAGAATGGCGTTCAAAACGTTCCAGATAACTGTCAAGGTTGTCTTTCCCATCCACGAACGCTGGAAGACTTGGCCTCTTGGCAACTTCAGTGTGTGACTGAGAAATACGTTCACCATTTTGTGCTTTCACTTCTGCCATCTGCAGTTCAAATTCTCTTTGTCTCTCTTTCTCTTGATGTTCTAATTGAAGTCTTTTAAAAATCTCTTAGTAGTAGTAGTTTTGAGAAAACGTAAACGAGACCATGTCTCGCCGATGCTTCGCGAGCTTCACTGGCTGCCAGTCGAAGCTCGTGTACAATACAAGTGGCTGTTCTGGCTTATCGCCACTTTGAGGGTAGTCTACGCCTGTCTCTCAGTGACCTTGACCACCAGGAACTTTGCTAGAAGTCTGAGATCTTCTTCAGAGAGCAGTTAGTGCTCCCCAGGTCGAACCTTCAGACAGCTGGGGGCGTGCCTTTAGTATTGCTGCTGCCAAGGATATGGAATAAGTTGCCGGTCAGCCTCAGACAACTCACCTACTCTTAGCACTTTCAAGAGCCATCTGAAAACCTATCTTTTCAAGCACATTAGGTTAATGCTTTTTTGTTTTATTCTGTAGTTAGACGTGCTGCTTTTATTTTTTATCTTATTATTTTTGTGCTGTAGATTTTCTTATTAATGTTGTTCGAATGAATCACATGTATAAAGGAATGTAGCGTGAGATCAAGCGCAATGAGTAATTTGTTGAATTAGAATTGCGCTATAGAAATGCAATCCTTAGTAGTAGTAGAGTAGTAGTAGTAAGTAGTGTAGGGACGTAATCAATACATAGGCCGTTAAGCCTTTCAATGTCCCCTGTGTTATTTTACTTTTATGACAGGGTTGAAACTGCATGCAATATAAATTTTCCTTCTTTTCATCAAGCTTCTTAAACTGTACTTTATTTCAAGTCTTCATCCAGCAAATTCTTAAAAACATTAGTATTTTTAGCAAATTTAAGTGCAGTTGGCAAACTGTTCCAGTTAGCAATAACTCTGTTACTGAACTTGAATCACCCATATTAGTATGAAACTGCTTAACAAATATTTTGCCTTCCGAATGTTCTTGTTCTATCTGTTTTAACTGCCTCTTGCAGCAGCTCGTTCTTCTCTTCTCTATCTTAATGTCTTTTCCTGTGTCAGTTCTTTTTCTTCTACAGGGGCAGATCCAGGGGGGGGGGGGGGGGGGGGGGGGGGGGGGGGGGGGGGAGGGTTACAGGGGTTCCGGAACCCCCACCCCCACCCCCTAAAAAAAAAAAGGAGAAAAACGCTCAGCGGTCGGTACATGCACGGAACATGGGAGTGCAAAACGTCCAGTGCCTGTGGTACGAAAACACCCATGTGCCTATTCGATGAGAGATAACTCTGCGCGCGTACGAGTGACGTTTCCCGCACGTGTTTCAAACAGTGTTTGAATCTGAGCGATTTCAGCTTCCGTTGAGCAACCATGCCCAAGCGAAAATATTTAATAGCTGCAGATGCTGCTGAGAGAAGAAGCTTCAGTGTTTTTTTCAGCAACATCTTCGATGGTAAGTGCTTTTTGTTTTTGATACTCAGATTCAGAATGATATTGTGCGTAAATTGAATGGATGAAATTTGATTTTCGAGATGTGCTTTCCGACAACTTCAAGATTTTGTTTTACAGGATTTTTTTTTTATGAGGAATGATTTTTTGTAGACCCCAAAATGTGTTTTTTTAACTCGGCACATTTACTAGGAAAACAATGCGAGTCAAAACCAAGAAAAGATAACTCCATGTTTAGTACGAAAGATCGCACATTGTCAGTCTGAGCTGGTCTGTTTGGCTGAAATTAACTTAACTATCGACCCCAGCATCAAATAGACAAAGACATTGTATTTCATAGGTGTTTTTTATAAGAAATGATTTTGTGTGTGCATGAACCCCAATATGTTTTATAATCAGCATATTTACTGACAAAGCATTACGAGTCAAAGCCAAGAAAAGATAACTCCATTCATGTTTACAGTGTGTTGACTTTATTTTTCTGGCTTTTGTTCGACTTGGCGAGCAATTGGATGCACGAGCTGTGTACATGTATGCACGAAATAAAGGTTAGATCTCACTTATTGGTAGATTATGTTTTGAACGCGGCCAAGCAAGTGTAATAGAGGGCATTATTAGTCCACATATACTGACTGCATATTTGGTTAAAAGTAACTAATAATGTAATACACGTATGTATACAGATGATTTGGAGATCAGTCAAGATTGCCTGCCACAAGAACAGACCTATGAAGGTGATGAAGCAGCTGGATATTCAGTGCCGGCATCAGCTACAATTTCTGGAGATCATCCTCAACAAAGGCTGAGGGAATCGGACACAGCAGAAACTGTGTGTTCTCCTAGCCCATCAGGTATGCACACCGTTTTCTTTTTTTTTTTTTTTTTTTGCTCAGGGTCAAAGGTCAAGGTCGTTATGACCTTGAGATTTTTTTTGAGAGCAAAAACATTTCTCCGCATGATCAGGAAGCGGTGGCTAAAGTGGGTAATCAGTAATACATATGACCTCTATCTCCTATATATGTGAGTATGATGCCCAACATATTTGTTTTGACCTTGACTTTGGCTCAAGGTCAAGTTTGTTAGTTTGATTTATTTACATCTTTGCAAACAGAGAGTGGTAAGTAAAGCTAACGAAATGTTAGGTATCATAAAAAGAAGTTTTACTTATTTAGATAAAGATACTTTTTGAAATTATACAAAGCTTTCGTCAGGCCACATTTGGAGTATGCAAATGTGATTTGGAGCCCTTTTTAAAAGTGTCAATCAATAATGTTAGAAAAAGTTAAAAGACAAGCTACCAAATTGTTAAAGCATTGCAAAAACTTATCGTATAATGAAAGATTGAAACATTTGAATCTGCACTCGCTGAGGGGAAGAAGGATCAGAGGTGACCTAATTCAAGTTTATAAGATCTTAATGGCTATGATGATATTGACATTGAGACTTTCTTTTCTATTGCACAACTTGCGAGTACTAGAAAGTCTGAAGGAAAGATTTTTATAAAGCACTGTAACACTAATCAATGTAAAATTTCATTTTCATATAGAGTTGCTAACCACTGGAACAAATTACCTGCTACCATTAAATTTGCACCTGATATTAATACTTTCAAGAATTTTCTAGATAATGATTCAAATTTAGAGAACTGTTCTATGATTGTGATGGATTGCAATGAAGATGGTGATTAATTCTAGCATGCCATCTGACCCAAAAAAGTGAAGAAATTGAGAGGGACACGTGATAGACCGCGAGGTCTAGGCTAATGAAGCCAGTTACTACTACTGCTACTACATACTACTACTAAATGCTGGGGTTTTTTGCTTACATCCAATTAAAAATTAATTCCTGTTTTAAGTTAATGTTGATAGATAGGCTTGGTTGTTTGTTTTTTTTTTCTTTCTATTAGTCTGTTTTAAAGCATGGGAGGACTTCTGAAACGTATGCAATCTCGGAGTGCCTTCTTGTTGAATTTTGTTACGTTTGGTGATGAAAAAAAATTATTGATGGAACAGACTGACAGTACAGAAACAGAGTGGGGAGAGGTGTAAGGCATGCAATGCATGCACCTTAAGGTTTTAATGTAAGTTGAACAGTAAGCCCAGTCCCACAAATGTAAGGCAATCATCAGGCTCTATATACGATTGGAATACGCTTGAATGGCTTACCATCTTGTTTTCATTTGGGGGGGCTTGGTCCCCTTTTTTGAAATCCTAGTTCCAACACTTGTATAAACAGGGGTCTAGTCTGAGAACGCATGCATCTAAAATCAAGCTCAGACTTAAAAGATCCTGACGCTGATGTCCAGAGTTGATGTCAGTGCCGGCTACAGATACATACCCAGCAGGCACCAAATGGGTAGCAGAATCTTCAAAATGATGAAAGCGGCTGCCCTTAAAACTTAAAGATGTAAAAAAAATAAATGCACACTCATATCCTCACTTGTCAGTGTACAGTTACATGGTAACTCTACACCAAAAACAGCCAAAATTACATATATATGCATTTTAGTACCTCCGCCAAGGAGGTATTATGTGACAGATCTAGCTTGTCTGTCTGTCAGTTTGTTTGCCTGTCTGTCTATCAAGAAAATATCTCAAAAATCATATTGCTGTAAAAGCTTGTGAATAATACCTTTTCCTGTTTTGTGTGTCTACAGGACTGTCTGACTTCAAGTCACATTTCAAGTCTATGGATTTTGGTCTTTGCCTTGGTAATCCCTTCCAATGAAGAAGAGAAACTTCATCTTCTTACAGAGCACTGGACACCTTCCAAGGATTTCCTTTTTCCTGCCACTATTACAGTGCAACAAAAAGAGAAGGTTTCAGGGGCTGTGGCTGGACATTCATCCATGGCTTGTTTATTTCCCCAGCACTTGATGGTGCTTTGTGCAAATACTGTGCACTGTTTGCTGCTGGAGGCAGCTTAGGACAGTTGGTGACAACCCCTTACCAGAATTGGAACAAGTGCGCTGATGATCTGAAGAAGCATGCAGAAAAGAAGTACCACTCAGATGCCATGCTAAAAGCAGAAAACTTCGTAGAACACATGAAAAATCCCTGCAAAGGCATTGATGTCAGTCTGAATCAAGAAGCTGAAGTTCAGGAAGCCGTCAACTGGAAGGTACTTTCCAGTGTCTTTCAAACAGTTCTGTTGTGTGGCAGACAGGGTCTTGCTTTGAAAGGTCACCGTGATGATGACATTCTGCTAGAAGGCAACACCAGCAACTTTAATGCTCTCATAAGATTTCGCATAGAATCTGGAGATGAAATTCCATGGAGTCATTTAGATACATGTGACAGCAGTGCCACCTACATCTCAAAGGAGACCAAAACAAACTGATCCAGATCCGGGTGACCAGATCAGGGGAAAACTCCTGGCTGAAATCCAGGAGGCAAAGTACTTTTCAGTCCTTGCTGATTAAGTCATGGATTCCTCGAACTGGGAACAAATGTCAATAGTACTTCGCTACGCTGACTCATTTCAGCAGATTCGTGAGGTGTTTCTTGCCTTTGTGTCATGTCACAACATCACTGGAGAAATGTTGGCCGGCCTGATCCTGAAGTGCCTCGAGGACTGGAATTTAGATGCCATTAATATCAGAGGTCAGAGCTATGATGGGGCATCTAACATGGCGGGCAAATTCAAAGGCGTTCAGGCGAGACTGCAAGAGAGGAATGAAAAAACTCTGTATTTTCATTGTGCATCTCACTGCCTCAACCTGTGCATAGTGAAAGCATGCTTGGTGCCAGCAGTCAAGAACATGCTTGGTATCCTAAAAGAATTGGCCCTCTTCTTTTCCAGTTACCCCAAAAGACAGGAAACTTGAAGCAGTCATTGAAACAGGCAAACCAGACACTGAGACAGCAAGAAAAAGAAGCTGGTGGATCTATGTCGCACACGCTGGACAGAGGGACACCATGCGTTTGAAACGTTTGCTGTGCTTTCACAAGTTGTGTTGATTGTTTGTGTCAAATGGCACATGGCACTGAAGATGACAGTGAAGAATGGGACAGCGACACCATCACCAGAGCTTGTGGCTTGCTATTCTCCATCAGTGACAGCAGTTTTCTTGTGGCTTTTGTGGTTGTGCGGAGGTGCTTGCAGTACCTCCAGCCTCTGACTGCTAAACTTCAGAAAACGGCAAGGGACATTGTTCATGCCTATGGAGAAATAGGCAATGTTGCTGAAAGAATCCAAGGGCTACGAATAAATATCGAAGATGTGCTCAAAGAAGCATGGTTGAGAGAAGCCGTGAGCATGGCAGAAAACTTCAACACCACCCTGTTTATGCCACGACGAGCTGGGAGGCAGACTCTGAGCGAGAACCACCCAGCAGACACTGAAGAAGACTACTTTAGGACCTCGATCGCTGTGCCATTTCTGGATCATCTGACCACACAAATGACTGACAGGTTAAAAAAATGCTGAGCTTGCCAAGGATGGACTCCAGCTTGTTCCAGATAACCTTGTCCAGCTACCAGGACCATGCTTGACAGTTCCAGAAGGCGTTCAGGCCTTGGCCACTCTGTGGGACACTGACTGGCCAGATTATGAAAGCCTGCCTGCAGAGATCCACAGGTGGTCCACTAAGTGGAGGAAAGTTGCACAGGAGAGACCTCCCAGTGTTCCATCTACAGTTCAAAGCAGCCTCCGGGAGTGTGATGCAGACTTTTACCCCAACATCCACTGCCTGTTAAGACTTCTGTGCACCCAGCCAATCACAACAACAGAAACAGAATGTGAAAGAACAATTTCTCAGCTCCGCACACTGAAGAACTATCTGCGATCAACTATGACAATAGAGAGGCTGAATGGACTTGCCCTTATAAAAATTCACAGCGACATCCCAGTGCACATTGAAGCAGCAGTTGACTCATATGCCTTAAAGCACAGATCACAGATGAAACTGCTGCCCCAAAACCTCCTACGACAGTAAGGAAACCACTCAGCTTTGTGGTGAGTCAGTATGTTACTTTATTAGCTCATTATTTGATCATTTTACATAACTTTTGCCTTGTCCATTACAACTGCATTTAGCTTCCAGGAATGGCCTCCTGAGCCTCCAAATTTGCGTTTTTTCAACAGCTTCAGGAGGGCTTCATCCCTCTGACACCCCAACAGGTCAATAATAGTCAACAATGACGGCTGACCTACAATTTTGAAGATTGAAGACAGCTGATGCAGTACGTGACGGAGTTTGTCAATGTAGATCTGGACTGGCGCCTTCAAAATCGCAGTTTGTTTAGTACAAGCTAGTGAATAAAATCTCTGGAATAAACACCAGTGTAGCAGGGTCACCGGTCACCGGCTTGGCCCCCACATGTTACACGCTAGACCGCTGACTTCCTCAGTGGCCTACAAGATGAGTGAACATGTACCTGTGGTAAACGCAGTAGCTTGTAAGAGTTCGTTGTAGATCCTGTGGTAGGTGTTCAGCTTGCAGACGACAAAATTCACCAGGCGGAATTGAAACGAAGAGGATCCTTTTATTTACAAACATTGAAGAATATCGGAACAACAAACAGCTATCAACTGCTTGGTAGGCCCCGTCACCTTGGCAACTATTCCGCTTCTTATAGATGATATGTTCTTAGGTCGCGCAATAGCGGACCCGCGCAATAGCGGCCCAGCACCAACTGACCTTCGGGTTCGGTAAGTCGTACAGGAACTCAATCGTACGTGCAGCAGCCGATATTGGTCTAACGGCAGTTTTTCATCGACTAAACTCAAACTCGGTCGCTACTGTGTTGGACAGTGACCAGAACTCTTCAGCCACTCTCATTTCAGTTTTCCACAGTCACACAGCTCTCATCCTTTTATATATTATCTAAAGAATATTCTCGAACATTCTTTTCTAGAATATTCTGCATATCGGTAACTCAACCAATATAATCGCGGCATGCTTACGAGCGAATGCGATTCGACCAGCTTCTGCAACATTCTCGAACCTTCAGTAATGCACTAGGCTAGCAGCTTACCGAAGCCTGGTAAACATTCTATCATAATCTCGAATATTCCAATCGCATTATCAATCGATCTGAAAACGAAACTGAACAATTATGAATACTTTCACTTTCCAAATGTTTTAGATTAACAACAGCACAGCACTGACCGAAAAAAACGGAGATCTAAAAGCGAGAAGTAAAAGAAGGCTTGCAACTCAGCAT
>CM031606.1:62656468-62663968 GCA_018398815.1 Conus ventricosus | reverse complement strand
CACGCATGCCATACATACGTAAAAGCACACACGAACAGTCCTGCAGGCGGCATCAACACCGTCCTCTCTCTCTCTCTCTCTCTCTCTCTCTCTCTCTCCTCTCTCTCTCTCTCTCTCTCTCTCTCTCCTCTCTCTCTCTCTCTCCTCTCTCTTCACTCCACACCACACACACACACACACACACACACACACACACACACACACACACACACACACACAACAATCACCACGGACAAGCGCGCACACACACACGCACGCGCGCGCGCGCATGCCACATACATACGTAAAAGCACACACAAACAGTCCTGCAGGCATCGACACCGGCCACTCTCTCTCTCTCTCTCTCTCTCTCTCTCTCTCTCTCTCTCTCTCTCTCTCTCTCTCTCTCTCTCTCTCTCTCTCTCTCTCTCACACACACACACACACACACACACACACACACACACACACACACACACACACACGTCCCCGCGCGCGCGCGCTCACGCCCACACACATACACGTATGCCGTGTATATATATAATATATATATATATATATATATATATATATATATATATATATATACGCAACTACACCATCTGCGCCTTCTCATCATCCACACTCTCACTCATCTCCCGGCTCTCTCTCTCTCTCTCTCTCCTCTCTCTCTCTCTCTCCTGTCTCTCTCTCTCTGTCTCTCTCTGGGTTTGCCACTCCACATGCACACATATATACGTGCGCGCGCACACATACAATACACTCGCATGCCATATACTTATACACGCGCACGTATACACGCAAAAGCATGCACGCACCCATGCACACACACCACCCTCTCAAAATCTCTCATCTCTCTCCTCTCCTCTCTCTCACTCTCCATCTCCTCCTCTCTCACTTCCGTCTCTCCCGTCCTCTCTCTCTCTCTCTCTCTCTCCTCTCTCTCTCTCTCTTCCTCCGTGTCTCTTTCTACCCCTCGCTCTCTCTATGTGCACAACAGACGCACGCACGCACACACGCACGCACGCACGCACGCACCACACACACACACACACACACACACACACACACACACACACACACTTGCCTTCACTCTCACACTCTCTCACCGACTCCTCCCTCGTACCAGTTTGTGACAGTGGCTACGAATTGTCGCCATCTGTGCGTGGGTTATCACACCGACAGGCAGCCCTGTGATTGATACAGGCGGAGATATCGAACAGATCTGAACACTCGCCAATAATTGGCGGACACCTTGCCGAAGCCATTCCGCCCCCTGAAGCAGCTATGGAGGTCAGTAAGCTTAGTTTTGTCCCAGTTTATTTTCTTTCTTATTTTGCCTGAATGTAAATCTAATTCCCCTTATTTTGCTACCTGCTTTGTTAATTTAAAAAACATTGTGCCGTTGAAAGGAACAAAACAGACTTAGTAATACCTGAGAACAATCTATAAAAAGTAGTTTTTTTTAATGATAATAATGATAATGATAAAGAGAAAGAGAGAAGAATTAAATGAAGGAAGAAGCAAACAGAAAAAGAAAATCTGAGAGAGAAAGGTAATTTAGTTTTCTGATTCAAATTGTTAGCAATGAAGTCAGTATTACTGTCATTTGTGCTTTGATTCTGAAGCGTATCATGCTAATGGCTGACAGAGAGATACGCTCTGCATTATTGAAAACATTGGTTATATCTTTTGGTTGATTAAAACAGACCCCCTTTTTTGCTTTTCTCGGCTGTCGAGATCACGAATTTTTCATTTTTCGTTAGCCTCTAAATTCATTGAATAATTACGGCGATAGATGTACAGATTGAGTTTTAGATGTCAGCCAGCTGATCTCTTGGTTAGTTGATTGGCTGACAAAAATAACTCCCTCCCATTCACCTCCTTCTCTCCATCTCCTATCTTGCACTCCCCCCCCCCCCCCCCCCCCCCCAGCCTCTCGAGGCGTTAAAGGAGGATAGCGACATACGACATTGTTTTTGTTTTAGAATATCGTTTTGAATTTTTGGTAAGTGAAGACGCTAGTCTAAATCCAGTCGTCGTCGACCCGTCCCTTGTGTCCATTTTAATTCGACAGCTAAGGGATTATAATCACTGACTCCTCACCCCCCCCCCCCCCCCTCTCTCTCCTCTCTCCTCCCAGTCCGTCACTACGACCCTTTTACCGGTTTGACAATTGGTACTGCTCGTTGAAATGTTGTTCCACGTAAATTCTGAGGGACTGAGATCCGCTGTTTTGTTTTTCTCTTTGTCATCTCTGATGTAGTGAATAATAAATGAGAGGCAATTTTCAGCACAATAGAAGTATGTCTATTTCTCTTTGTCATCTCTGATGTAGTCAATAATAAATGGAGAGGCAATTTTCAGCACAATAGAAGTATGTCTATTTCTCTTTGTCATCTCTGATGTATGAATAATAAATGGAGAGGCAATTTCAGCACAATAGAAGTATGTCTATTTCTCTTTGTCATCTCTGATGTAGTGAATAATAAATGGAGAGGCAATTTTCCAGAAACAAATAGAAGTATGTCTATTTCTCTTTGTCATCTCTGATGTAGAATAATAAATGGAGAGGCAATTTTCAGCACAATAGAAGTATGTCTATTCTCTTTGTCATCCTAATGTAGTGAATAATAAATGGAGAGCAATTTTCAGCACAATAGAAGTATGTCTATTTCGGGGCGTGTAAGGCAGCTGGTTAGCTAGATGATTTTGTGTTTTGGATCTGTTTGTTTCAAATGTATTTCATTTAGTTTTCATTCATTTGCTTGTATCATTATCGTTAGTTTCAACGTATGTCCACGGTAGTGTGAAAAAACAACTGATCTTACACTATCATACAGAAGTCCTTTCACATACCTTTCCCCTGATCCTCCCTAGATCCATCTCCCAACTTCTCCCTTCTTCCATCCTCCTTCGTTCTTCTCTCAGACTACCGCTCTTCACTATTCCACTATTCCCCTCCTTTACGCCCCCCCCCCCCCCTTTTTTTTAAAACTTAAAAATCATTATACATTTATATGTTTATATTATTCTTTCTTTCAGGTCACTTTCCATTTGATTTTTTATATCTTATAATTGTTTATGGTACAATTTTTCATGATTAGATGACTTTTGTTTTGAATTAAACATATGTTTAAAACTCTAAAACAAAACACAAAAAAACAACCGAACTAAGTTGATACAGTATTAGTACTTTTTGAAAATTATTTTTCAGTTTGTGAGAATTCTCTCTCCCTCAGCACCCCCCCCCCCCTCTCTCTCTCTCTCTCCCCCCCCCCCTCTCTCTCTCTCTCTCTCTCTCTCTCTCTCTTCTCTCTCTCCTCTCTCTCTCTCCTCTCTGTCTCGTCTCTTACTCTCTTCTCTCCCTCTGGTGTGTGTGCGTGCGCGCGCGAGCGCGTGCGTGCGTGCGTGCGTGCATGTTCTCCCCCTCGTTCTCTCCGTCGCGTCCTTTTCTGTCTACTCTCTCTCTCTTTGTGGTGTGTGTGTGTGTTAGTGTGTGTAAGCGCGTCCGTGCGTGAGAGAGAGAGAGACAGTGTGTGTGTGAGAGAGAGAGAGAGAGAGAGAGAGAGAGAGAGAGAGAGAAGAGAGAGAAGAGAGCGAGTCTGCAAATGTGTGCAAGCGTACATGCATGCATGCGTGTTGTGTGTGTGTGTCTGTGTTGTGGCGTTCCCTTGAGACCCATATATTATCCCACCTTAAGGTCCTAGAAACAAAGACAGCAGACAAACATCCGCCTTTAGGTCTTCAACAGACAAACATCTAACCAGAAGTCTTCAATAAACAAGACAAACATCCACCCTGAAGTCTTCAGCAGACAAGCATTCACCCTGATGTCTTCAACAGCCAAACATCCACTCATGTCTTCAACAGACAAATATCCACCCTGATATATTCAACAGACAAACATCCACCCTGAGGTCTTCAACAGACAAACATCCACCCTGAGTCTTCAACGGACAAACACTCGCCCTGAGGTCTTCAACAAACACTCGCCCTGAGGTCTTCAACAAACAAACATCCCCTGATGTCTTTAACGGACAAACATCCACCCAGATGTCTTTAACAGAGAAACATCCAACCTGAGGTCTTCAACAGATAAACATCCACCTGAGTCTTCAACAGACAAACATCCACCCTGAGGTCTTTAACAAACATCCGCCTTGAGTCTTCAACAGACAAACATCCACCGTGATGTCTTTAACAGACAAACATCCACCCTGATGTCTTCGACAGACAAACATCCGCCCTGATGTCTTCAACAGACAAACATCCACCCTGATGTCTTCAACAGACAAACATCCACCCTGATGTCTTTAACAGACAAACATCCACCCTGAAGTATTCAACAGACAAACATCAGCCCTGAGGTCTTCAACAGACAAACATCCACCCTGATGTCTTCAACAGACAAACATCCACCCTGATGTCTTCAACAGACAAATATCACCCTGAGGTCTTCACCAGACAAACATCCACCGTGATGTCTTCAACAGACAAATATCCACCCTGAGGTCTTCAACGGACAAACATCCAATCTGATGTCTTCAACAGACAAACATCCACCCTGATGTCTTCAACAGACAAATATCCACCCTGAGGTCTTCAACAGCCAAACATCCACCCTGAGGTCTTCAACAGACAACATCCACCTGAGGTCTTCAACGGACATAACACTCGCCCTGAGATCTTCAACAACACTCGCCCTGAGGTCTTCAACAAACAAACATCCACCCTGATGTCTTTAACAGACAAGCATCCACCCTGATGTCTTCAACAGACAAACATCCGCCCTGATGTCTTCAACAGACAAACATCCACCCTGATGTCTTTAACAGACAAGCACCCACCCTGAGGAATTCAACAGACAAACATCCACCCTGATGTCTTCAACAGACAAACATCCACCCTGAGGTCTTCAACAGACAAACATCCACCCAGATGTCTTCAACAGACGAATATCCACCCTGATATATTCAACAGACAAACACCCACCCTGAGTCTTCAACTGACAAACATCCACCCTGGTGTCTTCAACAGACAAACATCCACCGTGATGTCTTTAACAGACAAACATCCACCCTGATGTCTTCAAGAGACAAACATCCACCGTGATGTCTTCAACGGACAAACATCCACCCTGATGTCTTCAACATTCAAACATCCACCCTCAGGTCTTCAACAGACAAACATCCACCGTGATGTCTTCAACAGACAAACATCCACCGTGATGTCTTTAACAGACAAACATCCACCGTGATGTCTTCAACAGACAAACATCCACCCTGATGTCTTCAACAGACAAACATCCACCCTGATGTCTTCAACAGACAAACATCCGCCCTGAGGTCTTCAACAGACAAATATCCACCCTGATGTCTTCAACAGACAAATATCCACCCTGAGGTCTTCAACAGACAAACATCCACCCTGAGATCTTCAACAGACAAACATCCACCCTGAGGTCTTCAACAGACAAACATCCACCGTGATGTCTTCAACAGACAAACATCCGCCCTGATGTCTTCAACAGACAAATATCCACCCTGATGTCTTTAACAGACAAACATCCACCCTGAGGTCTTCAACAGACAAACATCCATCCTGAGGTCTTCAACAACAGACAAACATCCAATCTGATGTCTTCAACAGACAAACATCCACCCTGATGTCTTCAACAGACAAACATCCACCGTGATGTCTTTAACGGACAAACCTCCGCCCTGATGTCTTCAACAGACAAACATCCACCCTGATGTCTTCAACAGACAAACATCCACCCTGATGTCTTCAACAGACAAACATCCGCCCTGAGGTCTTCAACAGACAAATATCCACCCTGATGTCTTCAACAGACAAATATCCACCCTGAGGTCTTCAACAGACAAACATCCACCCTGAGATCTTCAACAGACAAACATCCACCCTGAGGTCTTCAACAGACAAACATCCACCGTGATGTCTTCAACAGACAAACATCCGCCCTGATGTCTTCAACAGACAAATATCCACCCTGATGTCTTCAACAGACAAACATCCACCCTGAGGTCTTCAACAGACAAACATCCATCCTGAGGTCTTCAACAACAGACAAACATCCAATCTGATGTCTTCAACAGACAAACATCCACCCTGATGTCTTCAACAGACAAACATCCACCGTGATGTCTTTAACGGACAAACCTCCGCCCTGATGTCTTCAACAGACAAACATCCACCCTGATGTCTTCAACAGACAAACATCCACCCTGAGGTCTTCAACATACAAACATCCACCCTGATGTCTTCAACAGACAAACATCCAGCGTGATGTCTTCAACAGACAAACACTCGCCCTGATGTCTTCAACAAACATCCACGCTGATGTCTTCAACAACAAACACCACCATGATGTCTTCAACAGACAAACATCCACCATGATGTCTTCAACAGACAAACATCCACCCTGATGTCTTTAACAGACAAACATCCACCCTGATGTCTTCAACAGACAAATATCCACCCTGAGGTCTTTAACAGACTAACATCCACCCTGAGGTCTTCACAGACAAACATCCACCCTGAAGTCTTCGACAGACTAACATCCACCCTGAGGTCTTCAACAGACAAATACCCACCCTGAGGTCTTCAACAGACAAACATCCACCCTGAGGTCTTTAACAGACTAACATCCACCCTCATGTCTTCAACAGACAAATATCCACCCCGAGGTCTTCAACAGACTAACATCCACCCTGATGTCTTCAACAGACAGACATCCACCCTGAGGTCTTCAACAGACTAACATCCACCCTGATGTCTTCAACAGACAAACATCCACCCTGAGGTCTTCAACAGACAAACATCCACCCTGATGTCTTCAACAGACAAGATAAACATTGTCCTCGAGGTCTTGAACACACGAACATCCACCCCTTGGACTTTGAAAGACAAGACTAACATCCATCCTGAAAAAGTGTCCGTCAGGAAAGACAAAGTCACTCTAAGATCTTCAACATCCAGGACTGTCCGCAACAGGCCCCGAGGTGCTCAGCGAAAAAGACCGGAAGGTTACGATGATACACTGAAAGATAATTTCCTAGGGTT
Organism: Conus ventricosus; assembly: GCA_018398815.1. Classification (NCBI taxonomy): domain Eukaryota; kingdom Metazoa; phylum Mollusca; class Gastropoda; order Neogastropoda; family Conidae; genus Conus; species Conus ventricosus. The sequence continues at coordinate 62,656,903 of CM031606.1, read as the reverse complement.
TTCTTTCTTTAAAAACACACACAGACACACACACACACACACACACACACACACACACACACACACACACACACACACACACACACACACACCTGCAGTCGCTCTGCTTCTGGAGCTGGGAGATCGGAATGTCTATGGTTGTACATCTTTGTTTCTGTGACAGGCAAGACTAGTTCTGGCAGTGGCGTGCGCGCTCGTGGGCTCCACGATGGCGCAGTCAGCGCCGTGCTCCGACGTCAACACAGGAGCTGCGCCAAATAGTAAGATCGAAACTCAGAGAGAGAAAGAGAGAATGGATCTATTGTCATTTATTATGAGAGATAATGATGGTGACGATGATGAGGACGATGATGATGATGGTGATGATGATGGAAGTCTTAATATGTAACAGAAAAGTGATTACACACTTTTTGTCTCATCCAGCGTTTGAACTGG
>CM031606.1:62618968-62643968 GCA_018398815.1 Conus ventricosus | reverse complement strand
TGCGTGCGTGCGTGCGTGTGTGTGTGCAGGTTTACAAAGGCCGCACCACACTTGACGGCTTGCCGGTCAACAAATGGTCAAGCTGTGTGTACTGGAAAGATTCCCACGCCAAGTTTACGCTGGATTACTACTTCACCGGTCAGTCTGTGGGGCTTTGCTGCCACTGGTCATTGTCACCTACTGTTAGTGTCTTTTAAATGGGCAAAACTTACCATCCATGTCTGAACCATGAAGCAACAATCACAACCACATCAACCTCAATAAAATAATAATAACAACAATAATAAGAAGAAGAACGATGGTGATGTTAACAATAATAATTATAATGATAATGATAGTGGTGATGATGATGATACTACTACTACTACTACTACTACTACTACTACTACTATACTACTACTACTACTAAAAATGATGATAATGATAACAATATCAACAAAAATAATGATAATGTACGACTATTAATAATAATGGTAATAATGATAACAATAATACAGATAATAATAATAATGATAACAGTGATGATAATGACAATAATAGTAATAATAATAGAGAAGAAGAGGAGGAGGAGGTCCAAAAGTGGAGGACGAGGAGTATAGAGAAGAAGAAGAAAAAGAAGAAGAACAACAAACAACAACTAAAACAACAACAACAACAACAAACCGATAGCAATTGCAGCAGCACAACTGCCACCACCATCACCATCTTTTTCTTTTACACAAACTTTGAAAACCTAGGGCATGGAGTGACACACGCGCCTACCCGGACACATACCCAACCACTAAAACATTTATATGCGCATGAACACAGAAGCATGCACATAAGACACACAAGCTCGTTGGCACACGTGCACGTGCGCGCACAACACAGACAACACACACACACACATCACACACGCGCACACACTCATGAATAGATATATGCGCGTGCGCGCGCGCACACACACACACATACACGTGCGCACGCACACGTAAACACAAAGACACAACGCACACACGCATGCATTCACACACGCAGACATGCACGTACGCACACGCACACCCACACAAACAGACACACGCACACACACAAAACAACATAACACCACAGAATAGCGCACCCACTTACACATAAACACACACACCACACAACGCAGCACTTTCCTGTACATATCCATTAAATAGACAGACGAAATTCTCTCTCTCTCTCTCTCTCTCTCTCTCTCTCTCGTCTCCCTCTCGCTCTCACACGCACACACACACACACACACACACACACACACACACACACACACACACACACACACACACAGAGGCACACGCACAGACATGCACACATGCACACACACACACACACACGCACGCACGCACGCACGCCAGAGTAGAAAAAATGACCGGAAGTTCTCGCCAACTGTAGAAGATACGGAAAGAATGTTAGCGCAGGCGTGAAAAATAAGATAACACAGAAAATCAAAGTTTGTTCAAGACAACAAGGTTGTGTAAGAAAAGGCTGGCACTCTCGTGAAGTTAAAAGAGATTTTAGGTAGGGAAACGGGAAAGGGGGGAGGGGCAACGTTTCAACATGCGTAAAGGTCCTTGTACCGTTAACTTGGCTCAGTTTAAAACTACCAATAAACTTTTGCCTTTTGCCTTGCCAGATAATTACCAGCAATTCTCAACAATATTTCTAATAATATCTGTATCAGGTCCATCAATTCCTAGTCATCTGTTTGTGTATTTGTTTTTCTTCTTCGTGACGAAAGGAAGGGACCACTGAAATTGTACATTTGAAACAAAAGCCAGCTTAATTGGAAATTTAAGATAGGTTCTTTTAAAGCAATAAAAAGACGTTGGTATTAACATTTTTCATTTTATAAATTGTATAAGACACATATCCGAAAACGCTTTTTAAAAAAGTGTGTAACTTTACACATCTTGTCTGCTACCTCCAACTCCTGCGTTCTTGGTGGTTTTGTTCTTTTATGGTAATTTTTAACGAAAATTTTTCGTTATGTTTACAATCTACTTCTGTCCACACTTTACGACTTAACTACTTTACAAATCCTATGATAACACAATACCCTACAACGGCAATCGTCTACTGGACAACAGCAATAATACGTCCAACTTTGCACAAAAACTTTTCCTGTTTGTTAATTTTTTTAAACTGCTACTCGTTTTCTCCTTTTCAGGCCGGATATACCTCACAAAATCTATGTGATAGTAGTTGATTATTACTGATGAAATGATGACTCATGAAGAGTGTCAATTATGATTCATAAAATGTCTTAATTATGGCTCACAGAAATTAATAGAAAGCTGTGACCCATGTGCGTTTGTTGGCTTGTAGTGCAGTAAAAGACTGTCTTTGAAAGTGCAAAATTAGCAGAAGTAGAACTAACAGCTCTAATCACCTGTTTTTACTATCCATGGCGTTAAGGGTGAATAAGAATCATTCCCTTCATTTTTACTCATTATCTGTGTCTTCACATTGTGAAAACTAGTGAAAATGATTTCCGCATGAAAAGGGGAAAATCACAACCGTTATGTCTTCACATCATGAAAACTAGTGAAAATAATTTCCACACGAAAAGGGAAAATCACAACCGTTTTTACAGAGGTGCTAGTCTTTTCTCGTGAAAGCAACACTCATTCCTGTTTTCATGACCATGGCCATTGTTTCTGTTGGAATAATGAAATAATCCCCCCCCCCCCCCCATTCTTGATTTCTTGAAGTTCGGGAGCTGCCATACAAACGAGGGTCTCACAAGAAGCACAACACCCATCCCCAGTTGTGGTCTGTTTGCAGTGCCAGGGTGGCAGACTCCCAGCGGGCTGGATCAGATCCCCGTGAGGGCTGACGTCCACGGTCAAACCCTTTTGCCCAATGGCACCAGCTGGAGTTTCCATCACATCTACATTTACGTCAACTTCGAGAAATACATCAGCGATACAGAAACCATCTTTCAGGTGATGACTGTTTGGGGACCTGTGTGTTGACGTGTTGGGGGAGGGGGGAGAGAGAGCTGATGCTGAGAACTGTGGTAGATTGAGATGTCTCAGCTGAGGGAGTGTTTTGGAAAACTGACTCCATAACGTCGCAAAGAAACTAACTTTTTGTTGTTGTTGCTAGACTGGTTTTTACTTGTGTGCCACGGTCAGTCTGTCTGTCGCTGTCTCTTTCTGTCTTTTCATCTCTGTCTCAATCTTCGTCTGTTTGTTCGTCTGCCTGTCTGTCTGTCTGTCTCTGTCTCTGTCACTGTGTGTGTGTGTGTGTGTGTGTGTGTGATGGAATAGTGTTTATATTATTTCGATATTGCTTTTGAGCTGCCATTAAAGTTATGGCGAACTGCATGGTAGCTGAAACGTGTGAGCCATGTCTACGTGAGCGATCAGGGAAACTGGTCTGCTAGCATCCGCATCAGATTCGAGGAGCTGGTCTGATTCCAATCGAAGACGATGACTATTTGCTCCTGCAGCACGCGTCTTATGTCCGTCTGTAAACGACAAATTTAGTTCAAACTGTAATCTGATTCCGCAGAATTATGACTTGTCATTCAACAAAAGATGCTTCAAGAAGAATGTGAAGTTTTATTTGTTTAGCTGACTCAACAACAGATCGATGAAGACAAATGTTGGATGGTATTTTCAGTAGGAGGTTATGCTGATTTGTTGAGCGGGCGCAGGGAAAGGCAATGGGTTTCTATTTTACAGCCATTCTTTTATCGTTTCTTTGTGAAAATATATGGTCCTTTGTCAATGTGTCAAAAACGGCAGGTCGGAGTGGCGAGAGAATAATAAATTGGCAAAAAAGAGAAGAAAATGTGTGCCCCGTATTACATATTCACTTACAATGCATACCATTCGTGCGTAAATGCCCGAAGAAAATGTGTGCCCAGTATTACATATTCACTTACAATGCATACCATTCGTGCGTAAATGCCCGATGAAAATGTGTGCCCGTATTACATATTCACTCACAATGCATACCATTCGTGCGTAAATGCCCGATGAAAATGTGTGCCCCGTATTACATATTCACTCACAATGCATACCATTCGTGTGTAAATGCCCGATGAAAATGTGTGCCCCGTATTACATATTCACTCACAATGCATACCATTCGTGCGTAAATGCTCGATGAAAATGTGTGCCCCGTATTACATATTCACTCACAATGCATACCATTCGTGCGTAAATGCCCGATGAAAATGTGTGCATCGTATTACATATTCACTCACAATGCATACCATTCGTGCGTAAATGCCCGATGAAAATGTGTGCCCCGTATTACATATTCACTCACAATGCATACCATTCGTGCGTAAATGCCCGATGAAAATGTGTGCCCCGTATTACATTTTCACTCACAATGCATACCATTCGTGCGTAAATGCCCGATGAAAATGTGTGCCCCGTATTACATATTCACTCACAATGCATACCATTCGTGCGTAAATGCCCGATGAAAATGTGTGCCCCGTATTACATATTCACTCACAATGCATACCATTCGTGCGTAAATGCTCGATGAAAATGTGTGCCCCGTATTACATATTCACTCACAATGCATACCATTCGTGCGTAAATGCCCGATGAAAATGTGTGCCCCGTATTACATATTCACTCACAATGCATACCATTCGTGCGTAAATGCCCGATGAAAATGTGTGCCCCGTTAGGGCCGTATTACATATTCACTCACAATGCATACCATTCGTGCGTAAATGCCCGATGTAAATGTGTGCCCCATATTACATATTCACTCACAATGCATACCATTCGTGCGTAAATGCCCGATGAAAATGTGTGCCCCGTATTACATATTCACTCACAATGCATACCATTCGTGCGTAAATGCCCGATGAAAATGTGTGCCCCGTATTACATATTCACTTACAATGCATACCATTCGTGCGTAAATGCCCGATGAAAATGTGTGCCCCGTATTACATATTCACTCACAATGCATACCATTCGTGCGTAAATGCCCGATGAAAATGTGTGCCCCGTATTACATATTCACTCACAATGCATACCATTCGTGCGTAAATGCCCAATGAAAATGTGTGCCCCGTATTACATATTCACACACAATGCATACCATTCGTGCGTAAATGCCCGATGAAAATGTGTGCCCCGTATTACATATTCACTCACAATGCATACCATTCGTGCGTAAATGCCCGATGAAAATGTGTGCCCCGTATTACATATTCACTCACAATGCATACCATTCGTGCGTAAATGCCCGAAGCTTTCGGGTACAACACAGTTTTAGCCCACAATGGAAAAACCAATGTCTGAATTAGATTAAAAACGAAGAAGACGTCATGATAGACGTGTCACTCTTAGCATGAATACTTTCCTGTGAAGTACTTTATTCATAGCAACAACAAAACAAAAATCTTGGCATTGATCGGGATTATTTGCCGTTTTCGTTATCATTGATATTTATCATCAAAACATTCTTGATCTTCGTTTTCTTCATCTAATACATTCATCATCAACATCAACAACAACAATAACAATAGCAACTACTAGTACTACTACCGTTGCTGCTGCTGCTGCTGTTGCTACTAGTACTACTACTACTACTCCCCCTGCTGTTGGTGCTTCTGCTGCTAATGCTTCTGCTGCTACTACTACTGCTGCCGTTGCTACTATTGCTGCTGCTGTTGCTACTACTACTACTACTACTACTACTACTACTACTACAACTACTACTACTACTACTACTACTACTACATACTACTACTACTACTACTACTATCATTACGGCTGCTGTTGTTGCTGCTGCTGCTACTACTGCTACAACTACTATCATTACGGCTGCTGCTACTACTACTACTACTACTACTACTACTACTACTACTACTACTATTACTACTATTACTACACCATAACAAATCTTTCCTTTCTCCTTCTCTTCATTGTTTTAAACATTCATCAATATTGTAGCTATTTGGAACATTCTAAGCTTTCCCCCTTCTTATCATCATCATCATCATCATCATCATCATCATCATCAACGAAATACTTTCCTTCATTTTCATTTGTTAACTTCGTTAACTGGGCAATTCGTGGCTTTACCACTTTTCATTGTCATCGTCGTTGTCGTCACCACCCACCACCACCACTACCATTTTCAATATCGTAATCATCGTCATCGTCATCGTCATCATCATCATCATCATCATCATCATCATTACCATCTCATCATCGTAACTGTTTTTTAAATTCTTGCTCCTGTTTTCGTTCTTGTTTTTCTTCAAATGTTTTTCTTGTTCCTGTTCTTGGTCTTCTCCTTGTTCTTTTTGTTCTTGTTCTTTTTGTTCTGGGTCTTTTCTTTCTTGTTCTTGTCCTCCTCCTCCTCCTCCTCCTCCTTCTCAGCATTGTTTTTGTAACCCTCAGACCCCACCGGGCGTGTACTGTGATAAGAGAACGAACACGAAGCAGCTGCCCAAACTTGGCACGCACTTCTACTACCGCGAGGAGATCTCTTCCCCACCTTCCACAGGGTCTGCCATCATCCAGGAGACGGACGTGAGTTATGCACACGCTCGCGGACATACTGACAAACAAACGGACTGACATTAACTTGGGCTGAGAAGAAGCACGCATATGCAACGATGGACAAGCAAACGGGTGGATAGGTTGAAAGAATGAAAGAGGAGAAAGCAGGTGTGAGAGAGACAGAGAGAGAGAGACACAGAGAGAGACTGACCGACCGACAGACAGACAGACAGAGATGTTTGTATAACAAATGACATAGATTGATTTATGACCATCTGATTCAACTTAACGCTAAAACGCGGGGCTATGCAAAATAGAATGAAACCTCATGGTAAATAGCTGGTCGAAATGTTTTCTGTATTTACACATTGGCAGAGAAATGGATTTAAATGAAAACAACCCCTAGAGGCATATGGACAAATGTAACTGTTCGATAGTGATAACTGCGTTTTTTGTCACAAAGGGAAGGATAGGATTGATGATATTGTTTTTTAACAGGTAAATGAGAACGTGTAACAGTATAAACTGACCAAAACATCTTATGTTGCAACGTTTTGTAACTGAACGGAAATGCATATATAACATTAAAAGCAGTGTGTGTGAGTGTGTGTGTGTTTATGTGTGTGTGTGTATATATATATATACTGATCCCGAAGCTTCTGTAGAGCAGATGACTGGGAATGCACAGTAGACCTTCAGAAAGGGAGAACCATCCGACGATCATCAGGAAGAGTGGCATGAGACCGGATATTGTTCTCCACTCAGGTTCATCGATACAAATGATTCTGATCGAACTCACTGCCATTCAAAAGCAGAATGGAGCAAGCGCACCTCAATAAGACTGAGAAGTATGCCAGTGTAGCGAGCAGCTTGAGGGAATCTGGCTTCCAGGCCCGGATCCTTGACACAGAATTTGGAGCAAGGAGATTTGTAGGCTCATCAGCCTACGACCTCATGAAACAGCTCGGGATTTCAGGTAAGAAGAGGACCCGGACCCTGAAGGCAATGGCAGAGGCAGCCAAAAAGAGTTCCAGTCGCATCTGGTGGAGGATGAACAAAAGTGAACTTCATAAGGCTTAATGTCCCTACTTAGAGCAGGTGTCCCGTTAGCAGTTGGGTAAGACATCCGTCTAAAAAGGCACGCCTTAAGACGCCCACCCATCCAAAAGTTGCGGATTCGAATCCCGGTCCCGCCAGGAAAAAAGAAAAAAAAAAGGTTGGCAGTCCAGGGGCATCTGGGACATGACTTGTATGCGGCCCGGCCCCCTTAGAATGTAAGGAGTTCAGGGCCGAAACACTTGTCTGAGGGGAGTTTCTTCTCAATGTACAGAGAGAGAGAGAGAGAGAGAGAGAGAGAGCTTTGTGTGTGTGTGTGTGTGTGTGGCTTGGATAAATTTTCTATTCAACAATATACCGCACAACGTGAATGTCTACTAATGGATACGGAAGTGTTAATAGATTTGTTTTGTTCCTCTCACTATACTAGTAATACCATCTACCAACGCTGTACAGTAATCGAACATATTTCAAGACCTATTGCTTATCCCGAGTCATTGTTTCCTAAATTCAGGTTGGCAGTTACCATATCTGCTATGATGATACAAATGAAAAGAACTTCTCCGATTTCATGAGATTTCATTCCCAAGACGGCTCATTGAAAGTAAATTAGTATGATTAGAATTGCGCATCAAGTTTATTTATAGCTATCAGCATAATGTGTCTGAAAAATCAATTATTTTATTTTGGAGTACTTCGCTTGTACTAATTAACGATGGACAGCAAATAAATGATTGTTGTTCTGTAGACTCACACCCTATGTTGCTTGCTACAATCATGCACAATGAAAAGAAAGCACAAATGTTTCCGTATGACAAAGAAAGAAGGGATCCGGTTACAGACTCTGTGTGTGCGCGCGCTCGCGTGCGTTCGTATGTGTGTGTGTGTGTGTGTGTGTGTGTGTGTGTGTGTGTGTGTGTGTGTGTGCGCGCGCATGTATGTGTGTGTTATTGATCTGTATCTCATATGCTATGTATATTATACTATGTATTTACATACCGTAATTGTTATGCCTTAGGACGCGCGTGCGGTATATGCACCCATGCACGTGAAGGTGCTCGATCACTGGGCTAACTCATGACTTGTCTTCTGGTCTGTCAGATCTGGTACGACTACGAGTTGCAGCTGGTCCGTTTCGATGAGCGAAGTCCGCCCTTAGGGGCGTCCACCGATTTCACCCTGTCCAAAGGCCCCTCACCACCATCCACGACTTCAGCGTCGGTACGGCAGATGATGGGGGTGGGGGATGAAGGTATAGGGGGTGGTCCTTAGTGCCTGAGGTTGTGACCTCTGACCTCTTTTTCCCCGCCTCTGTCACTTTCTGCCCCCCTCCCCTCCTCCTCCCCACCCCACCCCCCTCCCCGCTCCCCAGCCTTCTCTCTCTGTTTACCTGTCTGGCTGGCTGACTGGCTAGCTCTCTTTGTGTCTCTGTCTTCCCCTCTCTCCTATCTGTCTGTCTCTCTCTCTCTCTCCTCTCTCTCTCTCTCTCTCTCTCTCTCTCTCTCTCTCTCTGAAAAGTCTCTCTCTCTCTCTTGCCCGCGCGCGTCTCTCTCCCTATCTTTCTCTTCCCTGTCCCATACGCACATTTCCTCTCCTCCCTCTCATCTCTGTCCTTCCTCTCTCTGTCTTGTATCTCGCTTATTCCATCTCCTCTCTATCTGTCTGTCTGTTTCTCTATCTCATTGGGTGACCAAAGTACGCCTCTATTTGAATATGAATTTAGCTGAACCAAGGAGTTGATAACATAAAGTCTTTTTACTTGTTTTTTTCGCCAGCAATTTCGTGGACTGCAGATGGCAGAAATGGTCTGAACATATTCGTAATGGTGACAGATTTGATTTTTTATAGGGATTTCTGACATACTTATCACATGAAACTTACTTGAACATAGTGTTAGATCGGCATTTGAAACATGTAACAGCAAAATTTAGATGAGGAATATCTGAGTTACCTTGCCATAATGTTTGTGATTGGAATTGCCCTCTGTGTAGAGAATCACAGGCAATAGAAATACATTTTGTTTTTTGCTGCTGTTCTCTCAAAAGCATCAGAGAAAGGTTCATTAAGCCCCAATATTATAGACAGCCATTTTTGTTTAAACTAATCTACTCTGTCATCCACGTCCGCTAATGTCGTTAAATTGTTTTCATTGTTTCTGTAGAGAAATTGTACCTTCTTGAACATAAAATTGAACTTCATATTATGAAGACGATTTGCTTTATGATCGTATTGTATTTATACTTATGTACAATTGTTCTGCTTTGCATGTTCACACACCCCTTCATTAGTCTTTAGAGGCCAAGGCCGAGTATGAATAATCTTCTCTCCTCTCCCAATCTCTCTCTCTCTCTCTCTCTTCTCTCTCTTCTCTCTCTCTCTCTCTCTCTCTCTCCCCCTCTCTCTCTGTGTCACACACACACACACACATTCTCTCGCTTTCTCTCTCTCTTTCTCTCACTGTTTCTCACTTATTCTCTCTCTCTCTCTCTTCTCTCTCTCTCTCTCTCTCTCTCTCTCTCTTTCTCTCTCTTTCTCACCTATTCTCTCTCTCTCTCTCTCTCTCTCTCTCTCCTCTCTTCTCTCTCTCTCTCTCTCTCTACTCTCCTCTCTCTCTCTCTCACCTCGAGATCGAATGCGGCGATCTAGGAGATCGGAGGAAGGTGGGGGGGGGGGGGGGGGGGGGGGGGGGGGGACAGACGAGGGGAGAGTGGGGAAGGGGAAAGGCTGGAGTGGCCGGGTTAGAGCGGCAGGTGAGGGGAGATGGGAGAGGATGAAGAACCGGGTATTACAACTAGTAGAGCCGGTATAAACCAACAGCAAATGGAAGCCGTCGTAATTGTGTCTTGTAAAAAAAAAAAAAAAAAGACCTATTAGTATCTATCTCCTTTCGTCCCTCTTCTCCCTGGTGACACCTGTCAGTAGACCCTGCCATGTTGTGGTAGTTCATGATTAGTGTCTGACAGATATATATCATCCGTCCGTCTGTCTGTCTCTCTTTCTCTCCGTCTGTTTGTTTCTCTCTCTCTCTCTCTTTCTCTCTCTCTCTCTCTCTCTCTCTCCTCTCTCTCTCTCTCTCTCTCTCTCTCTCTCTCTCTCTGTGTCACACACTCAACACACACACACACACCACACACACACACACACACACACACACACACCACACACACACTTCACACACACGCCATCCATTCCGTTCTTACCCCCTCTCTCCTCTCTTTCTGATTCTCTCTCTCTCTCTCTCTCTCTCTCTCTGTCTCCTGTCTCTCTCTCTCTCTCTCTCTGTCTCTCTGTCTCCTGTCTCTCTCTCTCTCTCTTTCTCTCTCTCTCTCTCTCTCTCTCTCTCTCTCCCTCTCCCTCTCTCTGTCTCCTGTCTCCTCTCTCTCTCTCTCTCTCTCTCTCTCTCTCTCTCTCTCTGTCTCTCTGTCTCTCTCTCTCTCTCTCTCTGTCTCTCTCTCTCTCTCTCTCTCTCTCTCTCTCTCTCTCTCTCTCTCTCTCTCCTCTCTGTCCGTTTCTTTCTCCCAACTCCCCATCCTCCCTTCTCCCCAAATCATTTCTTTCTTTTTTTTTTAACTATTGTCTTCTCCCCCAGGTGTGCAGTACGCCATCGCCAATGACCTGGGCACCTGCTCCATCGACCCCATCCCAATGGATGCCCGTGGCTTCGATTTCCTCTACAACACCACAGACCGACACCTGAACATGCGCGACCCCATGCAGTTCTTTAACCTGGACAAGCAGGGCTTCATTTACGCGGGCCAGCGGATGGCCCGTGGCCAGAAGTGTGACGTGTTCCAGAATCTGTTGGCCGACTTTCCGGGGCACGGGATCATCGTGTATGAGGTCTACTTCTTGACCGTAAGTAGCGCGCAATCATCGGACTGAAGACAAGATTGTGGCCTACGCTTCCCAACGCTCTCACCCTCACCCTCCTTCTCTTACCCCCCCCCCCCCCCCTCCGTTTGGGACTTGACTTAATCCTTTTTGTCCCCACTGGAACGGAGGGCCTTCACAGCAGATCAGTCTTGGGCTATCTAATTTGTCTTCCCTCCCAGAACATGTCGGATGTTTTCAGCCCTGTCCGACGTCCTTCCCCACGTTGTTACTGCCTTTCGTTTCGTTTTCCCGGGGATTTGCAGTCCAGAGCATCTCGGTTTGAATTTTCGCGTAATGCAATTCCATTTTCGGGTTTTGGTGGTGTTCTTTAAAGGCCTCTGGCTGGTTCTGTTCTGTGTGAAAGTTTATCTGCGATTTCCCCCGACCATTTGATACGCAGTTATCTGTCGCATGCCGGTGTTGATGATCTGTAGCTTGCGTTCCAACCCTTTGGCGAATCTCCGAGTCTCCGAACCAGTCAACAGTTCAGGATTAACATTATTCTACAAACATCCTCACTTTGGACCATTTGGGATTGGCTACCTCGATTAGACCATGACAGAAAAACAAAAGCGTTGTGTCGGTGATGATGTTGCAGAGACGACCTGTTCTTCTTGGACAGAGAGGTGGGTGGGTAGAGGATGGGAAGGATGACGAAGAATGGTTTTGTGAAATGGTGTGGGGCGGTTTGGGAAAGAGGATGGCGCGGGCTATTCCCTTTCGAAGGTGCCAGACGGGACGAAGATTTCTGTCCGTCTGTGAATGAGGCCATGATCAAGGCTGATATCATCCCGCTCGTAGTCGTCCAGTGTGACAATAAGGCGAACATCATCTCACTGGTAGTCGTCCAGTGTGTCAATAAGGCGAACATCATCTCACTGGTAGTCGTCCAGTGTGTCAGTAAGGCGAACATCATCTCACTGGTAGTGCACAGTGTGTCAATAAGGCGAACATCATCTCACTGGTAGTCGTCCAGTGTGTCAATAAGGCGAACATCATCTCACTGGTAGTCGTCCAGTGTGTCAATAAGGCGAAAATAATCTCACTGGTAGTCGTCCAGTGTGTCAATAAGGCGAACATCATCTCACTGGTAGTCGTCCAGTGTCTGTGTGTCAATAAGGCGAACATCATCTCACTGGTAGTGTACAGTGTGACAATAAGGCGAACATCATCTCACTGGTAGTCGTCCAATGTGTCAATAAGGCGAACATCATCTCACTGGTAGTCGTCCAATGTGTCAACAAGGCGAACATCATCTCACTGGTAGTGCACAGTGTGTCAATAAGGCGAACATCATCTCATGGTAGTCGTCCAGTGTGTCAATAAGGCGAACACCATCTCACTGGTAGTCGTCCAGTGTGTCAATAAGTGTGTCAATAAGGCGAACGTCGCCTCACTGGTAGTCGTCCAGTGTGTCAATAAGGCGAACGTCGCCTCACTGGTAGTCGTCCAGTGTGTCAATAAGGCGAACATCATCTCACTGGTAGTCGTCCAGTGTGTCAATAAGGCGAACATCATCTCATCGTAGTCGTCCAGTGTGTCAATAAGGCGAACATCATCTCACTCGTAGTCGTCCAGTGTGTCAATAAGGCGAACATCATCTCACTGGTAGTGCACAGTGTGTCAATAAGACGAACATCATCTCACTGGTAGTCGTCCAGTGTGTCAATAAGGTGAACATCATCCCACTGGTAGTGCACAGTGTGTCAGTAAGGCGAACATCATCTCACTGGTCGTGCACAGTGTGTCAATAAGACGAACATCATCTCACTGGTAGTCGTTCCAGTGTGTCAATAAGACGAACATCATCTCACTGGTAGTGTACAGTGTGTCAATAAGGTGAACATCATCTCACTGGTAGTCGTCCAGTTATTCAATAAGGCGAACATCTTCTCACTGGTAGTGTACAGTGTGTCAGTAAGGTGAACATCATCTCACTGGTAGTCGTACAGTGTGTCAATAAGGCGAACATCATCTCACTGGTAGTGTACAGTGTGTCAGTAAGGTGAACATCATCTCACTGGTAGTGTACAGTGTGTCAATAAGACGAACATCATCTCACTGGTAGTCGTCCAGTGTGTCAATAAGACGAACATCATCTCACTGGTAGTGTACAGTGTGTCAATAAGACGAACATCATCTCACTGGTAGTCGTCCAGTGTGTCAATAAGACGAACATCATCTCACTGGTAGTCGTCCAGTGTGTCAATAAGGTGAACATCATCTCACTGGTAGTGTACAGTGTGTCAATAAGACGAAGATCATCTCACTGATAGTCGTCCAGTGTGTCAATAAGACGAAGATCATCTCACTGGTAGTCGTCCAATGTGTCACTAAGACGAACATCATCTCATGGTAGTCGTCCAGTGTGTCAATAAGACGAACATCATCTCACTGGTAGTGTACAGTGTGTCAATAAGACGAACATCATCTCACTGGTAGTCGTCCAGTGTGTCAGTAAGACGAACATTATCTCACTGGTAGTGTACAGTGTGTCAATAAGGCGAACATCATCTCACTGATAGTCGTCCAGTGTGTCAATAAGACGAACATCATCTCATTCGTAGTCGTCCAGTGTGTCAATAAGACGAACATCATCTCACTTGTAGTGCACAGTGTGTCAGTAAGGTGAACATCATCTCACTGGTAGTCGTACAGTGTGTCAATAAGACGAACATTATCTCAATGGTAGTCGTCCAGTGTGTCAATAAGACGAACATCATCTCACTGGTAGTCGTCCAGTGTGTCAATAAGACGAACATCATCTCATGGTAGTGCACAGTGTGTCAATAAGACGAACATCATCTCACTGGTAGTCGTCCGGTGTGTCAATAAGACGAACATCATCTCACTTGTAGTCGTCCAGTGTGTCAATAAGACGAACATCATCTCACTGTTAGTGCACAGTGTGTCAATAAGGCGAACATCATCTCACTGGTAGTGTACAGTGTGTCAATAAGGCGAACATCATCTCACTCGTAGTCGTCCAGTGTGTCATAAGGCGAACATCATCTCACTGGTAGTGTACAGTGTGTCAATAAGGCGAACATCATCTCACTGGTAGTGTACAGTGTGTCAGTAAGACGAACATCATCTCACTGGTAGTGTACAGTGTGTCAATAAGGCGAACATCATCTCACTGGTAGTGTACAGTGTGTCAATAATTGAACATCATCTCACTCGTAGTGTACAGTGCGTCAATAAGACGAACATCATCTCACTGGTAGTGCACAGTGTGTCAATAAGACGAACATCATCTCACTGGTAGTCGTCCAGTGTGTCAATAAGGCGAACATCATCTCACTGGTAGTGCACAGTGTGTCAATAAGACGAACATCATCTCACTGGTAGTGTACAGTGTGTCAATAAGACGAACAGCATCTCACTGGTAGTCGTACAGTGTGTCAATTAAGGCGAACATTGCGTTCAGGGGCGAACACTTTTCGTTCAAGAAGGAATGTGTCCTCAAGATTAAAAAAAAATTTTTTTGTAATGTTTACTACACGGATCAAAAAGTTATTCAGCTATGATGGGATTGGGGTTGAGAGGGGGATAGGGGTGAGAAAGGAAATAGGGGGACGGGGACGGGCGAACGGAGAGAGGGGGACATCAGAACTAGGCTACTGTCATTCTCGTTTTTCGAATACGACATATTTTCCTCAAAACATTGTCTGTGCTGTTTTGCTGATGACGCCCTTCTAAAGCAATGGAAAAACGAACAATAGCACCTCCTTTAAAACAAACAAACAAAAAATAAAAACAAAAAAGCGCTTTCAGATGGAGCGGGGGGTGGCCTTGGGGACATGGTCATAAGACAAGAGGAAGCGTCGGTCACATAAATGATTAATGGAAAAAATTCATGATCCAATTCGTAAAAAAGAAAATCTTCAGCATTTTTAGTCTAAACCTTCACAACAATCAGGCTGTTGAGCGAACAAAGTTTAGGGACTTATGTTTTATTCTTTTATCACGATCACATGATATATCAAGATGTAGGTAGGTTTATACATGCATATCCCATAAATGCTTTCAGTATTTGTACTGTATACACATTGTCAACCACACAAATTTTCCAATATACACAGATGTGTGCCAAATGGTTACACATATGGAACAATAAGTATACATTATTACATGTAGACACACAACTAGAGGCTTATAGAAATTTGGGATCTCTGCAGATATACTTACTTTCAATAAGAAAACGTTTCACAACAGAATTCAAATAAAAACAAACAAACAAAAAGCCAACCAGCCAACCAACCAACCAACCAACCCCCCCCCCCAAAAAAAAAACCCAAAAACCCGCACTATGACTAGAAATAAGTATTGCGGCATAACAGTTTCGTGCTCGTATCTTCTCTGTCTCATTCTTCCCTCTTCTATACCCATCCTTCCCCTCTTCCCATTCCATTCTCTCATTTTATCTCAGGCTCTGTTACTCTCTTCTTTTTCTCACTCTCATTCTGTAAAGCAAACATATCTATTTCATTCGTTGCTTGCTTTGATTGAAATCTAATTGTACGTTCTCAGTGACTCTACATACGATTTAGAATATATCATAATAGTAAGGTTCAGGGTAGGTATCATACTGATAATAGTGGAGATGTGGGTTTAGAAGTAGTGCCTGGATATGTAAAACGCAGCTTTGATGAATAATATAAAGTAAGGGTAATCTTTTTCTCTGCGTACGCAGGCAGATCCTCCTGCGGACACTCCCTGTATAGACAGACAAGGATTAGCCCCATCTACCCAACAAAGGGAGTGGAGTTTTGTGTGTATAGCCGTTTTCATCCCGCATTAAGGCAGCCATACTCCAACTTCGGGGAAGGCGCATGCTATGTGTAATGTGGCATCCATACTAACGGCCAAACTGGCCTTCTCTTCCGAAAGTTGGTGATGGGATTTTACATGTGTGCGAGATGTTATGCGTGCGTTCACTCACGGAACCTCGGTTTATAGTCTCACTCGAAGGACTGTATGGGAAATGGAGTCAGAACCAATGTTGACTCCGAGGGAAAAATCCCCCTGTACCGAAACGGCCCGGCGGAGATTCGAACCCGCAACCCAGGATCACCAAGATTACGAGTCCGGCACTATACCACTGAGCTATTTCGGCCCCCGTGGTAATTTAAATTTCTACTCTATAGGCTCAGTCAGTAGATTTCAGAAACTTTGTATGTTTATCACAATTACTTGTCAGGATCATATTGTTTCCATTTCAACGTTTACTTAAAAAACAACAACACGGTGATGTCACCAGAACGATTTTTTTTCAATGAAAAGAAGATAACGTCTCGGGGTGTGTGCGTGTGCGTGTGTGTGTGTGTGTGTGTGTTTTGCAGGGGGCTGATGATGTCACAGACAAAGGGACTGGCGACACCCCCACGACGGTGATACCGATGAGAATGTTGATGTGGGAAGGCGTGAGTGACCACTTCCCACACTTTACCTCGTGTTCTGCCTTCCTGCATCTTCTCTCTGTCTCTCTCTGTCTCTCTCTCTCTCTCTCTCTCTCTCTCTCTCTCTCTGTCTCTGTCTCTGTCTCTCTGCATTACATTATCCTCACGTGACAGATAATTCAGCTGACATGGTAGACCACATTTAAAACAAGGACTGGATGTAAAATAAAAGCGTATCAGCACATAATTATTTTCCTGGTAAAGGTTTTCGTTTTACTGCTCTACTGAAGAGAGAGGCATCAAGTTGGTGTCCGTGACTGCACGAGAGAAGAGAAAGGGGTCGAACACAGAGAGAGAGAGAGAGGTGTCACAGGAGGTACGGGTGATGGATGATATGATAAAAAAAAGGAACATTTTCTGATCACACTCTTACCAGACACTGACAGGTCAAATTTAAGCAGTTTTAGAAAACGTACTCAGAATTGTTTTGAAAACTCGAAACAGGCTCGCACGAGTTTGTCTACTTTTAATGTCTAACGAAGTGTGAAATTTTCTCGTGTCTACAATCATTTCGGTAGCTCTTTAACCAGGTCTTCATCTAAACATGGACATTTGAATGCGTGATGAAATCAACTCCCTGGTTCATTCAATGAATATCTAGTACAAAGTAGTTCATACTGTGGCACATTTGCTATATTTCTACTTGTGTTGGACACCTAGGATCACGTATTCTAAACTGAAAAAATCAGAGCTGATTTTTCTGGCAATACTGTGATAGTGTTCGAATGTAAGATTGGATTTATAAACTCTGTAATTCTAATAGGAAGAATTTGAAACAATGTCTGGCAATACTGTGACAGTGTTCGAATGTAAGATTGGATTTATAAACTCTGTAATTCTAATAGGAAGAATTTAAAACAATGTCTGGCAATACTGTGATAGTGTTCGAATGTAAGATAAGATTTATAAACTCTGTAATTCTAATAGGAAGAATTTAAAACAATGTCTGGCAATACTGTGATAGTGTTCGTATGTAAGATTAGATTTATAAACTCTGTAATTCTAATAGGAAGAATTTAAAACAATGTCTGGCAATACTGTGATAGTGTTCGAATGTAAGATTGGATTTATAAACTCTGTAATTTAATAGGAGCATTGAAACATCTGAAAACCATTTGTGGATGCTACGGGGTTTTTTTACTAAAACATTTAACCATATGGATTAATTACTAAGCGCTGCAGCTGTTATTGATTAATCCATATGGTCTGGGAAACCCGGTGATCAGTGCAATGTCCAAACTGTGACACCGCAACCTTCTTCCCCTTGTCTTCCTCTCCCTCTTCTTCTCTTCTTCGCCTTTTCTTCTCCCCTACTCATTCAGTCCTCTTCTTTCGCCTTTTCTTCCTCCCTAAACTCATTCAGTCCTCTTCTTTCGCCTTTTCTTCCTCCCCTACTCATTCGTCCTCTTCTTTCGCCTTTTCTTCCTCCCCCTACTCATTCAGTCCTCTTCTTTCGCCTTTTCTTCCTCCTACTCATTCAGTCCTCTTCTTTCGCCTTTTCTTCCTCCCCTACTCATTCAGTCCTCTTCTTTCGCCTTTTCTTCCTCCTCCTACTCATTCAGTCCTCTTCCTTTTCTTTCTCCTCCTACTCATTCAGTCCTCTTCTTTCGCCTTTTCTTCCTCCTCTACTCATTCAGTCCTCTTCTTTCGCCTTTTCTTCCTCCTCCTGCTCATTCAGTCCTCTTCTTTCACCTTTTCTTCCTCCTACTCATTCAGTCCTTCTTTCGCCTTTTCTTCCTCCTCCTACTCATTCAATCCTCTTCTTTCACATTTTCTTCCTCCTACTCATTCAGTCCTCTTCTTTCACCTTTTCTTCCTCCTCCTCGATTCAGTCCTCTTCTTTCACTTTTCTTCCTCCTCCTCGATTCAGTCCTCTTCTTTCACCTTTTCTTCCTCCTCTCGATTCAGTCCTCTTCTTTCACCTTTTCTTCCTCCTCTCGATTCAGTCCTCCTCTTTCACCTTTTCTTCCTCCTCCTCGATTCAGTCCTCTTCTTTCGCCTTTTCTTCCTCCTACTCATTCATTCCTCTTCTTTCGCCTTTTCTTCTTCCTCCTCCTCGATTCAGTCCTCTTCTTTCACCTTTTCTTCCTCCTCCTCGATTCAATCCTCTTCTTTCGCCTTTTCTTCCTCCTACTCATTCAGTCCTCTTCTTTCACCTTTTCTTCCCCTCCTACTCGATTCAATCCTCTTCTTTCACCTTTTCTTCTTCCTACTCGATTCAATCCTCTTCTTTCTCCGTTTCTTCCTCTCTTACTCATTCAGTCCTTCTTTCACCTTTTCTTTCTCCTCCTACTCATTCAGTCCTCTTCTTTCGCCTTTTCTTCCTCCTCCTACTCATTCAGTCCTCTTCTTTCACTTTTCTTCCTCTCTACTCATTCAGTCCTCTTCTTTCACCTTTTCTTCCTCCTCCTCGATTCAGTCCTCTTCTTTCGCCTTTTTCCTCCTCCTCCTGCTCATTCAGTCCTCTTCTTTCGCCTTTTCTTCCTCCTCCTACTCATTCAGTCCTCTTCTTTCGCCTTTTCTTCCTCCTCCTCGATTCAGTCCTCTTCTTTCGCCTTTTCCTCCTCCTCCTACTCATTCAGTCCTCTTCTTTCACATTTTCTTCCTCTCCTGCTCATTCAGTCCTCTTCTTTCGCCTTTTCCTCCTCCTCCTACTCACTCAGTCTCTTCTTTCGCCTTTTCTTCCTCCTCCTCATTCAGTCCTCTTCTTTCGCCTTTTCTTCCTCCCCTACTCACTCAGTCCTCTTCTTTGCCTTTTCCTCCTCTCCTACTCATTCAGTCCTTTCTTTCGCCTTTTCTTCCTCCTCCTACTCATTCAATCCTTTCTTTCGCCTTTTCTTCCTCCTCCTACTCATCAGTCCTCTTCTTTCGCCTTTTCTTCTCCCCTACTCACTCAGTCCTCTTCTTTCGCCTTTTCTTCCTCCTCTACTCATTCAGTCCTCTTCTTTCGCCTTTTCTTCCTCCCCTATCACTCAGTCCTCTTCTTTCGCCTTTTCTTCCTCCTCCTACTCATTCAGTCCTCTTCTTTCGCCTTTTCTTCCTCCTCCTACCATCAATCCTCTTCTTCACCTTTTCTTCCTCCTCGATTCAGTCCTCTTCTTTCACCTTTTCTTCCTCCTCCTACTCATTCAATCCTCTTCTTTCGCCTTTTCTTCCTCCTCTACTCACTCATTCAGTCCTCTTCTTTCGCCTTTTCTTCCTCCTCCTACTCATTCAGTCCTCTTCTTTCGCCTTTTCTTCCTCCTCTACTCATTCAATCCTCTTCTTTCGCCTTTTCTTCCTCCTCCTACTCATTCAGTCCTCTTCTTTCGCCTTTTCTTCCTCCTCCTACTCATTCATATCCTCTTCTTTCGCCTTTTCTTCCTCCTCCTACTCATTCAGTCCTCTTCTTTCGCCTTTTCTTCCTCCTCCTACTCATTCAGATCCTCTTCTTTCGCCTTTTCTTCCTCCTCCTACTCATTCAGTCCTCTTCTTTCTTGTCCTCTCGCTTTTCTCTTCTCGTTCTCCTGTTCCTTCTCCTTTCTTCTTAATCTTCTTTTTCCTGCCCTCTTCCTCCTCTCCACTTTTCATAGTCGTGTTTCCCCTTATCATCTTTACCTTCCTCTTCCTCCCTCTCTTTTTTCTCCCCCTCCCCGCCCCTCTTTTTGTCCTCTCCTGTTTCACCTTCTGTTCCCCTTCCATTTCTACCTCCTTTCTCTTTTTCGTTCCCCCTCGCTTCCTTCTTCGCATTCTCTTCTTCGTCTTCTCTTCCTTCTTCTCCTCTTTCTCTTCGTCCTCCTCCTCCTCCTCCTGCTCTTCTCTTCCACTTTTTCGTCCTCTCTGTGTCCCGCACCTCCTTCTGCTGTTTCTCCCTCTTCTGTCACTTTCTAGTTCCCTTCGTTGTTTGTTTCTCTCTTCACCTTCTTTCTTTCTCTTCTCCTCTTCATTATCTTATCTTATCCCCTTTTCATTATCTTATCTTATCTCCTCTCCATTATCTTATCTTATCCCCTCTTCATTATCTTATCTCATCTCCATTATCTTATCTTATCCCATCTTCATTATCTTATCTTATCCCCTCTTCAGTATCTTATCTTATCCCTCTTCATTATCTTATCTTATCCCCTCTCCATTATCTTATCCCCTCTTCATTATCTTATCTTATCTCCTCTTCATTATCTTATCCCCTCTCCATTATCTTATCTTATCCCCTCTTCATTATCTTATCTTATCCCTCTTCATTATCTTTATCTTATCCCCTCTTCATTATCTTATCTTATCCCCCCTTCATTATCTTATCTTATCCCTCTTCATTATCTTATCTTATCCCCTCTTCATTATCTTATCTTATCCCCTCTCATTATCTTATCTTATCCCCTCTTCATTATCTTATCTTATCCCCTCTTCATTATCTTATCTTATCCCTCTTCATTATCTATCTTTCCCTCTTCATTATCTTATCTTATCTTATCTCCTCTTCATTATGTTATCTTATCCCTCTTCATTATCTTATCTTATCCCCTCTTCATTATCTTATCTTATCCCTCTTCATTATCTTATCTTATCTCCTCTTCCATTCTTTCTTCCTTTTTTTTTTTATTTCGCTCACCCTTCTTTTCTTCCTCTGCCTTTTCAACACCCCCCCCCCCCCCCCCCCTCCTCTCGTTCAGCTCCTGTTCTACTTCTAACGCTTCTTCGTCCTTCTCTTTCCTCACTTCCTTCCTCCTCCTCCTCCTCCTCTCCTCCTCCTCCTCCTCCTCCTCCTCTCCCTCTTCCTCCACTTCCTTCTCTTTTCCTCCTCCTTCTCTGTGCACCCCCCCCCCCCCCCCCCTTCCTGGTTTTACGCTGATTCGTTGCCGTCCTCCTCTCCTTTTCGATCTTCATCGTCCCCCCCCCCCCCCCCCCCCCCCTCCCACCCAAAAAAAACTCCTCATCGCTCCTCTTCCTGATGGTGTTGATTGTGATACTCAGAATAAGCTGGTGGACGAGTACGACATTCACGACTTCGACCAGGACAACCCCTTGTCGTCCAGCTTCGACATCACCCCGTGCTTCCCCGGCAAAGACTCCATTGACTTTGAGCTCTTCCTGAAAGGTGAGGTGCGTGTGTGTGTGTGTGTGTGTGTGTGTGTGTGTGTGTGGTGTGTGTGTGTGTGTGTGCGTGCGTGGTGCATGCGTGCGTGCGTGCGCGCGCGCGTGCGTGCGCGCGTATGTGAGAGAGAGAACGGGTGTGAGAGCTCCGTGATAACATGGCTTATACCAAAGTGATGTGATGTGACATAGTGTGGCGAGACTGAGGGGGGGGGGGGGGGGGGGGGGCGAGATGAGTCGGGAATGCCAATGTGTTTGCGCACCGGCGCGAGCGTGTATGATGTTGTGTATGTTTTCGTGTACTTCGGCGGGAAGGGGAATGGGTGGGGGAGGGGGATGTAGTTGTGTGAGTGAATGTGCATGCATTTGCGCGTGTGTCTGAGTCTGTATGTGTGTGTGTTCGTGTGTGTGTTCGCGTGTGTGTATGTGAGTGTGTGTGTGTTTCCGCGCTTGCGCGCACATGTGTGTTGAAGTGTACCTGTGTCTGTGGGGGTGGGTGGCGTGTGTATGTGTGTGTGTGTACCTCGAGTGAGTGAGTGAGTGTGTGTGTGCTTGTGAGTGAGTGAGATAGTGTGTGAGTGTGTGCATGTGTGTGTGCATGCGTGCGTATGCACGCGCGCGTGCGTGCGTGTGTGTGTAAGTGAAGTTATAGAGTGAGTGTGCGCGTTTGTGTCTGTGTGTGTGTTCGTTCGTCTGTTCGTTCGTGTGTACATTCGTCTACGTGTGTGTTCATTCGTGCGTGTTTGTGTGTTGTGTATGTTATGAGTCGGTGAGTGTGTATGTGCATGCGTGCGTATGCGCGCGCGTGTTTGTGTGTGTGTGTGTGTGTGTGTGTGTGTGTGTGTGTGTGTGTGTGTGTGTGTGTGTGTGCTTGTGAGTGAATGAGTATAAAGTGAGTGTGTGCATTTGTGTGTGTGTATGTTCGTTCGCCTGTTCGTTCGTTCTGTTCGTTCGTGTGTACATTCGTCTATGTGTGTGTTCATTCGTGTGTGTAATGTGTTTATGAGTGAGTATGTGTGTGCATGCGTGCGGGCTTGTGTGTGTACGTGCACGCGCGTGTGAATGCGAGCGCGCGTGTGTGTAGGGGTGGAGGGTAGAGTGTAAAGTTTAGAGATCGGAGTTTTTAAAATTCTTTTCACACATTCTCTGGTTATTTTCGTGACCTTTTTATTGCAGACAGCTGTTGTGCTACGGCTTTTGTCATATTGCTTCACATTGCTTCACATGGAGCTCCGACATTTACGAATACAATTCTGAAATCGGATTCTCTCGCTGTCCCGCTTTTCTCTTCCCTCCTTCTCTCTGTCCCTCTGTCTCACGTCTTTATCTCTTCCTTCTCTCTCCCACCTTCTCTCTGTCCCTCTGTCTCACGTCTTTATCTCTTCCTTTCTCTCTCCCACCTTCTCTCTGTCTCACGTCTTTATCTCTTCCTTTCTCTCTCCACCTTCTCTCTGTCCCTCTGTCTCCACGTCTTTATCTCTTCCTTTCTCTCACCCACCTTCTCTCTGCCTCTCTGTCTCACGTCTTTTTATCTCTTCCTTTCTCTCTCCTCTTCGTCTTTTCTTTTATTTCTCTCAAAACTGTTTTCGAACAAGTCATTTTTACATACCCCTGTCCCGCTTTTCTCTCTCCCACCTTCTCTCTGTCTCACGTCTTTATCTCTTCCTTTCTCTCTCCCACCTTCTCTCTGTCTCACATCTTTATCTCTTCTTTCTCTCTCCCACCTTCTCTCTGTCCTCTGTCTCACGTCTTTATCTCTTCCTTTCTCTCTCCCTCTTCTCTCTGTCTCTCTGTCTCACGTCTTTATCTCTTCCTTTCTCTCTCCCTCCTTCTCTCTGTCCCTCTGTCTCACGTCTTTATCTCTTCCTTTTCTCCTCTCTCCACCTTCTCTCTGTCTCTCTGTCTCACGTCTTTATCTCTTCCTTTCTCTCTCCCTCCTTCTCTCTGTCCTCTGTCTCACGTCTTTATCTCTTCCTTTCTCTCTCCCCCTTCTCTCTGTCTCTCTGTTCTCACGTCTTTATCTCTTCCTTTCTCTCTCCCTCCTTCTCTCTGTCTCTCTGTCTCACGTCTTTATCTTTCCTTCTCTCTCCCTCTCCTTCCTCTCTCGTCCTCCTGTTCTTCCTCTTTTTTTTGTCATCTTTATCTCTTCCTTTCTCTCTCCACCTTCTCTCTGTCCTCTGTCTCACGTCTTTATCTCTTCCTTTCTTCTCCCTCCTTCTCTCTGTCTCTCTGTCTCACGTCTTTATCTCTTCCTTTCTCTCTCCCTCCTTTCTCTGTCCTCTGTTATCACGTCCTTTATCTTCTTTCCTTTCTCACATCTTCCTCTCCTCTCTTTGTCCTCTGTCTCACGTCTTTATCTCTTCCTTTCTCTCTCTCTCCCTTCTCTCTGTCTCACGTCTTTATCTCTTCCTTTCTCTCTCCCTCCCTCTGTGTCCCTCTGTCTCACATCTTTATCTCTTCTTTCTCTCTCCCACCTTCTCTCTGTCTCACGTCTTTATCTCTTCCTTTCTCTCTCCCTCCTTCTCTCTGTCTCTCTGTCTCACGTACTTTATCTCTTCCCTTTTTCTACTCTCCTCCTTTCTCTCTGTCCCTCTGTCTCACATCTTTATCTCTTCCTTTTCTCTCACCCACTTCTCTCTGTTCTCACGTCTTTATCTCTTCCTTTCTCTCTCCCTCCTTCTCTCTGTCCGTCTGTCTCACGTCTTTATCTCTTCCTTTCTCTCACCCACCTTCTCTCTGTCCCTCTGTCTCACATCTTTATCTCTTCCTTTCTCTCTCCCTCCTTCTCTCTGTCCCTCTGTCTCACGTCTTTATCTACTTCCTTTCTCTCACCCACCTTCTCTCTGTCCCTCTGTCTCACGTCTTTATCTCTTCCTTTCTCTCTCCCTCCTTCTCTCTGTCCCTCTGTTCACGTCTTTATCTCTTCCTTTCTCTCACCACCTTCTCTCTGTCCTCTGTCTCACATCTTTATCTCTTCCTTTCTCTCTCCTCCTTCTCTCTGTCCCTCTGTCTCACGTCTTTATCTCTTCCTTTCTCTCACCCCTT
>CM031606.1:62573968-62613968 GCA_018398815.1 Conus ventricosus | reverse complement strand
TTCATTTCATAGTCAAGGTCACTGTACTGCTGGGGTACGTAAAGTTACTCTTGCCTCCTCAATCATCTTCCAGTCAATAAAGACGTAAGCTGCTGGAGCCTGATGACTACCTCTCTCTCTGGCACTGATGATAAAGTTAGTGTCTCCTGCATATTGTTTTGATGTCATCCACCGGCAACTGGAGATCTCGAGCAGTACTTGCCGGAGCAGTTACCTCGTCGACAGTGAAGTTTCAGAGATTATTTTCTGCAGTTCATGTTGAACAGCATGAGTGAGAGAGATCAGCCTTGGCGTACACTAAAATAGAAAAAACAAAAACACTGCAAGTTTAACAGCTATGGGGGGAAAAAAGAAACATGAACTCGGTGATGCTGAAATTTGACGGCAGTTATTTCACGAACAGTTGTTTAACATGAGGCTCAGCGTCGCTGGCTCGTTGGTAGTAGAAATGACCAACAGAAGGTGGCTGTGTTGGACAGGAGTGGAACTGCGTCCAGTTTGACTACTGCGGCGACTCCCATGTGTGCACTCTGGGCAAGTACGCCAACGTGTCCTCTCTGCTAAACCTGACCTCGTGCTCGCACTACAGACGTAAGTCCTTTTGTGTAATAATGATAACGATTACAATGATGATAACAGCAACAATCGCAACAGCAGCAGCAGCAGTAGCAACAACAATAGCAACAACAAAACGACAACAATGACAACACAAACAGTAAGAATAATGATGATAGTTATAATGATGATGATGATGATGATGATGATATTAATAATAGTGATGATAATAATAATCATAATCATAATCACAATATACTACACCTACTACTAATGAAAATGATAATAATGATAGCAATAATAATGTTATTTCTGCATTGTATCCTGAATGAATTTGCGTCTGCAAAGAATACATCCCCTCCCCCCAAACCTAAAAAAGACAAAATCGAGGGAAAAAGTGCACAATAAAGCAATTACAAAAGCTGCATTAGATTAAAAAAAAAAAAGTCCACACACCTTTCACTAGCTGACACTTAACATTCACTCATTCTACCAGCATCACCTCCGACCTCCCTCCCCTACTTCCCTTGCCCCCTGTCCTGCCAACGTCTTTCCATCCCCCCACTTCCTCCTCCACTTTCTCCTCCCTGTTTACACATGCGCCTTCAAACAGATAGACAGATCAACAAACAGACAGACAGACACATACCACGCACACGCGCGCGCACTTGCAAACACACACACAACAGACAGACACATACACACACGCGCACGCACGCGTACACACACACGCACGCACGTACACACACACACACACACACACATCCCCACCCACACACATCCACACACACGCACGCACACACAGGCACGCACACACATACACACACAAGCACTCACACACATACACAAGTACACACACACACACACACACACACACACACACACACAACACACACACACACACACACACACACACACAAATACACACACACGCACACACATCCACACACACACGCATACAGAGAGAGAGAGAGACACACACGTGCACGCGCACACACCCCTGTACACACACGCACACCACTACCACATCACACACTCCCTCACGGGCGCACAGACACGCACGCACGGACACGCACCACACGCACACACACACACACACACACACACACACACACACCACACACAACACACACACACCGTTAAGACACGGGTAAAGTCCGCTAAAGACTCGGGCACAAATTTCGAGCAGCAGGAGAAAAGCGTTCGATTGTTTTTCACTCTGTTTATCCGGTGACATGGAACGTCCATGCAAACATCCAGCAGCAGAAGTAACACGGAAAACACATACCTGTCCTGTCCAGTTAAAGAAAAGGACACGTCAGCATTACTAAACTGTTGATGAAGATGCCGTGTTCATGAGCTCTACCTCTAACCACAGTCCAACGCTCACGATGCATTCGAAAAAAACATGTGTTATTCACAGTACATACATACCTACATACATACATACATTTATGTATTCATACGTTCATACATACATGCGTACGTACGTATATACATACATGCACACACGTCTCAGTCTGTCTTTCTTTCTTTTTGTCTGTCTGTTTTTTTCTTTTTGTCTGTCTGTCTGTCTGTCTGTCTGTCTCTCTCTCTCTCTCTCTCTCTCTCTCTCTCTCTCTCTCTCTCTCTCTCTCTCCCTCTCCTCTCTATTATATTCGTGACGTTAGAATCTACATATACAATCCTTCACTACTAGCATATGGGTACCATCGTACTCCACCTTAACAAACAAACAGAACAAATTTTATCGGCTGCTCAGAGCTCTTTCGTCCACTGATTCGAACTCGTTAGTGAGACACAGCTGACTGTGTCTGCGCTCCGTTTGGTATCAAATGGAGATGCACCACGATCTACACACACACACACACACACACACACTCACACTCACACACTCACACACTCACTCACTCACACACTCACACTCACACTCACACACACACACACACACAAAATTGTGTATACGTCCCCTTTCCGCTTGTTGCAGGCGTGCTGGGCGGATGGTACGACTCCCAGGCGGCGCTGAGCGACATCTGGATGTCCCTGAAGAACCAGGTGTACCGCAAGGGGCTGAGCGTGGCCCTGCCTCTGCCGGACGGCCAGGGCAAAGTGGACATGTCCGTGGACACCGACACCCTGGACGACACCCAGGTCCGAACGTGATGATGATACCAGCGAGAACAACGAGGACTATACGAATGATAATGATGATGATGACAACAAAGTAGAGGATGATGTTGATGATGATGACGACGACGACGACAATGATGATGATTATGATGATGAAGTTGATGATGATGACGACGCGATGGTGATGATGATACCAGCGAGAACAACGAGGACTATACGAATGATGATGATGATGATGACAACAAAGTAGAGGATGATGTTGATGATGATGACGACGACGACGACAATGATGATGATTATGATGATGAAGTTGATGATGATGACGACGCGATGGTGATGACAACAAAGTAGAGGAGGAGAAGGATGATGACGATGATGATGACCATGATAATGATGATGATGATGATATTTGTTGATGATGACGGTGATCGTGATGACAACGAATTAGAAGAGGAGGAGGACGACGATGATAAAGATGATATTATGATGATGATTATGTTGATGACGGTGACAACGGCGATAGTGATGACGGCGATAGTGGACTGCAAGATTTAGCCTGAAAACGTTGGAGTTCAATGCTGACAAGAAATGGTATTATTGTGGTACGTTCTCAGTACACTTATACCCTTAACATAGATCTGGTGTTGATCACAAAAAGCTCTTTCTATTTCAATGTTAATTAAAGATACTTTTAGGTGCAGCACAACATTACATATTTTCTAATTAAGATGAGGCTAAAAGAAACGATACTGTTTACAATCTGACGAAGTTATACTTAAGTCGGTTGCTAATTTTCATACCTATAACAACACCACCACCACCACCCCAACAACAACAACAAACAATAACCGGCTGATACTTTTGCAACAATAACAGACACGGGTTGTAAGGCAAACGATTACTGATTATTTAAAACTCTACGAGTTATTTGAAAATCACGCTCTATAATGTTGAGATTATACGGGTGACAGAGAGTTTGCTTTCTTTCCCACCATGGGAACATTTGCATTCTACTGTTGTTATGTTCTTGTAATGTTGCGTGAAGTCATGCTTGAGAATGATTGAAGGACATTTTGTTCCTCACCAATTAATCTTGATTCTCTATATTCGATTATATGAAGATAAATTATTGTGCACAAGTTCAGTGACGACGAACTTAAGAATCAGTTGTTAATCATTCCCACCTACCATTCAAAAGATCTCTCAGGTGATGACAGTAAAATATCAAATTGTCAAAACTCTCTCTCTCTCTCTCTCTCTCTCTCTCTCTCTCTCTCTCTCTCCCCACACACACACACACACACACACACACACACACACATACAAGCGCACGCACACACACTTATACACACATTAACGCGCGCGCGCGCAAGCATGCACACAGGCACGCACGCACACACACACACACACACACACGCACACACAAAACCATGCACATCCCTCCCCCTTCACATACACACACACAGACACGTTATTGACCTGCGGTATATGTTGCAGAAAGTGACGTTCACAGCGTTCGCCATAAGCGATCAAGTCGTCTCCGAAGTCAATCGAAATCCAGTGTCCAGTGAGTCCGTTATTCTTTGAGAGCGGTGATCTATCGCTGGAGACTGCCATACATTATATGCATGCACGCGCGCGCGCACACACACACACACACACACACGTGTGTCTGTCTGCGCATGTGTCTGTGTGTGCGTGCTTGTGAGCGTGCGCACGCGCGTGTGTGTGTGCATAAATAGATAGGTAGATAGATAGATGGATGGATACATATATACCGACTTCCAAAAAAAACGCGAAAACAAAACAAGCTGAAGGTTGGGGGTGAATTGTATTGGTCACAATTGTACAGAGTGGAAGCGAGAATTCAACGTGATTTGATTCATTACACCGGTAATGTGTGAAAATGTCAGCAATATGTCTTTTGTGTGGAAAATCCAAGGTCACGTGACAAACCAGCTTGAAGTCCTAATACCGTGTGTGGCCACCATTTGCGTTGACAACTGCTTGACACCTGCGGCTCATTGAGTGGACCAGGTGGTTGATGCGTCCCCTTGGCACACCAGCCCAAACATGGACGATGGCCTGGTGAAGTTGAGCCGCTGTTGCTGGTCGTGGATGCAGGAGGTCCAACCGTCTGCCAAGTTCATCCCAAAAATGTTTTATTGGGTTTAAATCGGGACTGAGGGCTGACCAGGGCAGCACATTGACGTTGTTATGCTGAAGAAATTGCTGGGTGGCCCTGGCGGTGTGTGGTCTTGCATTGTCCTGTTGGAATGTCCAGTTTGGGTGTTGCGTAAAAAAAGGATCGACATGGGGTCTGAGCACCTGGTTGATGTAGCGCTGTGCATTGACACCCTGTCTGCGACCAGGACCAATGTTTTGAAAGATGACTGGTCCTATGGCGTGGTTAATGCCAATTGCACCCCATATCATAACGTTCGGGCCTCCCCAGAGGTTCCGCTCTACCACACGGGAGTCAGCATAGCGTTCACCAGGTCGACGCCATATTCTGACACGACCGTCAGCCATGTCAATACAAAAACGGCTCTCATCTGAGAACAGTATGCGTCCCCACTGCTGCCTGCGCCAGTTGATTCGGGCTTGTGCCCACTGCAGCCTGTCCTGCCGGTGTCTTGGTGTCAGTACCGGACCTCTGTGAGGACGCCTACATGCCAGCCCGTTCTCCTGAAGATGCCGCCGTATAGTGTTGAGGCCGATTCGTTGCTGGAGATTCCCAGGCACCTGTCGAGCAGTGTTAGCGGCTGTTTGCCGCCTGTCCCACAGATGGGTTCTAACAAGATGGCGATCCTCTCTTTGTGTGGTGACCCAAGGACGGCCTGGCCGGGGACGATCATCAGTGGTACCAGTGACTCGCATGCGGTGCTGCAGACGATAGATGGTTGAGATTGTGGACGTTAAAGATTTGGCGACCTGCCTGGCATCCACACCAGCCTCCAGATGGCCTAGGGCACGATTGCGTTCCTCTGCTCGTAGTCTTGGCATCTCTGTAGCGCTCAGACGGCAAGTCGTTACCTGAACCTTTAGCGCGCGGCTTTATAAAGGCTGCATGCCTGCGTACTTGTCGCTGGTTAACTTTGCTCTGCATGGTGTGCACGTGCCTCACATGCAGCAACCAGTTTGCCATTTTTGTTGACCCTCCAATGCCGGGAATGATGTGTTGCTCACACAATTTTTTCACTGCACGTGAGTCTTGGACCCAAACAACTTGCCACAATGGTTCAATATTGTATATTCACCCCTTTTCAACCGAAAAATAGCCTTTAAAATTTTCGCGTTTTTTATGGAAGTCAGTATAGATGAACACACACACACACACACACACACACACACACACACAACACATATACATATATATATATATATATATATATATATATATATATATATATATATATATATATATATATATATATATATATAATGCTGAACAATTAAGTAGTGGGGGAAAACAAGTGCAGGCTAACAATTCTTCCGTCATTATAATAATGACTTTGCAAAGATTTGAACTTTTAGAGAAAAAAAAATTGAAGATGAAGAAAATGGGGGAAATATATTATAAATATGAAAATGATTAATGTAGTTAAAATACCCAAAATGATTTTGATAGTGCTCGACGCCTTGGGGGAGCAACATTTGTTAAAATAGGTTTTTTAAAAACAGAATCTACAAATTTGTTTCGAGCGCGTTGCGCTGTCATCAGGATGGTTTTTGGTTTGCCCACCGCCGATGTTATATAGCGTGTGGGCTCCTGTTTGCGGTTGTTTGCACGTGGGGGTTGGCTGCACGTGTTTTTTGGGGGGTTTTCAGGTTTTTGTTTTGGGTGTGTTCACTAACAACGATTTCCATTTATGCCTGCAGTTGTTTACTATTCTGTTTTGGTGTTTAAAGTTGCTAAGTGTGGTTTGCATAGTATTAACCATTTTTCAGTTAAACATAGGTTGCACCTTTTTGAAACATTGCTGTATGGTGATGCTCTTTTTATGATTTTCCAGGATATATAGTAGCTTGTTTTTGCGTCTTTAAGTTTCCAGATATATTTGCTCAGTTCTGTTTGGTTTTTATATTTTTCTTTATTTTTCCAAACGCAAAAAAAAGGGGACAAAAACCCCTAGACTTCAAATCATGGCGCCCCCCAAGCCATAGCGAAATGAAACCGTTTGGGATAAAATAAAAGAAGAACCCAATTAAATAAAAAATCTAACAAATTTAAAACAACTTTTAAAAAAACAAATAAAACAAAAAAAACGACAAAAAAATTTTTGGGGGGTAAAACCAGTAAACTACAAAAAAAAAAAGGATTACCCCCAATTTCTTGACAAAATTTCAAAAAAATACAAAAACCGAAAAAAATACACATACAATACCCGCACAAAGAAAAAGAACTTGAATCGCAGGAAAAGTGCAGGGTAGAAGCGACGCAAAAAAAAGCGTTCATAACACCCCAAGGGCCACAAAACCCAACTTTCACAAAACCCCAAATGTAGACTAGTAAAATCATCTAAATCTGAAAATAGGCAAAATATAAGAAAATCTAGAAAAAACAAAAAGAACGTAAAAAACAACTTGAATACAACCTCTGGAAAACCAAATGAATATTTTATGGTTCAAAATTGATAAACAAAGCAAAAACGGTATTCATCCTTTGACTAGTAGATTTTTTCCCTTTCCCTAGTAGGAACTGCTCACCAAGCTCTGAAATTTGCAGTAACCCTACAGACTAAAAAAAGGGGCAAAATGGGAAAACATATTCCACACCAAGAAAAGCTACTGTACAGCAAAAAAAACCTGGTCAAGAAAAGAAAAAAAAATCAACATTTGACGTAAACCCTGGGACATTGACTCAGAACATGCGAACTGGTGATTTTATGTTATCCAACATCAAAAAAAAACTCGGAAAACAATTTTGGTTATACAGAGAGACGGCCTTGTGCACTAACCAACAACCCCAAAAACCTCGAAAATAAGAAAAAAGAATTATGTAAAAAATTTTAAAACCCAATTAAAAATCACCCTTGAAGCAAACAAAAAGGGAAAACTACTTAGACATAACGCTTGATCTCATCAACTACATATATAAACCATACAAGAAGCCCAAATGACACACCCGTCTATGTAAACATCAAAAGCAGCCACCCCACCATCTGTATTAAAAGCCATACCCAATGGCTTTAAATCGAGACTATCAAACCTTCATGCAATGAAAGAGTATTCAACAATGCAGCAGTAGAATATCGAGAAGCACTGCAAAAAAGTGGGTACAACTAAAAAACTAAAATTTACATTCCAACAATAACACAAATAGAAATAAAAAAACGGGAAAAGAAAAATCACAGGGTACAACCCACCATACGACGGAAAACTCAAAACAAACATGGGAAAAGAATTCTTTAAAATTTTAACAACCTCGTTCCCAAAAACACAAACTATATAAAATATTCAACAAAAACACCGTCAAACTACGTATTCATGCATGCCCAACCTCCAAAATTTAATTGACGCTCTAATAAAATTGAAAACCAACACAGCAAAGAAGGGTGAAAGAAAGGAAATCTTGCAATTGCATCAAAAAAGAGCAGTGCCCCTGAGCAATAAATGCCTTCACAACAACATTGTATACCAAGCCACTGTGACATCAAGAAAATGAAAAAAAAACATCAAGGGATCACTGAAAACCACTTCAAAACCAGATATGCAAACCACAAACGTCATTTAATAAAGAAAAATATAAAAACCAAACAGAACTGAGCAAATATATCTGGAAACTTAAAGACGCAAAAACAACTACAATTTTATCCTGGAAAATCATTAAAAAGGCATCACCATACAGCAATGTTTCAAAAAGGTGCAACCTATGCTTAACTGAAAAATGGTTAATCTATGCAAACCACACTTAGCAACTTTTAAAAACCAAAACAGAAATAGTAAACAACTGCAGGCATAAATGGAAATCGTTGTTATGAACACAAACCCCAAAAAAAAAACCTGAAAACCCCCAAAAAACACTGCAGCCAACCCGCACGTGCAAACAACCGCAAACGGGAGCCCACACGCTATATAACATCGGCGGTGGGCAAACCAAAAACCATCCTGATGACAGCGCAAACGCGCTCGAAACAAATTTGTAGATTCTGTTTTTAAAAAACCTATTTTAACAAAAAAAAAAAAAAAAAAAAAAAAATATATATATATATATATATATAATATATATATATATATAATATATATAATGTACATATCTATATATAATTATATACATATATGGGGAGAGAGATGTACATATAGATAGGTCGCTGGATAGAAAGATAGACAGATAGATGTGGTAAGCAAGAGCGGAGAAGGAGGGGGGGTAGGGATGCTGGATTCTAAACCCTTTGTCCTGTGCTCCAATCTGACAACTAAAATACTCAAAAAATTACGAAAAACTCGACGGAAAAAAATACCAGAAAACGCCATAATTTTGGCAATTCGTTGCCTCCACCCCTCTCCCCCACTTCCACTCCGTTCTCTCCAATTATCCTCCATCTCTCTTCCATTCAACCCGATCATCGTCCAACCCCAGACCTGATCATCAGGTTCACGGTAAAAGAGAATAAGGTTTACTGGTATTCCCAGCCTGGGAACCTCTCCTATCACACCTCTGTTCCCGTAAAGACCGTTAAAAACAAACAAAAGTGCCCCCCCCCCCCCCTCCCGACCCCTTTCAACGCCAGGCCCTTTTTTTCTGCCCCTCCTTGGCCCAAACTTTATGGACGAAGTGATCCGTCTTTGATTTTTAGATGAAACAAAACAAGACAAAAGAAGACAATATTAGACAAAAGACAAGGCGAGACAACATGCAAGACAAGCCAGGACGAAAGGCAAGACAAGACCGGACGAAAGACAAGACTAGACAAGAGACAAGACATTACGAGACAAGAGAAGACTAGACAAAAGAGAAGACAAGACAAGGCAAGGACATTTCTTTCTAAATCCTCATCGGGGTTACATAGAAAGTAATAGTATCATTTCATCAAAACATAGCCATAGTGATAGAGATAATCAGCATATTTTCAAGTAATAACAATGGACAAAAAGAAAATCCCTCAACAAATCAGAAAAAAAGAACGAATAAACAAACACCGGGCTGGTAAAATCAATTGTACAGGATAGCCCAGCTTCTTTTTGTTTACTTAGGCTTGCCCGCGCCAGGAAAAGGAACTTGGGAAAGAAAAACATTTGGCCTTTTGTGCGCATACTGCCGTAGGTCTTTCATTCTACCTTCATGAACAGCCAAGAAACACACAGAGGACTCTTCATAGCGTCCAGACATTCAGAGCAGGGGTTTCTTCGTGCGTGCAGACAACGTGATGACGCACTTCCAAATCATGCCCAACAAGATCGGCAAGGGCTCCAGCACCATGATGCGAGGGATCTCGGTGGACGACTGCGCCACCAACTGCGTGGGCGAGTTAACCTACTCGTGCCAGTCGTTCCACTACTGCTGGGACTCCGGCGCCTGCTTTTTGTCCAAGCTGCATCCGGACGAGAGACCAGATATGCTGAGAGACAGCTCGAACTGCGATCTGTACTACCGTGAGTGAGTGTGTGTGTGTGTGTGGTGGTGTGTGTGGTGTGTGTGTGTGTGGTGTGTGTGTGTGTTTGCGCGCGCGCGCGTGTGTGCATGTGTGTGTCTGTGTTTTCTATCAAGTAAACTTCTGCCAGTTTTTTTCTCTGTTTTCACAGTGATATCCCTCTCTTCCTACTCCTTTTGTCTCCGTCTCAGTCTGCCCCCCCCCCCCCCCCCCCCCTCCCTCTGCCCTCTTTTTCTCTCTCAATCAGGATAATTCTAAAACAGATAGCTGGGTTTGCATCAAGTTTGACAGGGTTGCTGGCTTTGTTGAGAGTCATGGTCTACTACTGGTAATTAATGATTCGAGATTTCTCTGCGTTGACCTGACGAAATGACACAGAACGTCGACGCCATCGTAGACACCACCAGCCACGTAGAACATGGTACGGAGCGACAACTCTTGACTGCAGCTTATGTCGTTGTTAATGTCAATTCTTTTTTTTTTTTAACATGAGATCCACAGAGGATTAGTATCTTGGCCTGTTGCTAGCGGGTGTTTCATTCCTCACTGGGGCATTCATCGCTTTCCTGTCAGTCTGACTGGCTCTCTGTCTGCCTGCTGTTCGTGGGTTGGATGTCTGTCCATCACACTTTGCAACTGATCGCGCCACATTGTCAAGTTTCAAACGCACACATGGTGGTTTATGCGCGGTGAAAGTCTCGCCCAACACAAGTTACATATCTGAGAGGGCACACCAGTCGCCTGAACAATTCTCTTGCTAGGAAGTGTCAGTTACCTGCGCGAGCCAATGGAGCTTTGACGAAAGAGAATAGAAGAGGGAAAACGAGCGTGACATTCAGCTATCCACAATGGTGCCGTGGTTGAGAT
Organism: Conus ventricosus; assembly: GCA_018398815.1. Taxonomy (NCBI): domain Eukaryota; kingdom Metazoa; phylum Mollusca; class Gastropoda; order Neogastropoda; family Conidae; genus Conus; species Conus ventricosus. The sequence continues at coordinate 62,602,821 of CM031606.1, read as the reverse complement.
CCTGGATGTACTAAGTTACACATCGCGGTGTACGGCGGTTTCAAGCAGTTTCAGATAAGAATAGTACTTTGCGGCATCATCTTCAGCGTTCTTGCTCATCATCGTTTTAAGAAACGTTCCCCGATCCCATGACAATGAGAGGCCCACAAGAGAGAGAGAGAGAGAGAGAGAGAGAGAGAGAGAGAGAGAGAGAGAGCGTACATATCTAAACACGAGCATTCCTTCTTTCTTTCCCTGAAGGGGACTACACCAGCAACTTCCAGCAGTATGCGGGGATGACCGTGCTGTCCTCCTCCGTCATCATCTACCAGAACGTCCTCACGGCCAGCCAGTGTGCCAAGCTGTGCACGTACTACTCGGGATTTCACTGCGAGTCTTTCGACTACTGTACGGACATCAGCGCCTGCTACCTGGGCCGGACCCATTACTACGACGCCCCGAAAGCCAACATCAAGCAGGCCCCTTCCTGCGTCCACTATTCCCGTGAGTCGATGTGTGGGCGATGTTTGTTGTTTTGTTGTGTTCCTCGCTCTTATTGTCTGTTGTCCTTTAGCGTCTCACCTGGGCGGTCAGGTGAAATATGTGTGGGTCAGACTTCCACTGGATCTCCAACATGGTCCCTGACGGGTGCGCTTCGTTTTGCGTATAAATGTGTTTCGCCTACATTCTGTCCCTCTCTGCAATGCTACGGCAAGTCGACTTGTTTTGATTACCTTAAAGTTTTCTCTCTCTCTCTCTCTCTCTCTCTCTCTCTCTTCTCCTCTCTCCTCTCTCTCTCTTCTCTTCTCTCTCTCCTTCTGTGTGTGTGTGTGTAATAATTGGTTGAGTATTCAAACCCCTTTTCAACAGAACATAATACTTACTCAGGCTCAAATCTGCACATATAGTTGTAGTGTCTAGAATATTTCCATGGAATTTTTTTTAAAAACTCCAACAACCAAAAACGGTCAACTAGCCATAAAAAAAAGCCGAATTGATAATATAATTATTGTATAAGCGCACGCCTCAACATGGGCGTTGTCTCTACTGCCGTACAGGAAGTCTTAATCCCTGCCAGACGATGGTTTCGGTCTCGTGATTGCTTTTCTTGGTTGTCGAACGTCCAGTCCATATCCAACGGTACAAAGTTCAACTCCACACGAGCTCGCTCTAGCGTGCTTTCTTTAAGTGCTTGACGATCATTAAAATAGTTATGTGTGATTGAACCGACTGACCCTCCATAACTTGCAAAAAAAAGATGAAGAAGAGGAAGAAAGACATGGAAAGTGTGTGTGTGTGCGCGCGCGCGTGTATGCGTTTGTGTGCGTGCGCGTGGTGTGTGTGTGTGTGTGTGTGTGTGTGTGTGTGTGTGTGTGTGTGTGTGAACATGTTCCAGATTTAGTCCACTTTCAGTGAGCATCGATTTGAAAAGTCGAAGCTAAGTAATAGGCAAAAAAAAATCCTTTCATATTGGCGTAACAACAGCAGATGTCTTAAAGTATGGACATGGCTGACTCCGCTAAGTGTAGGCGAAACGACTGTTGGTGAAAGGATAGGTATTCTCCTTCACAACAACGTTGAGCTTATCCTTCATACTTGGTACATTTATTTTCTATTTGCAGATTTCAGTTTGTTCACATACACTTGCAGTCTTATATCTCAGCGGATGTATGTAATGTACACTGGTTTGTCAACATGCAGTGCCATATCATTGATGGAGCTGACATTGTAGTTTTATCAACAGCTTTTTCGTTTCGTTTCCGGAGTAGAGTGGTTGAAGTCGGTCGCGTAAAGAAATAGTCAGATTTTCTGATTTAATTAGATTCGGTTTTGATAATTGCACCTCATCTAAATACAGCCTACCCACTGTCTCGTGATAGTTTACACTGGTAAAAAAGGAACGTCACATACACAGGATATTCATGAACGAACAAGGAACATGGAAAGAGAACCCAGTATTCACAAACACAAAGCATCAATATTAGATGTCCGAATGTCTCATCAAGTATCTACAAAGACTTTAACCTATATGAATGGCTTCTTTTTAAAGAGTAGTGCTTTTTCTTAACGAATTTTGATCCCCGTCACAGTACCTCAAAGACTGTAGCAATCGGTTTTAGATTAGGGGTCCACACTGGGCAACAATTCGATAGCCATACTGTTTGCCTTATTTCTTAAAGACTTAATAAAATGAAGAGTAAACAGGTTGTTTAGGCAGTAGGTAGTGGAAATACTGAGAGCCACAGGCATTTTAACACAGAGACGAGACGACAGGTATTACATTTGTTTGGTTGATTTAGGGGGGGGGTTGAATAAGACATGTTTGTGCTCGCTAACTTTGAAATTCCTGAAGGGCAGACGGATTTGAATAATCCTAAGAAGCACTAAAAGCGGATAGTGGACTACCAATGTGTAATGAATTAGAGTTATTGATCATGGTCGTACATATAATGTGTGCAGACTTTCTGTCACTTATTCTTTTAAAGATCTCTGATCGAGCTCATATGCTTTGGTGAATGTAAGTTGTATTACACTTTTACAGTTTAATGCTTGTTCTAAGCCTTAGGGAAGAAATCATCTGTGCGTCATCTGTGAACCGAATATTAAAACAACTATAGAATGAAGTATAGACAAAAAAAGTTTCGGTTGTCAGCTGCATTTAAAAACAAAACAGAACAAAACAAAGAAAAGAGGGGAAATGAAATAGGAAAAAAGAAAAGACTCAAACATACAGTAAGAAAAAAAAACATGTGGTGTCTTATTCAGTGTTACATACAAACCAGTCCTTGTCGATAAATGCACAGATCTATGCAGCGCGAACAGAGTCACCATCATTTTTTTTTTCAGCGACACCTATTTGTATGCATAATATTTCACCAGCAGCAAAAACCTGTACATCAGACTGAATAACTCTGGATGACATATCACCGTGGTGTGTCATATGTGACCACAAGAACGTGACCACACATTCAGTCCCGAGGTAAACCATACTAACGTCGAATTGACGGCGATATTTCTGTCCTACATCATGCAAATTGTGTTCTGTTGAATAGAAAAGAACGAATTATGAGAGGACATCGAGAGCAGTGTAGAAAAAAAAAAAAACATGTGGTGTTTTATTTTGTCAAAAGGTGCTGACAGACCTCATGAAATAGAACCCAATCTCTACCTACATCTTGTGCAGTTGATGTAAGACAGTATACGAAGGGAAAATGTGTCTCTGTGTCGAGGCCCGTAGAGTACTCGGACTGGTATGTGCTGAGACGATTGTTGTGGAATATGATCATGCAGAGCATTTTCATTTTACAGGGGAATAGAATGATGGGCATCTCAGGCATGCTACCATGAGGCGGTGTATTGAGGTCAGAGGACGCAAAGGGCGAGATAGATCTTACTGTATTTTACATGCATGTTTATTTATGTGCACTGGAATACAGGTTTATGTTCACATGCATTTGTATTTTCGTCTGCGTTTGTTTCCAGCAGAACGTATCAATCCGTTGCTTTTCTTCGAGGTTTTTGTTGTTGTTTTCTTTCGTCAGTGTCTCTGTTCCTTATTCATTCAGACGTGGGCTTGGTTTCCTTTTCTTATGTGCCAGCTCTCTCTCTCTCTCTCTTCTCTCTCCTCTCTCTCTCTCTCTCTCTCCTCTTCTCTCTCTCCCATTCACAGTTTCAGTCAATATGATCTTCAGTTCTATCAAGAATCTCACATTTTGTTTGTCTAGCAATATTGTGAATGTATTGATCAGTCCGATGGGTCAGTTACTTACGAAGTAATTTTCACTGTATTAATGAAACAAATGTATAGTAATCAGATCTGAGCCCAACTTTTTATTTTCAGTGACTCCACTGTATGAGAGGCTTTTTGATAAAATTCCAAGTGTATCCCTCGACAGGAGGGCTATTGGCTTTTGACCTTAAAACGTGTCAGTGTCAATGTCAATCCTCTCTCTCTCTCTCTCTCTCTCTCTCTCTCTCTCTGTGCAGGCAACTATGTCCAGGATTTCGTGGTGAAAGCCAACAAGCAGGTCCAGCTACGTGACAACCGCATCATCCAAGACGTCACACCTGCCCAGTGCGCCAAGCTGTGCGTGGACGAGGGCAGTTTCACGTGCAACAGCTTTGACTACTGCGGCAACCACACCGAGTGTCGTCTTAGTGACGCCAACGTGGGGCAAGTGACGATCGAGCCCACCGCATACTGTGACCTGTACATACGTAAGTGTGACGTCAGAATGTGGCTCGTGCCAATGACGTAATGGATTGCGTACGTGTGACGTCAGAGTACTGTCCACGTTGGCGTGGGAGACAGTCATGTGACGAGTAATCTTGATGATAGTTCTGTTGTTTGATAAAAGTGAAGAGAGGAGGTGGTTGGTGGTAAAGGCGGTGGTGATGGTGGGGCGAGGTAACGAGAGGGTGGGCAGGGGAAAGGGGAGCGAGTGAGGTAAAATGGAGGAATGTTGGGGGGTTGACGGTTTAGGGGTGAGGGGGTAGTAAGAGGTCTTGTAGTGTACGCTCCACTCTTGTGTGACCTGGACCTCCGTTGTGTTCTGCTTGTTTAGATACAGTGTCAGCTAACGTGATTCCTCACGCCTCATGTCCTTCTTCTCTTCTTTCCTCTTCTTTTTGCCTCGCGTTTTCAGACTGTGGTTTTATGCTCAGAGGTATCATTGTTATTGTCGTCATAATCTTTGAGGATATTCTCTGAGCCAAACCTGCTTGGGGGGGGGGGGGGGGGGTCTCATGGGAATCACAAAAAGTGTTTCTTGTCGAAGTTAGTTTCTCGCGTTTCTTACGTGTCTGAAACAGATTTCGAAGTTATTTTGCGCGTGTTGGTCCTCATTTTACGACACGCTGTATATATGCCCCCCCCCCCCTTCACCGACTCTGACGTCATGAGCCAGGAAAGGCGCCGCTGGTTGACACACGACTATGTATGTGTCAAGCAGACGAGGACAGGACAGACCCGTGTCACAGTCTCATCACAGTAAGAGTTTCATTTGCAATCGGTTTGTTCAGAGACCATTAATTGGTCTGTGTACCCGAGATAGAATGATGAAAGAAACATGGATATTTGCTCTTCAGTTTAATTATGTGCCATCTGACGGCATTGGATCCTCAAACGACTTGACACGATGTGGTGAGGAAATGTCACGTCAAGGAAAAAAAAGACATCAACAACTGACGAGCTTACAAGACATGGCATGATCATCTGTAACAATTCATAGCATAATGGCTGAACTGTCGACATCAATGAAGTTTAGAAAACTCTGCCGTGCTAGGGGCATCAGCTTTTCTGCTCGATTCATTGTCCAGGAAGAAATCACAAACGTGAAGAGTGTATCATTGAAACAAAATAAGGTTTCCACAACAATTAGAAAAGACAAGGCACAATTTGCAAAAAGCGAAAAGAGTTTGTGTCCACTGTCGACAATGTTTATTACACTGTCATCACCAAGTCACCAGATCGAAGCAAAAAAGTTGACGTACCGCGCATTGTAGTAAGAGAAAAGGGCGTACCAATGTACGAGACCAAAGACGGACGAAAGGACCACAAAGAGGAGAAAAATAGTGGACGACATTCAAAGAGAATCGTCGAGAGTCAGGATCAGTCAGTATAACAAACAAACAAACAAAAAAAAAGGAAAGTACAAACCCCGTATTCTCCCTTGGGGCTTCATGTTATACTAAAAGACACGTCGTGATCCCCATGGGAGAAAAAAAGAAGTGGGAAAACCCAAAGAAGAAAAAAGATCCGCAAGTTGGATGTTTCTGCCTGTCTGTTTTGTGAACTACATTACTTGGAACAGCAGTGCAATGGTACTGGATCGAACCAGCCGTAGACAATGTATTGTATGACAGGCTTAGAAACAGCCATTCTTTCTAGTGTGTGTTGCTCCTGTTTCTTTCTAATGTGCGTCGCTCCTGTTTAAAGAAAAACACATGTTTCTGCTGGAATCTTTGATGCGTGATATAGGCCTTCGTCAACCAAACACGTGCAGTGTGATGTGAACTCTTGCATTCTTGGTTGTAAGGATGAAAGTTGTAGTGTTTTTGTTGTTGCTGCTGCTGCTGCGATTTTGCTGACTCCGGTGTAAAATGTTGCTGTGCTATGGCACTTAATGTTGAAGCCGATTTATTATGTATAGGCTTGACGATTCCATTTGTATTGTTGTCGTTGTTGTTTCTGTTATGTTTTGTGGTTGTGTTAGGAATCGGTTCATTTTAATGTCCACCGACGAAAGCAGTTTTTATGTAGGTCATCTGTTAATATATTTCCGCTCCAAATTGTGCTATGTATGTTGTACTCTCTCTCTCTCTCTCTCTCTCTCTCTCTCTCTCTCTCTCTCTCTCTCTCTCTCTCTCCTCTCTCTCTTCTCTCTCTCCACCACACCACACACACACGCGCGCGCGCACACACACGCACGTGCACGCACATACACACACACACACACATACACACACACACACACACACACACACACACACACACACACACACACGTTGCGCACGTTGAAAAAAAGTAAAAGCAAACAATTCCTCCGTCAGTTAAAAAGTGACTTTACAAACATGTCTCTTTTCTGTCTGTATACCTTAGTATACACACACGTGTGTGTGTGTGTGTGTGTGTGTGTGTGTGTGTGTGTGTGTGTGTGTGTGTGTGTGTGTGTGTGTGTGTGTGTTTTCTGTGTTTGAAAATCAACTTTCACTCATCTTTTTTTCCAACAGGTCAATATGGGACTTCTACAAACGGTAAGGTGAAAAAAACGAAAGAAAAAAAAAGAGAGTACATAAAGGAAGAACAAATGTACGAGAGAGAGAGAGACAGACAGAGATGGGATTATAAAGTTTGAACGTGTGCGTGTGTGTGTGTGTGTGTGTGTGTGTGTGTGTGTGTGTGTGTGTGTGTGTGTGTGTGTGCAAGCGCGCCAGCGCGCGTGTGAGTGCGTGCGTGCGTGCTTGTGTGCACGCGCGTGTGCATGTAAACGTCGAATTTAGATTTATCTCTCACATCTCCAACGTCCAATGCAGGAAACAACGGTGGCAACAACAACAACAACGGCGGCAACAGCAACAACGGCGGCAACAACAACGGTGGCAACAACAACAATGGGAACAACGGCGGCAACTCGAACGGAGGGAACACGCAGGCCCAGACAGGGAGCGGCGGTGGCGGCTACTCGGGAGGTAATGGTAGATCCTCTTTCGATACTTTATTGGCTCCACGTGGAGGCGCTGTCATCACCACTATGGAGGTAGATCCTCTTTGGATACTTTATTGGCTCCACCTGGAGGCGCTGTCATCACCACTATGGAGGTACTAGTATCATCACTATGGAAGCGCTGTCATCACCACTATGGAGCTACTGGTATCACCACTATGGAGGTATGGAGGTGCTGTCATCTCCACTATGGAGGTGCTGTCATCTCCGCTATGGAGGTGCTGTCATCTCCACTATGGAGGTGCTGTCATCTCCACTATGGAGGTGCTGTCATCTCCACTATGGCGGTACTAGTGTCATCACTATGGAGGTGCTGTCATCTCCACTATGGAGGTACTAGTGTCATCACTATGGAGGTGCTGTCATCTCCACTATGGAGGTACTATGTCATCACTATGGAGGTGCTGCCATCTCCACTATGGAGGTACTAGTGTCATCACTATGGAGGTACTGCCATCTCCACTATGGAGGTACTAGTGTCATCACTATGGAGGTGCTGTCATCTCCACTATGGAGGTACTAGTGTCATCACTATGGAGGTGCTGTCATCTCCACAATGGAGCTACTGTGATTCCCATTATGGAGGTACTGTCATCTCCACTATGCAAGTGCTCTCAACTCCACTATGGAGGTGCCGTCATCTCCACTATGGAGGTGCTCTCAACTCCACTATGGAGGTGCTGTCATCTCCACTATGGAGGTGCTGTCATCTCTACTATGGAGGTACTATTATCTCCATCATGGAGGTACTAGTGTCATCACTATGGAGATGCTGTCATCTCCACTATTGAGGTACTGCTATCTTTACTATGGAGAGCCTGTTATCAGCACTATGGAGGCGCTGTTCTCTCCACTGTGGAGGTACTGTTACCTCCACTATGGAATTACTGTTACCTCCACTATGGAGATATTGTTACCTCCACTATAGAGATACGGTTACCTCCACTATGGAGGCCCTATTGCCTCACTATGGAAGTGCTTTTATCACCACTATGGGGTACTGTTTTTTCACTATGGAGGCACTGTTATCACCACTATCGAGGTACATTTACCTCCACTATGGAAATGCTGTTACCTCCACTATGGAGATACTGTTACCTCCACTATGGACATACTGTTACCTCCACTATGGAGATACTGTTACCTCCACTATAGACATACTGTTACCTCCACTATTGAGATAATGTTACCTTCATTATGTTAACGTGGTGACAGCCCTGGTGTGGCCCTTTGCGGTCGGCTGGGCTATAAGCAACATTATCTTATCTTATCTTACCTTCGTTATGGAGACACCGTTATTTCACTATGGGGTGCTGTTATCACCACTATCGAGTTACTTTTACCTCCACTATGGAGACACTGTTATCACCATTATGGAAGTACTGTTATCACCACTTTGGAAGTATTGCTATCTTCACTATGGAGATACTGCTATCACCACTATGGAGGTACTGGTATCGTCACTATGGAGAACCTGTTATCAACACTATGGAAGTGCTTTTATCTCCACTATGGGGGTACTTTATCCCCCACTGTGGGGACGCTTTCATTGGGAGATACTGATATCCCATATAGAGGTATACTTTCACCCCCATGGGATGCTGTTTCACCCTTTTGGAACACGTTCTCCACTATGGGGGTATTTTTTTCCCCCGTGGGCTCAGTTATCCTCCCTATGGGCGTACTGTTTTTTAATAGAAGGCAGTTTCATAATTTGGGGACTGTTATCCCACTAGGGGCCCCGTTATCCGCTTGGAACACTTTTATCCCCCTATGGGGACACTTATCACAGTATGGAAGCACTGTTATCCAACTAGGGAGGCCTTTACACCATATGGGGGCACTATTGCTCACTTGGAAGTGTTTTCACCCTAGGGGGGTACTTTTTTATTTCACTATGGAGGCATGTTATACCACATCGAGTAAATTACCTCCCTTTGGAAATGCTGTTACTCACTATGGAGATACTGTTACCTCCATATGGGATACGTTACCTCCACTTTTGGATATGTTACCTCATAGGGAGTAGTTCCCTCCATTTTGGGGCCCCTGTTTTTTCAAAATGGAGGTGCTCTTTCACCATACAAGTTACTTTTACCCCACTAGGGAGAACGTTTCTCACTATGGGACATTTTTTCCCACATGGGGGTGCTGTTGTCACCACTATATAGTTCGTTAGTATCCTTTCACTGGGGAGACACAGGACCTGTTTATCCCACTGGGGGTGTTGTTGTCACCACTATATGGGTTCTGTTATCTACTATGGAACACTTTGTCACCACTTGGGGATGCTGTGTCACCACTATGGAGGTGCTTTTCACCACTATAAAGTTCCCCTGTTTTTTCCCCCACTAAAGGTTCTGTTTATGGCACCCCCAATTGGGGTGCTGTTCACCACTATATAGGTTCTGTTATCTCAATAGGGAAACCTGTTATCTCACTATGAGTTTGTTTCACCACTATATAGGTTTCTGTTATCTCACTATGGAGACACTGTTTCACCACTTGGAGGTGCTGTTGTCACCAATATATAGGTTCTTTATCTCACTATGGGGTTGTTTCACTACTATGAAGACTTGTTTCCCACTGTGGAGGGTGTGTTGTCACCACATATAGGTTTTTTTCTGTTTATTTTTTTCACTATGGAGACACTGTTTCACCACAAAGGGGGTTGTTGTTTTTCACCACTATATGGGTTTTCTGTTATCTAAAAATTTTATGGAGGTGTTGTCCCCACTATATAAGTCGGGTTATCTCTCATTTTAAGTGGAGGGTTGTTGTCACCACTATATAGGTTCTTTAATCTCACTATGGAGACACTGTTATCACCACTATGGAGGTGTGTTGTCACCACTATATAGGTTCGTTATCTCACTATGGAGGTGTTCACAAAACCTTTAATATATGGTTCTGTTATTACTTCACTGTTTAAATTGGTTGTTTTCACCACTATATAGGTTCTTTTTCTCACTATGGAGAAACTGTTGTCACCAATATGGAGGTGTTGTTGTCACCCTTATGGGTTCTTTTATCCCATATGGAACATGTTGTCACCCTATGGAGTGTTGTTGTCACCACTATAATTCTTTTCTCACGATGGAGGTGTTGTCACCACTTATAGGTTTTTTTATTCACAGGAGAAACTTTTGTCATCACTGTGAAGTTTGTTGTCACCAAATATAGGTTTTTTTATCTCACTATGAACATTTTATCACCACTGGGGGAGTGTTGTTTCACCACTATTGGTCTTTATTTTACTAGGGACACTGTTTCACCTGTGGAGGTGTTGTTGTCACCATATTAGGTTCTGTTTCTCCTTGGGACATTTTTTCACCACGGGGATGTGTTGTTGTCACCACATAAGGTTTTTTTATCTTACTATGGAGACATGTTGTCATCACTGTGGAGGTTTTTTTGGTCCCCAAATATTTTTCTGTTATCTCATATGGGACACTGTTATCACCACGTGGGGGTTTTTGGGCACCAAATATGGTTCTTTATCTCAAAAATGGGGTCTGTTTACCATTTGGGGAGGTTTTTGTCCCCAATATATAGGTTGTTATTCACTAGGGGGGGTGTGTTATCCCATTTGGGAGATAAAACCTCCACTATGGAGATATTGTTACTCCCATGAAGGACTACATTTTCCTTCCCCATGGGGGTCTGTTGCTTTTTGGGCACTTTGAAAAATTTTGTCTTCCACATGAACGTACGCTTATCTTCTAAATTTGAGGCACTGTTCTTCAGCAAAAAAGGCACTGGGGTTTTCCAAATGGAGGTTTTTTGGTTTTTTTTTTTCCCACTCCTCCGCTTTATTCCAAACATGAAAGGGCTATTAGCTCCACTGTTTATGCCTGGTTCTCCCTAATGCATGTCAGCTCCGCTTGGGGCAGTTTGGGTCCTTTTGGGGGATACGTTTAGCTTAATAAGGATCTTCGCCCAATATGAAGCCCCCCGCTCACTCCAGGCACTGCTATCTCTACACGGGGGGGCCCCTAGCTCCACTAAGGATAAACAGCTCCACTACGGAAGGAAGCACTGTTAGCCCACTATGGAAAAATGTTTTTGTCCGTGGGTTGCTGTTATCTCCCCCGTGGGGGGATAGTTAGTCTCCAAGGGAAACGCTGCTACGCCCATGTGGAGACACTTTCGTCCTACGAGGGGGAACGGTGGCCCTTATGGAGGCACTGCCACGATGCTTTTTGGTGTGCTCTTAACTCAACTGTGTTTTTCTCCCTTTTAGGGGATGGTTTCTCCCTAAGGACGCTTTGTTTGTCCACTTTTGGGGGCGGTCTGTCTTTTTCTATGGAGGGACGTTTTTCGTCATTATTTCAGTTTTTTTTTTCTAACCACCCCCGAGCCAGCAGAGTGGAATGGATGTAAACTTTGATCTCATAATGTCGTCATCATCGTCGTCGTTGTCGTCTTTCCATCAAATTTTATCATCATCATATCTCTTATCATTGTCATCATCATCGTCATTACCCTTTTCCCCCAAAAGTGAAAGCTTTTTCTGCCCTGGGGGACAGCCCGCCTTACTAAAGGCATTGTCAGTCCCAAGGAGGGGTTTGACCTCACAGGTCACCACAGCTTGGGGCTCTACTTGGGAGAGTTTTTCTAGCGTAGCCTGGAAGAATGGGGGATTCGCCATACAGGAAATTAGCTCCCTCTGGGCTGCCGTTCTCAATTTTAAAGGCTCCAGCATTCAACACAGCCCCATAATCCAAAAGGGGGTTTTCCCCCGTTTCTGGAGTTTTGTGGTCCCCTAAAAGCCCTATTAACTTTTTTCTCTTAGTTTGATCCCGGGGTAATTTTTAACTCTGCCACGGGGCTAATGTTTCGCGCTTTTAGCTCCATCGTTCAGAAGTCAGTTCACTCAGCTCAGAGGCGGTTGTCAGCTGAAGTCTGGAGCCGCTGGTAGATCATCCTGGGAGCCCTCTCACGCTCAGCTTTGTTAGGTAGATCCGGGAGTACCGCCAGCCCGCAATGGAGGACGGTGAAAATCTACTAGCATGTACAATCAGTTCCGTTCTGGACCCATCGCTGGGTCATTTCTGATGGTACTCTTAGCCCCTTCTGGTGCTGTTGTTAGTTTATCCAGTCACCTTCATTTTAGCTCAAGTGTGGAGTGATTATAGTCTCAGCTGTGGTGGTAATATTAGCTCTGCTCCGTTACTCGACTCTGTGGCACTGTCCGCTCTAACACTATAAGCTCCATTGTTGAGATGTGGCTAGCTTCATTCCGAAGTTATAGCTTTTGCCACAATCGTAAAGCTACATTCCATCGAGGCCATACCATTTCACGTGATTTCTTTTTGTAAGTATGTGAAAAAAAATGCAAACTGATATCACTTCATGTTGCTCACACGAGCCTACAGATCACACAGTATACACATGCGCGTAAACACACGCACGTACATGCATGCGCCGCATACACTGGCACACATACATGGGCTCACCCACTCATGCGCGCGCCCGCACACTCACAAGCACGCACGCACACGCACACACACACACACACACACACACGCACGCACGCACGCACGCACGCACGCACGCACGCACGCGCGCGCGCGCGCGAACGCTTTCAAACACACACACACACACACACACAAGCGTACACGCACACGCATGCACGTGCACACACAAGCAAACACACAAATACAATCAGGACAGAGGCACAGACAATGTTAAGTAGGCACTCAAGGTCTGACCAACGCGTAGGGCTAATGCGCGGATCAACATCTGCTAAACCGTATCCTTAAGGCTCTCGTCTTAAAGCATTTCATGTTAATCGTTAATTCATTTATCCATCAGCTGTAAATTTTGCACACCGCGGTCTTGCAGCTTAGCATGTGTTGTCTGACGTATAAGGACAAGTCCTCACCTCCTTTATGAAACTGAAACTCACTGGATATGTATCAAAGATGGTGCACATATAGACTTGGTTTTTTTTCTCTCTCAAAATATACAAAAGAGTTTCTGATTTTTCATTTATCGTGACGAATGCAAGTGAAACAACATGAAACTGAACAGCCTTTCTTGATTTCACGACCACGGTGCCAAAATTATGCGAACTCTTCATACATTTGCCATCATGATCCAGAAGGGAAGGGACTGGGGTCAAGATTTACACTGCTGTACCGAATTTATAGACATTCTTTTGTTTCAACAGATGCAAAATATTACCTATAAAACGCACCTGTCAGCTCTCAAATTGTTTGATTAAAAAGTAAGCTTCCAAAAGAAGAAAGAAAGACAGACAGACACAAAGAAAGACGGAAAGAAAGAAAGAAAGAAAAGAAAACTTTCACCACAGATCCGAACTTACTGTATTACGTAAAAAAATGACAATTGTTACCAGTATAACCAGCGCAGGGAAAATAAAGATGAAACGCTGCATATGGACCACTGTCACTTAATGAAGACAGCCTTAAGATCCACATGCACACCTGTATTGATAATCGGTGGTCATGCATGTCTCCCCACTTACCTTCTGCCCATGTCACTGAATACATACACAAAGAGATATACGAGCACCTGGCAGACACTCTTCGAGGTAGGCACTCATGCAGAACGCCTCGGACACTAGCTCTGATCCAGATTATTTTGTCCCTAAATTTGGTCACATTTGTGAAAAAGAACACAAACAAAAAACAAACAACACTCATTCCACACGCGCTCCAAGTTCCATGGGTAAGCTCAAGTCTGCTGCATCCCCACACCCCCCTCCTTGCAGGCACTGGGTTGACCTGACCTGACCTTTTGCAGGCGCCATGGGAGGCCTGGCCCATCTCCATGATCGTGGTGGGACTGATCCTGGGAGTGGCTGGCATTGTGCTGTACACGCGGTTCTTCGGGCGGCGGGTCGGGGACGACATGACAGTCTCCTTCTCCAAGCAGATGGAAACTGTTTCCACGTAAAGCGGACCTGAAGAGGACGAGTCTGGGGCGTCGTGGCAGCTTCCTGGTTTTTCTGTCAACAACTTAAACCCGAAATGCGTACTTTAAGTATACGCCCGGTACAGCTTAAAAAAAGATTATGCTTGTTTAGTCTGTTGAAGGAAATCGATTTCGTATATATGTTACGTCAATCGTGAAATCAGGCAATGTGTGTAGCGAGATTCACAGCCGATTCAAATTCTCGATGTCAGGGTTAGGGAAATTAGTTAGGGTTAGGGTTGGGTTAGGGTTAGTTCTAATAAACTCTAACCCTAACCCAAACCCTAACCCTATACCATACCCTAACTTTGACTCGAGAGGATTCCCTATATGTCATGCTTATTACACACATTGCCTGATTTCACGGATTGACGGTAACATATATATATATATATATTTTTTTTTTTTTTTTTTTTTGCTATTGGTCTTTATCCAAGAGTTGAACTGGAAGACAACAGTTTCTACAACATTTTTCGTCTCAATATTTCCCCCTACACTTGTCATAACCAGTGATACGGTGATTCACATGTGTTCTTTTGATAGCTGTATGACTTGATATGTGTTCTGCTTCATGTTTGTACCCTTCGATTGCTTTTACTCAGAAAAGAGCCAAAATGGGTTTAATGTTTTGCGCGTTCAAATCCATGAGTCATTTTAAGGGGACGTTTGATTATTGGCATCTTTTCTGATTAGCATGGAGAGAAAGGTTGTCTTGATTACAGTGTTCCGTACTGAGTGGATCTGTGTTGACAGAATTAATTCTGTGTTCAGTGTCAGTAACTTAGCTCATGAGTGGGCTCAGCACTTTTCTGTCTTTCCTGCAGCCAACCAGAAGGGGATGTGGCCCAACCAGAAGGGGATATAGCCCAACCAGAATGGGATGTAGCCCAATCAGCATCGAGTGTTGCCGACACTGTCACGTCATTGCGTGTCAAAACTACAGGGTCTACGCTTTGTGATTCGTTAAACAGATTGAGAGATATCCATTTTTTCGGCAGAGTTTGCTGCATCACTTATCAAGCAGGTTTGAATGATGATTCCTACGCGTTATTTACACTTATTGGGTGGTTCTGTGAACACGCACAAGGAATACACTGTTTTTTTTTTTTCAACGAAACAACGCAGTTTTGAAGCCGAGACGAACACGGATCATTTATTCAAGCCAGGTGAAGACAATACCATTCCATCTCCGGACCTTACAAGTTTCGTTGCCAGTAGATGCTATTAGAAGACTCGTTTACAACGTCCAGGGCTGACCAGCATTCATTCAGAAGAAGGCAACATCAAAACATCTTGGTATTTGTGCTAATGAGTATGAAAACCCCCATTTCACACCCCCCAGTGAATAAGAATATAACTTAGCCGAGAAATAAAAAGGAATGTATGTTGCGACGACGAAAAACCTAAGAAAGAATTGTTTCATTTGCATCGGTGTGTCGTCCTGTATTTATGTTCTCTATATTCCTGCTTTCATTGCACGCTTTTGTGTTTGTACATTTTTATTTGTTTTGCGAGAATTCATGTGGCTTTTCGTCCAGAAATATGTCATAATGCGTGTCCATTCAGGCACGTTTTGATAAAATATCAAATATAATTGATATACCTGGTTACTTCACAGAATCATTTCTCATCCATTGTGTAACGACATGTATGTCTTTTTGTCATGTCTTCCATGGGTAAAGTTATCTTCAGACAATGTTGCAATTCAAATATGCAACAGTTTTTTTGTTGTTGACATTCAAGAAACAAAGAGAAGCAATAGCGTTATAAAAGGCAGATGGATGGATAGATAAAAAATAGATTACCGAATAAATCACAGAGTTAATTTACCGAATAAATCACTTGGTTAATCTTTCTGAAAAAATGTGTGAAGAATGAATGCATATACGTACTTTGTCTTGTAACTTTTTTGTTTGTTTGAAGAGAGAAATTCCAATATGTCTCTTGACATTTTTTATATAAACGTGTTTATGATTAAGCTCCTGTTTGCAGAACAGAAAAGGTTCAATAAATAAAAATCAGGAAAAACTGGTTTGTTTGTATCGTTTCCGACCAATGCATATAGTCGATGCATAGTTTTCTTCTGACTGTTATTGTCTCTGCTGCTTTTCGTATCTTCTTCTCCCCTCTCTCCTTCTTCTCCTTCTCTCCTTCTCTTCTTCTTCTTCTTCTTCCTCCTCCTCTCTATTTCTTCTCCTCCTCTTCCTTCTTCTATTTCTTCCTTCTCCTCTCCTTCTTCCTCTTCTTCTTCCACTCCTTCTCTCCTCCTCCTTCTGTTTTTCTTCTTCTTCCTCATCTCCTTCTTTGTCTTCTCCTCTCCTTCGTCTTTTCTTCTCCTCCTCCTCTCCTTCTTCCTCCACTCTCCTCTTCCTCTCTTTTTTCTCCTCTCTTCGTCTTCTTCTTCTCTTCTTCTTCTTCCTTTTCCTCCTCCTCTCTCCTTCTTTTCTTCCCCTCCCTCCTCTCTTTCTCCTTCTCTCCTCTCCTTCTTCTTCTTCTTGTTTTTCTTTCCTCCTTCTTCTTCCTCCACCTCTCTTCCTCCTCCTCCTTCTTCTTCCTGCTCCTCTTTTTCTCCTCCCTTCCCTCCTCCTCCTCCTTCTTCTTCCTCCTCTTCTTCTTCTTCTTCTACTTCTTCGTCTTCCACCTCTCCTTTTCCTCCTCCTTCTTCTTCCTCTTCTTCTTCTCCTCCTCTTCTTCCTCTTCTTCTCTTCTTCTTCTTCTTCTTCTCCTCCTTCTTCTTCTTCTTCTTCTTCTTCTTCCTTCCTCCTCCTCCTCCTCCTCCTCTCCTCCTCCTTCTTCTTCTTCTTCTTTCTTCTTCTTCTTCTTCTTCTTCTTCTTCTTCTTCTTCTTCTTCCTCTTTTTCTTCTTCTTCTTCTTCATTTCCTCTTCCTCCTCTCTTCCTCCTCCTCCTCCTCCTCCCTTCTTCTTCTTCTTTCTTCTTCTCTTCTTCCTCCTCCTCTCCTCCTCCTCCTCCCTCCTCCTTTCCTCCTCCTCCCCTTCCTTCTTCTTCTTCTTCTTCTTCTTCTTCTTCTTTCCTTCTCCTCCTCCTCCTTCCTCCTTTCCTCCTCCACAGCCGTGATGTGCCCTTGCGGTCGGCTGGCTTTCCAACATTATCTTATCTCTCTCCTCCTCCTCCTTCTTTCTCCTCCTCCTCCTTTCTTCTTCTTTCCTCCTCCTCTCCTTCTTCTTCTTGTTTCTTCCCTCCTCTCCTTCTTCTTCTTCTTTCTCCTCCTCCTCCTTCTTCTCCTTCTTTTTCCCTCCTCTCCTTCTTCTTTTTCTTCCTCCCTCCTTCTTTTTCTTCTTTTTTTCTTTTTTAAATTTCTCTTACACATGCAGTCGGTGCTTTTTATTTGGGAAGGAAGTGAATATGGGAACATAACTTCGGTCTGGCCACATGGAAACACAGACAAGACTAACTGTCTGTGCCAGGACACACTGGAAAAAATGCAAATGAGGACAGACTGAAATGCAAATGAGGAGAAATGAGCAGAAAAGAGGGAGTCATGAATAGGAGAAGGCCATGGGGAAACAGAAAGTGGAGAGGGAAAAAGGGGGTAGGAAAACGAGCAAAGGGAGAAGGAAAAAGAAGGGAAAGACGAAAGAGAAACGAAAAGAAGAAAGAGAAAAGAGAAGAGGAAGAGCATAAAAAAGACAACAAAACAAACAACCTAACAACATGAGGAAGGAGAAAAAAAAAAAAAGAGGGAATGGGACTTGGAGGAGGAGAAAGAAGAGAGAAAGGATCGAGAGGAGGAGAGAAGGAGAGAGGGGAACAGGTAGGGTAGAAAAAGAAATTCGGGGCCGTGAGGAAAAAGAAAGAAAAGAGGAAAAGGGAGACGGAAAAAGAGAAGGAAGCTAGGATGAGAAATGGAAGAAAGTTTTAAAAAAAAAATTATAGATGAAAGGAGAGAGAGAGAGCGAAAAGGAAAATGTGGATGGACGGGTGGAAAGGAGATAGAGAAGGAAAGAAGAAACGGGGACAAAGAAAGTGAAAGAAAAGTCAGAGGGGAATGAGGACAAGTAAAAAAGAGAATGGAAAGAAGGAGAAAGAGAAACAAAAGACGGATCGGTAGTAGGGAAAGAGGGGTTTAGACGAAACGGAAGAAAATGTCGGATAGGGAGAAAAAAAAAACAGGAGATAGAGAGAGAAAGGAAAAGAAAGATGGCAGTAAGAGAAAGAGACTGGAAAGGGGGATGGATGAAAAAGTCAGAGAAGAGAGGGTTAGTTAGAAGAAGAAATAGGAGGGGGAGAATAGAAAGAAGGATATCGGGAAGAAAATGAGTACGGAGAAGGTGACAGAGAAAGGTGGGTACTGAGAAAGAAAAAGGAAATGAGAATAGGAGAATCAGGAAAACGGGAATAGCGAGAAGGAAGACCAGATAGGAAGAACAGTGACAAACAAAGGGAAAACGTGACCAGCTGTTTTGGGGACAGCGGTTACTGTCGAGCATTTCCGGCTGGAGGTCGTGGTTGCGATTCCATCAGAGCCATTAATTCATCCGTGGGATTTTCCGGGTCCTGTCGGAGTTGAGTTTGTTGTGGGGCCAAATGGGAAGACTGGCTCCACACGGTCGATTTGTCTAAATGTCTGGCCAACACTGCAAGTGTCTGTTCCTCTCGGGCGTGGTTAACGCTGGAAAGTATTACGGAGAATACAGCTGCCATGCGGTCTTAGACCAGAATGGGGCTCCTAGCATCATTTTATTATTCTTATCCTCACTGATCGCATATAAAGTAATTCTGCCCTGTTTTTGTTGTCCTTCATGCCCTGCTGTCATGGTGATCTCATTTTTAAATTTTCCTCTCCACGTCTGTGTCTTAGGTGAATTCGTTGTTGTGGTCGTTTGGTACTGGCAGAGTCTTTGGAACTGGCGTTGGACAGAATGGTGGCGCTCTCCGGATGGGGATACTCACTTGCGCTGGCCACGCGATTATTAAATGATTGTCAAAAAAAAGTAGGCTTAGTAAGTGGTGTCCGGCGATCAAAAGAGGCGCCCACTGAACCCCGATGTGTTTCAGCAGCGGAGCAGTGTTCCTCCTGTGAACTGCCTCATGGCAGCCAGACACTGGCAGCTCCTGTGGTTTGTGCGTCAGGGCTGGGACGGGACGAACCGGGGTAGGCTGAGGTCGGGGAGCAGAGGAGCGGATCATTGGGGTTGTATTTTGTGGTGCAGAAATGAGACGGAAAAAAAAGAGCGGAGGGGGGGGGGGGGGGGGGGGGGGGGGAGAGAAAGGGGGAAAACAATGATGGGAAAGAAAGACCAAAACGAGTGACGGGGAAAATGATACAGAAAAGAAGACCGATGGGGCAACCGATGTCATTTTACAAATTGAGTATCTTGTCGGCTGGTGAGTATGGAGCAGCTCCTGGTATATATTTTTATTTTAATATTCTACCCTCGGCAGAAGGAATAAGCTTTCATGTCAGCGTGCATTCACATGATAAAAAAAAATGTTGAAAACGTAGTTCCACTTAGCCCTGTACTGAACGGTGCAATGTTTCCGTGACCATTCCCAGCGTCACGTCTTTACGGTAGACAGTTGGCGTGCCTGCTTGGTATTACAGAAACGCTGGAGAGCCACCTGGGCCCAAAACCTCCCTTTTTCTGACATTGACCCAAAGCTGTGATGGATGCTTGAGCTGGTCACACACGTTATGGCTCTTCTCATCTCTTGGAAACGGCACCAAGTCACGATAGACGCTAAGGTCACGGGGGCCGGAATAGCTCAGTTGCTAACGCACGGACTCGTGATCTTGATAATCCGGGGGTCGAATCTCCCACCAGCCTGTTTCTTGACAGGGGATTTGTTTTCCTCGGAGTTAGAATTGTCTCTGAATCCATTTTGTGAAATCCGAAAGAGACTTTAAATCAAGATTCCGTTTCTGAACACAGGCTTAACTTTTGCGCACACATAACATTGCGTGGTCACCCCTTGGAAAAGAAGGCCGTTTGGCCGATAGTATGGATCACTGTAAAATAAACAACAAAAAAACAAACAAACAAAAAAACGGAATTAGTGAAAATTGAGTGTCGTATTAGACTCAATGACACGGGAAACAAGGAATGCCAAACGCCAGCAGGCAGCTCTTCAGTTGGCTCTACACGGGTAAGCCCGCCTGTCGTGTACACGAGAATATTTAATGTGAAGCGCTCAGAGCTTTGTCTTTAAACCGAGGACGACGCTCTGTAGCTACTGATGGTTTGATGAGGATGGTAACGCACGTTACATAAGATTCAAATAGCGAAAGTGGAGATGGCGCCCGTTGATAACGGATGCTACACGTTTTGCGCCATTATACGTGGCGCAGAGATGGGCCGAACAATAATAAATGGTAGAAGAGGTTACACACGATCTAACTTTTTCATAGGGCCGATAGACGGCAACAAACAACAATACAAATTTTTACAAGTCCAACATGCTTCAAATTTTTGGTGATATGAAACAGTTACACTTCAGGAAGCCGACCCAAAGGGGGGGACAGTCAGATCAGCGGGACTGTCCCTGCAGATTTCACTTACGTCTTTGAAACGTATATTACGTCACTCTTCTGTCTCGCCAAGTCTGTAGGAGAGAGACTGGTTCGCCTGTCGCGTCCTCTTCAGGTTCCCCACGTATGTGGACCAGCTCGCAACGTAGCGATCGCCATGACACGTACACGTCCATTATCGGTTTGCCGAATTGAGATCAAGTGTGTCGTCAGTCTCTTTTATGGATTAACCCCCCCCCCCCCCCCCCCCCCCCCCCCCCCCCCCCCCCCCCCCCCCCCCCCCCCCAGAAGTGGTGTGGCGATAAGAGCCAGAATGGGATGCAGGGGGGTCTGGATGGAGGCAGTAATGTGGTCTTTGGCACGCTGTGCTCTACCTGGGCAGAGTGTGACAGGAATCATGGGTCCTCAACCTGCTCCTTGATCCTCACTTTCGATAATGCTGGGGGGGAAAAACCCCCCGTTGTAACGGCGCTCATTTTGCTCGGATTTTTTTTTCCACACACGTAAACTCTCGTTAGGATTTCTGACTGTCCTCGATCAAACACCCTAGTTTGGCCTCTTCGTGAGAAGTTTTTTTTGTTTTTTTTTTTTCCAGCATCGTCGTTTTAAGCGGTTGCTGACCAAGCAACCATTCTTTTTAGATGAAAAAGAAATTTTACAAAAAATGCAAAATTAGTTACTTGTCTAGCTAAATAGAATTAAATAAATTTGTTTCTACGTAGTTGAGCAAACAATTTCTATATAGTAATTGTCACGGACAAAAGAAAGAAACAACCCAACTTGGGGAGTCGCCCGCCAATTTGATGGACATAAGTCCAAACGCAGACATCTTTGGCGCAGTAGACCGGGCCCCTGGTTCGGATCCGGCCATAAGCTTAGGGAGAGGCTTCGCAGAGACGGTACGATCCACCAGACTGACTAAGCCGTTTTGACCGACGCCTCGATGTCTAGCGAGACGAGTCGTAGCGCCGGGCTCAGGATCATCTAGCCACTTTGTGGAACCAGCGTCATTGTTACTCAGACGTCGTGCGCCTACCCAGACTCACTAGCCACTTTACCACTGACCAGTGTCCACGACTTAAGCCACACGGCGCCAGTCAAGTAGGAAAGGGGGGAGGTATGAGTGGTGGTGGGGGGTGAATCTGGCTAATCAATTAAAATGACCAATTGACCACCACAGAGAGTAAGGTGTAGGCGTGACTGTCATGATTTGAACATCCAATGAATTAGAGGGGGATAACTTCGGGTGTCAGGGCGGTAAAAATACTGACCAATGGTACTCGCCCTTTTCGGACAGATCGGAACGATAAGAAGATGTGAGAGAGAGAGAACGGCAGAACGAGGGGGAGAACGAACAGAGAGACAGAGAGAGGGAGAGGTTCTAGGTCTGCTTGAGAGAAAAGCAGAGAGATGAGGGGAGGAGAGAAGAGAACCAAGTTGAGAGATTAGCATGAGATAGTCTGCAGAGGAAGGACTGAGGAGAGATGTGGAGAGAGAGAGAGAGTTGCTAATTAATGAAGAAAAAAGAAAGAAAAGAAAAAAGAAAAGAAAAGCAACCATGTCCATTTGATAAGAGCAGACTAGAAGAGAGAGAGAGAGAGTGCAATGCGTTAATGCAGGAAGAAAGAAAGGAGAACAGATCGATGTTGAATCACTGTTCTATCCAAACCCGGGTGGGTTCGACCTCATACCTGGCAGCGTCACTTCGCCAAGCAGAACCACAGACCAACGCCAACCGTCTCACCTGACCAGGCGCCAACAGACCAACGCCAACAGTCTCACCTGACCAGGCGCCATCAGACCAACACCAGTGCCGGCAGTTGTGTCGTGTTGTGAAAGTGACAGTGAAAAGAAGAAGAAAAGAAAGAAAAGACAGTGATTCGTGAATAGTTAAGATCACCTGGCCAGGTAAAGTAGAAATCTATCTATACCCGGGTTAGCTAATGATGTTTTAGATAAATGATTTTGTGAAGTTCAGGAAAGAGAGAATGTTTTATTTCATTTGATTCCATATGCATTGATGTTTCGTTCTATGAACATGTGTAGTAAAGTTATAGACTTTACTAGTGGTTTGATGTGACGAATGCATGATATATGATTGAGATCGTAAGCAAGCTGTGAGTGTGTTTGGGCTGTGCGCTAGTCCTTCCTCCACTGACATTACACCGAGGTTGACAATTTATTGGCGAGCTTGCAGGATATTCTGGCCCATTTATTATAATTGTTCAACTTCTCAGAGAGGAAGCTGGGTGGGATTCAAGTATTGTAATCCTAAGACAAGGGGTTGTCTTACTGTATGTTCCCAAGATAGTTAAATACTAGGCTTGGCATTGCTTCCAAGATAGTTAATACTAGGCTTGGCATTTCAGCCCCAGAGTACTCATTTCGCACAGATTGCCTATATTCGCTCTCATAGTTGGGTCAGGCGCTGGGCGTCTTATAAAAACTAATTACGTTGTCCCAAGCTAATAATATCATTCATAGGATTGTGCTATTACGTCACTCGTGTCGGTAACCACCAGTTTGGCTGTCGTAGTTATAAAATCTTGTTCAAAAAAAAAAAAAAGAAAGAGATATAATGGCGGAAGAAAAGAACACCCCTATTGAACAACTCGTGAGCGTCGCTCGTGATCTAGGTTACTCGGGAGAAGAGTTGCGAGCATTCGTCGAAAACCAGCAAAAGATGGAAAGGGATGAACGCGCGGAAAGACGACGCGTTGCAGTAGAAGCGCAAGAAATAGAAAAATTAAGGATTCAGGCTACCAATGATAAAGAAGCGCAGGAAACAGAAAGAATAAGGGCAACGCAGGAGACAGAAAATTTAAAGATTCAATTAGAATTAGAGAAAGTGAGAATACAAAGGGAGACCACCGAGGATGGGAGTTCAGTTTCCAGTGACTCTGTGCGCAGCTATGCTCCCCGACCCAAGTTGCCAAAATTCTCGGAGGGGACCGATTCGATTGATGCATACATCAGTCGTTTCGAAACGTTTGCGACCAGTCAGGGTTGGCCTTCAGAAGAGTGGGCAGTCATTTTGTCAGCGTTATTGACGGTAAGGCATTACAGATTTTCACTGCATTGCCAGCAGAACAACAGTCTGATTTCGGCGCTGTGAAGGAATCATTGATGAAAGGATTCGACCTCACAGAGGAGGGGTTCAGGAAGAAATTTCGTTCAGCTAAATTACAAGCAGGGGAAACGTACACTCAGTTTGGTGCACGTCTAGATCACTATTTTGAGAAATGGTTAGAGTTGAGTGGTACAAAGAAGGAGTTCGCTGAGTGAAAGAGCTAGTTATGAAAGAACAGATTTTGTCAGGTTGCGGCCCTGAGTTAACCATACATTTGAAAGAGAGACAGCCAGAGACAGCAGGAGAGTTGTTGAAGTTCGCAGAGGTGTATAGAGAGGCACGTTTGGGCACTAAGGTGCAGGAGAAACAGTGCTAGGCACAGGTGAGAAGAGTGCAAGGAGACTAGGAGAGTTTTCTGCAAAGTCTGCAAACCCAGTGGTGGGGCAGAAGGAAGGGCAAAGGGACATAGGTGTTTCATTTGTCACAAGAAGGGACATGTGGCGAGGGATTGTCGCATGAGGTTCCAGAAGGCAGCAGCCTTGCAAGAGGTGGATAAGGGTCGTCAAGGGAAACGACCTGCAGTGGAACCAAAAGGGATTCAGTCTGAAGAGGGTGGAGTGCAGCCTATGGCTAGCACTGGACAGCAGTCAGTGTCAGGGATGGAGGGCACTAGGCTGAGTGGTTCGTTACCAGTGGAAGAAGGGTGGATTGGCCAGCAGAGGGTGAAAGTGTTACGAGACACTGGTTGTTCATGCGGTGTAGTACGAATAACGCTGGTCGATAAAGGGGATTTGACAGGGCAAATCCAGACCTGTACTCTAATCGATGCACTGTGAGGGAGTTTCCAGTTGCTAAGATAGAAGTACGTACCCCTTACTTCTCAGGCGAGTTGTCGGCGTGGTGATGGAGAAACCCCTTCACGATTTGATCATTGGAAATATTCCAGGTGCAAGGGATCCAGGGATCCTGAGTTGTTGACTGCTACAGGGGCAGCAGTTCAAACACGGAGCAAGAAGGAGGAAAAGGTTGTTAAACCGTTAAGTTGTTCCAGGAAGGAAGTCGGGCATAGACGTGTCGCCTGATGAGTTTTAGGGCTGCACAGAGGAACAAGACCCTTCGCTCGTGAAGTCTTGGGAGTTGGCAAGAGGTGGAGAGAAACAGGAGGTTAGAGGAGGTGAGACAGAATTTCTTGTGAAAGGCGGGCTGTTGTACCGAGTGTTCACCAAGGGGAAGACAGGTAAGGTGACCACTCATTTAGAGGTACCAGCAGGTTATCGTGACACTGTCATGTCAGTGGGTCACGAGTCGCTCATGGCGGGGTCATCTCGGCACCAGCAAAACAGCTGACCGAATCTTTGATGACTTTCATTGGCCAGGAGCAATGGCAGACATCAAGCGTTTCTGTATGTCATGTGACGTGTGTCAAAGGTCAGCCACAAGAGGGGTGAAGAGGAAGGCACCTCTTAAACATCCCCCTCTAATTGACACACCGTTCAGGAGAGTGGCTGTAGATCTGATTGGCCCAATCTCGCCCTGTTCCAAAGGTGGGCACAGGTATGAGACATGCAAGTTTGCAAGGGAAGGTTTGCAGGAGGCTAGGGTCATTCAGAAGAAGCAATATGACAGGAAGGTGAGGAAGCAATCCCTCAAGGCGGGAGATCAAGTCCTGGTACTGCTTCCCACGGGTCACAACAAGCTGCTGATGCATTGGAAAGGACCATTCACCATCACTGAAAAGGTCGGTCGGGATTACCGAATTGATGTGAATGGGAAACTAAAACTTTTCCATGCGAATTTTCTCCGCAAATATATTCAGCGTGAGACTCAGCACATAGGCGCAGCAGCAATCATTGATGGGTGAAAGAGACCCAGCAGAAGAAGGGGAGATTTTGTTGCCTGAGTTTCCAGGAGAAGAGTCATACAGGGATGTGTCACTGTATGAAGGCTAGACAGTAGGAGACAGGAGGAAGTTAGGGGGCTCCTAGAACAGTATAGGGCGTCCCTGACTGATAAACCAGGCAGGACAACTCTAGAGACATGTACGGTGGAGTTGACATCACAGAAACCCGTACATGTGAAAGCCTACCCGATCCCATATGCCACCAAGCAAGTGATCGAGGAGGAGGTAGAAAAGATGTTGGACCTTGGGGTGATTGAACCGTCCAAATCATCATATAGTGCACCCGTCGTCTTAGTGAGGAAAAAGTCAGGTGAGCATCGATTCTGTGTCGACTATAGACGTCTGAAACAGTGTCACCAAGGTCGATGCAGAGGTCATACCAACATGGAAGACCGTTCGCTCAGATCGCCACAAGCAAGAGCCAGTATTCACCAGGATCGATCTGAGCAAGGGTTACTGGCAAATAGCCTTGATGAGGACTCAAAGGAAGTCACAGCATTTTCCACTCCTATGGGGCTATACCAGTGGCGAGTACTCCCTTTTGGGATGGTCAACGCACCTGCGGTCTTTTCTCGAATGATGAGGAAGCTATTGACGGGATTGGAAGGTGTTGTGAATTTCATGGATGACATTCTGATAGCATCCGAGACATGGGAGGAGCATATGAGGCAGCTAGGAGCAGTCTTGGAGAGGTTGAGGAAAGCCAATCTCACAGCCAGACCAACAAAGTGCCAGTTGGTTTTCCAAGCCTGGAGTTCCTAGGTTTTGTTGTCGGAGGCGACACAAGCAGGGGCCGGAAAGAGGAAAGTGGAGAAGATGATGAATTCAGAGAGACCAAAGACCAAAACAGAAGTCAGGAGTCTGCTAGTTTTATTGGATTCTATAGGGAGTTTGTCCCAAATTTTGCTGCAATCACGAGTCCTCTCAGTGATTTGGTCAAGGCAGGGAAACCGGCAGTGGTCGAGTGGTCAGACGCTGCAGAGCAAGCACTGCAGACGGTGTTGGAAAGACTAGGTTCCCGTCCCATCTTGAAGCTACCAGATATGTCCAAACCATTTTTGTTGCGGACAGATGCATCAGGTGGTGGGATAGGTGCAGTATTGTTGCAGGAGCATGAAGAGGTCGAGTTTCCTGTGAGATATGCTAGCAGGAAGTTGACAAAGTGTGAAGAAGGGTACGCAACGGTGGAGAAGGAGTGTTTAGCTGTCGTGTGGGCCGTGCAGAAGTTCCACAAATACTTGTATGGAAAGAGTTCGTGATAGAGACAGATCACCAACCACTCAAATTCCTGCAGGAGGCACGGCTGAAAAACAGCAGGTTCTGCGTTGGGCAATGGCACTGCAGCCCTACAGGTATCGAGTGCAGTACATTCCTGGTCGACAGAATGTCGGAGCTGACTATTTAAGCCGTGTAGTCAGCAAGCTGCAACTCAGAGGAAGTCAGTCATATCCGGGGTGCTTTGTTGATAATATGTGTTGATGACAGTTATGTTGATTGGATATGGGTTCATTCCCAGTTGGCTATGGTTCATATTTTTTGTTGTGAGACTTGTTTATATTTTCTTTGTGAGATTTGTTCATGTAAAGGTAGTTATGCTTGGAGCATACAGTCGCCTGTGTAGTGATGCATTATTTGCAATAAGTGAGGATGAAGATTCCTCAGTGAAGTGTCATGGATCGTGATCATATTATATTGTGCTTTTCATAAGAATTGTGAAGAGAAGATGTGGCAAATCCGCAGGTAGGGGAATTGCATAAGTGCGCACAGAGGTCGTTATAAAATGAGTTGAAATAACGCAAGAGCGCACGTCAATGATAACTCATTGGAGTGGTATTCACTAATGGTATATTTTATAATTTTATAAACCGTGGTTGTAAAGTATTTTCCAAACCTTGCACGTGTAGCTGTGTGTCAGCAAATTCGGTTGTTGTCCTTTTTGTACCGTTGTTTTGAGACAATGCGGAGCATGGTCTTTTGCAAGGGGAAATTGTCACGGACAAAAGAAAGAAACAACCCAACTTGGGGAGTCGCCAGCCAATTTGACTGACATAAGTCCAAACGCAGACATCTTGGCGCCACGTAGACCGGGCCCATGGTTCGGATCCGGCCAATTAAGCTTAGTGGAGAGGCTTCGCAGAGACGGTACGATCCACCCAGACTGACTAAGCCGTTTTGACCGACGCCTCGATGTTCTAGCGAGACGAGGTCGTAGCGCCGGGCTCAGGATCATCTAGCCACTTTGTGGAACCAGCGTCATTGTTACTCAGACGTCCGTGGCGCCTACCCAGACTCAGCTAGCCACTTTACACTGACCATGTCTACGACTTAAGCCACACGGCGCCAGTCAAGTAGGAAAGGGGGGAAGGTAGAGTGTGGTGGGGGTGAAATCTGGCTAATCAATTAAATGACCAATTGACCACCACAGAGAGTAAGGTGTAGGCGTGACTGTCATGATTTGAACTCCAATGGAATTAGAGGGGGATAACTTCGGTGTCAGGGCGGTAAAAATTACTGACCAATGGTACTCGCCCTTTTCGGACAGATCGGAACGAATAAGAAAGATGTGAGAGAGAGAGAACGGCAGAACGAGGGGGAGAACGAACAGAGAGACAGAGAGAGGAGAGGTTCTAGGTCTGCTTGAGAGAAAAGCAGAGAGATGAGGGGAGGAGAGAAGAGAACCAAGTTGAGAGATTAGCATGAGATAGTCTGCAGAGGAAGGACTGAGGAGAGATGTGGAGAGAGAGAGGAGAGAGATTGCTAATTAATGAAGAAGAAAAGAAAGAAAAGAAAAAAGAAAAGAAAAGCAACCATGTCCCATTTGATAAGAGCAGACTAGAAGAGAGAGAGAGAGAGTGCAATGCGTTAATGCAGGAAGAAAGAAAGGAGACAGATCGATGTGTATAGTCACTGTTCTATCCTAACCGGGGGTTCGACCTCATACCTGGCAGCGTCACTTCGCCAAGCAGAACCACAGACCAACGCCAACCGTCTCACCTGACCAGGCGCCAACAGACCAACGCCAACAGTCTCACCTGACCAGGCGCCATCAGACCAACACCAGTGCCGGCAGTTGTGTCGTGTTGTGAAAGTGACAGTGAAAAGAAGAAGAAAAGAAAGAAAAGACAGTGATTCGTGAATAGTTAAGATCACCTGGCCAGGTAAAGTAGAAATCTATCTATACCCGGGTTAGCTAATGATGTTTTAGATAAATGATTTTGTGAAGTTCAGGAAAGAGAGAATGTTTTTAT
>CM031606.1:62561468-62568968 GCA_018398815.1 Conus ventricosus | reverse complement strand
AAGCTTCAGTAGTGCGTATGTCCGCCATTTGCACCGACACATTCCACGCATCTAGGCCTCATGGACTGGATCAGAGTCACAAGGGTCTGTTGAGGCATGGCGTTCCACTCCTGCAGCAGAAATTGGAACAGTTGGTGGAGGTCAACAGGAGGAGGGTGGTTGTCGTGGACGCGGCGTTCCAGATGGTCCCAAAAGTTCTCAATAGGGTTCAAATCAGGCGAACGCGATGGCCAGTCCAGTCGTGGAACTGCTGCTGCCTCAGGTAGTCGTTCACCACACGGGCGCGGTGTGGAGTGGCGTTGTCGTCCATGAGGGTGGCACCGGGTCCCATGGCTTGCAGAGTGGGGATAATCAACGGCCTCACGATTTCATCTCTGCACCTTACGCCAGTAAGTCTGCCTGGCACAAGGTGAAGGGGTGTCCTGCCATGAAGGTGGATGCCTCCCCATACCATCAGGGAGCCGCCTCCATAGCGATCGTGCTCACGAACACAGCCATCAGCAAGCCTCTCCCCTGGACGACGCCAGACGCGTACCCGGCCATCATTTCGGGACAGGGAGAATCTTGACTCATCGGTGAAGAGGATGGTGCTCCATTGCTGCCTCGTCCATCGCTGATGACGTCGACACCACCTCCTTCTGGCCTGTCGATGGTGCTGTGTTAGTGGGAGACGGACAGCGGGCCTTCTTGAGCGGAGGTTGAAACTGTTAAGGCGACCTCGGACGGTCTGGCGACTTACGTTGATGTTAGTCGTTCTTCTCAGCTCCTGTCTCAGAGTGGTTGCATTGATGGTTCTGCTGCGGACTGCTGTCAGCATCAAGTAGCGATCGTCTTGCCCATTGGTGATTCTTGGCCGCCCTGAGCGTGGTCGTTCCTCGGCTCTTCCAGTGTCTTGGTATCGCTGGTGAAGGCGTTGAATGACTGAGTGGCTCACTCCCAGACGTCTTGCCACCTCTCTTCCAGAAATGCCATCTTGGAGCCATCCCAGAACCCCGGCCGCGATCTAGTGTTGACAGTTTTCGTCTTGGAGGCATGGTTATTGCAGCCCCGATTAGCGGTCATTTTATACCCACCGCAGGCAAATTGTCATTGAAAAGTGTTCAACATAGGCAGGCCTTGCACGTGCACTGTGCCGATTTCTCAATTCAAAACTGCTGTGGAATCTGCGCCTGGCCAAACTTCATGCATTATTCACGGATTTTTGGTGTTTTGGCTGAGCGCATATTCTCGACCCGAAAAATGCGTCGTCTGAAAGATTATTTCGGTCATACAGTGTGGTGTGTGAGCTGTCAGAATAGCTCAGAATGAAACACGCTGCGCTTGTTTTACGAGCATTCAGACCCATTACTTAGAGTACCCCAAAATCTAAGGCGGCCCTTAACTTTTTGTGACTAGCTGCTCTTAACTACTGAGCTAAGCAGGCACTCGGGCAAGCGATCCTAGTTAGTAAGCTACACTCAGGTCAAACCTCCCTACCTATTAAACATGACGATGTCAGCAGGGGATAACTATCTCCGGAAAGTGAGGAAGATGACCTATCTGTTTCTTCACCGACACTACCAAAATGACCACGAAAATGACTTTCTTGTTGTTGTAAAGACAGGCCACCATCAGAATTCAGACTCGCAACATTTGACAAAGAATTCAGTTCTCTACCACTGGGCCAGCAGCCCCGTCTCCGCCCTCCCACCCCCACCCCCACCCCCAGGTCTCCCCTCCACGTGCGGTGCTGCCAACAGGAACCTACTCACATACAAAACGTTTAACTGCATAAATCTGACAGCAAATTTGGAAGTGATGAAGAACTCACAGCCGTAAGTGTTTTTTTTTCTATATGAAAATCAATGTAAAAGCCACAGAACGGAGCGACATAAACCAAATTTCATAAGTTCGATCGAGACATGGAGCACAAAAGGAGTATTCCCAAGCTTTTCCGGGAAACTCGGTCGGGTTAGGTTTAGAAAACAGTATCTGGATGCCGGCGGGAGATGAAGATGACCTTGACCTTGCTGTAGCACACAGCAGACCAGCAGGGGTCACTCCGTGGGGCCATTTGTTCTTTTTGTGTACATGTTTGATTCGCGTCCCGTTTGCGAAAGGGTGCGTTAGCGACAGCACACCCCCGCCGTTTTAAACATTTTGAATATACATGTACAAATGGGCCATAGGTAGATGAGTTCAATTCTGTTCAGTGGTTCTATTTGACATCTGTTCACTGTAGGTAGTATTACATGTCAAATAAATCACGTGGTCATTTTCACTCAATAACACTCATTTGCACTCACACAATGTATACAGAGGTAAACTGAATGGGTCTTCGAAACAATCTAGCAATTTCAGCTTGAGCAAGAACAGCTGAAATAGTAATAGTGCATGGATGTTGATAGTTGTCAAATCTGAGAAGTCCAGTTTTTCATAGGAGATTCTAATAAGAGATAATGCATTGAAATAAAGCCCCCGAAAAATGATGTTGCATGAATTTCGCTTTAATATTGTAATTATTGCAGCTAGGTGGCGTGTGCAGATGGGTAGGCTAATGTTTTTAACTTTTCTCACAATACTTTTTCCGGTACATACACTTTACCAATCCTCAAAGAGTCTTAAGTGTACCAATTGAAACAATATCTTCATTCTTGTGCTCCGTGTTG
Organism: Conus ventricosus; assembly: GCA_018398815.1. Classification (NCBI taxonomy): domain Eukaryota; kingdom Metazoa; phylum Mollusca; class Gastropoda; order Neogastropoda; family Conidae; genus Conus; species Conus ventricosus. The sequence goes on along the minus strand of CM031606.1, from coordinate 62,566,320 downwards.
AGCCAAAGGTCTTAGTGTACTCAATGAATAGTCACATATGTAAACGATCGAAAATTGAGTAGAGTCACTTCGTGTTCGGATTAATCTTGAGATTTTGGAGGATTTTGATCCTACATTTTTCAGTGTTTTACAGTTTTGAAAAAAGAAAAGGAAAATCTGTTTATACTATTTACTATAATGTCCATTTGATCATCAACTTTGTGTTTGCAGCGGTATTTTTTTAATTTTATTTCGGGACACGATTTGGTTGGGTATTTTGATGTGAACGTTGTTTTGATTCTGATCTGACTTGGCTTCATCCCTGAGGTTGGCTGGAACTACAAAGCTTGATTCGGCATGACTTGAGAGTGCCTTTCAAAGACTTTCCAAGGGGACTGTGTGAGGGTATCTAAAAGTTTGACACGCCATTTTCTCCAAAGAATTGGTGGAGATATCATCTTTTTGTAGTTCTTGCACTGTTTGTCTGACAGTGGGGGAAGGCATCTTCTTCACCAGCAGATAGCACTGGCGTGGTTTCTTTGTGGAGAGGGCATCTCATTTTACTCAATAGAGTCGCGGTAAAGAGGGTTTTAATTCTCCGTCAAGTCGCACGGAATTTATCGACTTAAAAGGGAAAAAAGTTATAAAAATTAGACGTTGCATGCATAGATATGAACTAGACATCAGCGGATAAAAAAAAAAGACTGAATTTAATCTGGACTACTGACTGCCGAGTTGATTAGTTTCATTAATATATGATTCGAAAATGGTGTCTGTGTCGGAATGCATGTCGGCATGCACCCGACACGACCTCAGCGGCAAGTGGAGGTGATGGAACGTTTCAAACACGACTCAAGTTCTTGCACGGATTGTGGAGAATGCAACTCTTTTATCTCGTTGCAGGTCTGACAATGTCTTGATGTGGAAATGGTATTTTCTATCACAGCTGGCAGCTCTAACATTGCTCATCTGAGTGTGGAGAGGGTACCTCCTTGTAGTTCTGACAACAGTTGTCTGATTGTGGAGATGGCATCTCCTTTATCAACAGATTGTAACGCTGGCGCTGTCCGATTTGACAGCGGTTTGCAATGTAAATGAGGAAATGATTACTTAAGTAGATATCTGAACATGGAAAATGGAACATCAGACGCAACCGGAGGGTGCCATTGAAATGATATCTTTTCTTGTTGTTTGTTTTAATTCTGCAAAGCGTTTGGGTTTCCAGTCGAAGGATTTCTTTCTTTGTTTCTTTAAATGAGTTTAGACGGAGGGAGTGACTGATGATTTAATACATGCAGATCACTGCTGTAGCAACTGACATTAACTAAACCATCTCATAATGTTCAACAGCATAAACATATGTGAAGTGTAGAGTTCTAAAGTGATGCAGTCCAGTCTATGCACAGCTGAGCCCCCTTCGAAAACCATCTGAACATTCTATGAGCACGAAAGACGAAGCCAAACTCATCTATCGCAACAGCAATTTTCAAAAAACGCAAATCAAGGGATCATCACGCGAATTGCAGCCAAATTGCCCATTGCATTGAACTACTGAGAAGGAAAAAAAACTTGCAAAAATCAATTTCAACATTGGAAAAAAACACATCGATGATCCTAACGGGTACAACTAACGAATGTTTCTTTAGTGGGCAGGACAACAAAGACCTGAGCGTGGGAGGCAGCACAAAACTCTCTGGTCTTTCTGTGTTGGGATCCCTCATATCCTCAGACCCCACCCCCACCCCACCCCACCAGCACGTCACCTCCCTCCCCTCCGTTCCCTCTCCATTCCAGTCCCTCTTGTCACTTTCAGTTCCCTCCATCAGGCTCGCTGTCAAACGGCTCTCCCCTTTACCGCTGTTCCCGAGCTGGAAGATTTCCATGAATTATTTATTCAGACTCTGGGACAGGAAGCAGTGTGTGTGTGAGAGACTGTAGGGAACGGCCTCGGGGTAGAAACGCGTGTGAGAGGACAACAAATGCGTATCACTGTTTTTCGAGCTGTGTTGAATGGAGGGGGGAAAGGGCTCTCAATCACTGTGCGGGTATTTACACACACACACACACACACACACACACACACACACACACACTCACACCACGCACGCCGCACCACTACACACACATGCACGCACAACACACACGCCCACGCGCACGCTCACGCACGCCTCGCTCACGCGCACGCGCGCAATGACAACATATTCCTTGTTCCCATTGCCCGCATTGCCTTCAGACTCAGCCTTTCGACGCCAATCTGATCAAACTTCAGCCTTTCAGACGTCCAACTGATCAACTTCAGCCTTTCAGACGTCCAATCTGATCAAACTCAGCCTTTCAGACGTCCAATCTGATCAACCTTCAGCCTTTCAGACGTCCAATCTGATCAGACTTCAGCCTTTCAGACGTCCAATCGGATCAAACTCAGCCTTTCAGACGTCCAATCTGATCAGACTTCAGCCTTTCAGACGTCCAATCGGATCAAACTTCAGCCTTTCAGGACGTCAATGTGATCAGACTTCAGCCTTTCAGACGTCCAATCTGATCAGACTTCAGCCTTTCAGACGTCCAATCGGATCAAACTTCAGCCTTTCAGACGTCCAATCGATCAGACTTCAGCCTTTCAGACGTCCAATCTGATCAGACTTCAGCCTTTCAGACGTCCATCTGATCAGACTTCAGCCTTTCAGACGTCCAATCTGATCAGACTTCAGCCTTTCAGACGTCCAATCTGATCAGACTTCAGCCTTTCAGACGTCCAATCTGATCAGACTTCAGCCTTTCAGACGTCCAATCTGATCAGACTTCAGCCTTTCAGACGTCCAATCTGATCAGACTTCAGCCTTTCAGACGTCCAATCTGATCAGACTTCAGCCTTTCAGACGTCCAATCTGATCAGACTTCAGCCTTTCAGACGTCCAATCTGATCAGACTCAGCCTTTCAGACGTCCAATCTGATCAGACTTCAGCCTTTCAGACGTCCAATCTGATCAGACTTCGGTGCCCAAGGTGCGACAGGAGAGTGCAAGGAGATTGAAGTGGGGCAGGAAGGGGAGTGGTGGCGTTGGGAGGTGAGGTGGAGTGAGGGACGGGGTCAAAAAAAGAAGAGGAGGGTTTTAAGCTAATCATAAACACGTGAAGGTCCACATCGAATGGTGTATAGTGCAAAGTCAAATCACAATGAATATGCAAAATAGCCCACGTGCTGACAGCAAAAGCAGCCGAAGCATTCACACAGAAATAGTAAAATACTGTTCATTACAGACAAGATAGGGCGACAAAAAACAAACAAACAAACAAACAAAAACCGGAAGCGATCGGATTGCAGCGGCAAATAATTTCATTTTTACGCAACCACCACCACAACAACAACAACAACAAATTTCAGGAAATTCTGGAAATCATTATCATATAAAATGGTAAAAAAAGGAAATAATGCATCGTCTTGTTTCTTCAAAACACACAAAGTAGAAGACACTCATTTAAAAGTGCTATAAAAGTGTTTAGTTCATAGACTGCTTGCCTTTAATGTTATCTAAAAATGGAGATTGCGGTTCGTTGATTCACACCCATATTGCGCCGAATTGGATGAAGATAAGACTTTGATGATTGGTGGTTCATTTTCGTTGTCCTGAGTGTTGTATATTTTGCCTGAAGAAGACCTAAGAGGTCGAAACGGGTTGTGTTTTGCCTTGTGATTCGTTTGTCAACGTTTTCTGGGCGGAGTGTTGTCACTAATTTTCAAATTTGTTCACGTTTGTTGGTTGTTGAATGTCAGCAAGTACTTGGCTGAAGGACAATGCCAACCGAAGCTCTGTGCTTCAGACAGGACTGAAATGTGGTTCCCTTCTTGGATTTTTATCAACGCTATCTTTCTTCGGGTTGAAGCCATTGTTGTGATTCCGACATTGAGACTCCGAACGAATCGTGCCGTGTCTTGACAGGCCTGCTCCTCACTCATTTTTTTCTGCACGGATTGTCTGCAACTTTATGGTAATGTTGAGCTGAGCCCTGGACATGCCAAAGGTGACACCTCTTTGCGCCGCTCAGGACTGAGGAGTATGTCTGATCCTAACAGCGCCCTTGCCTCCGCCACCTCCCCCAAAGTGAGTACCCCGTCTACCCTGTCTGACATGATGAAAACCATGTCTGAAATGAATTATTCCTTTAATGCAAAAATAGACTACCCTGTCTGACATGATGAAAACCAGGTCTGAAATAAATGATTCCTTTAACGCAAAAATAGACTTGATAAGAGGGGTCATGAAACAAGTTCTTGACGATTGTTGTAGGCTGAGGCAAAAGCTGGAGTTGAAAGAAGATGTGGACACGTTGAGAAAAGAAAACGTGAAGTTAAAGCAAGATACCTAAAGAACACAGTTGAAGACCTTGGCAAGAAGTTGGATGATCTGAAAGGTCGGCTGAGGCATAAAAGCTGGAACAGCTGAGGTATAGGTGGTAGAGCGTCGGACTCGTAGTCCTGATTATCGAGGGGTTGTGAGTTCGAATCTGATAATAATAATCTCATTTTCTACGGTCTTGGGATGAGGGACGGGGAGACCAATGAACAATTCATTTTCTTTAAGGACAAAGCAAAACATCCTGAGCGCCATGATGAAGTTACAAGGCACAAGACTCTTTGTCGGCGAGGACTTCTTTTCACGAGTGCGTGACGTACGCTTCATACTGACTCCCCATCTGCTGGACAAAAGGAATAAATGATGTAAGATCTCAACGGGATTCAATCATCTGACTTTTTTTAATAGTTCGGATTGGATGATCACAAAAATTTTGTAGAATTAAAATAACGATCAGACCTGCATGTTGAAAAACGTCATAAACGTAACGGTCCGATCATTTATGCAATTAACCGTGA
>CM031606.1:62543968-62556468 GCA_018398815.1 Conus ventricosus | reverse complement strand
GTGGGAGAGGCCGACAGGAGCCCTTTCCGTGGAGAGGGCGAAGTACGGTGGAGTCCGGGAGACTCGGTGTGAGGGTGCGACTCAAGCTACGTTGCCAGTGTCCCCCAACTGGGATTTGGCCAATCGGGAGGACACAACAGTGTGGCAGCTTCAGCTCGTGGTCGTACAGTGGATGAGAGAAACTGACGATCAACCAAGGAATGCTGGCAAGTTATGGACGTTTATTTGCTCTTAAGGTTATAAGTGTGCAAACAGAATAGTGGAATATTGTCTTTCCTGGCTAAGTACGAATAACTAAAGAACAGGGGATGCGATTTATGAAATTATCTGTATGTTGTTTACATTGTTGTATGATACAGATAGTTGTGTTGTGTAGTGATGGGTGGGGGCTCGGAGTCAAGTTGAATAAAAGTTGATTATTTTCTATGAAATGTTATTGGTTTCCCGTCACCTTTGTGCGGGCCCGATGTGAGTGACAGAGTGCGTGTGCCTATGCGAGAGCGCATTTTGGTTGTGAAAGCGTAAATACTTCTGTCTATAACCCCCTGCATCCCTGAATATGAAAATCATATTTTAATAACGAGGGGGAGCGTCGGAGACCCGTCACAAAAGTGTTTGACGATAACAAGTTTTAATGAAAGTCTTCAAAGTTACATGATTCTGATTAGCCTGCAAGTCTATCATGTCTTTTAACGTTTGCAAGTTCTAGTCAAAATCTTTAAAGTTAGCAAATTCTGGTCACAGTCTTCAACATTCCCAGGTTCAATTTGCCCTCCAATCTACCCTATCCATGGTCGCTCCAGTCAAAATATTCATCGTTTACAGATTCGAATTGCCTGACACTCCACCCTACCTACAGTCGGTTCTAAACAATGTTATCAAAATTAGGAAGGTGTAGCCAAAAATATCCTAAACGTTAGCAGAGTCAGGTTACCTACCACTCCACCTTACGTACGGCGTAACAAGTTCTTGTCAGTGTCCTCAGCGGTAAACGATTTGGATTACCCACCATCCTACCATGCCCCGGTCAATCAAAGTCTTCAACTATAGCAGACTTTCAAACCATGTCGTCGAAAAGACGCGGGAACTCCTTCCCTCCCCGCTTCCCAGGTGATTTTACCAGGTGATGGTAACTCCTTCCCTCCCCGCTTCCCAGGTGATTTACCAGTGATGAAACAATTATGTATGTCTGCCCCAACGACTTAGTGATAACACAATCCATGTATGTCTGTCCCAAAGACGTGTAATGAAACAATATATATATATTAATTATAAAACTAATAAATATAATATATAGATAAAAAGCTATACGCTTGCCTATGCTTAGATTGAAGAATAGGGGAGATACGCATTCATACCTGCAGGCAGATGATTCTGCCTAACTAACAGTATGTGCTTGAGTGGGTGGATGGGGAAAAATAAAATAAATGCTTCTCAAAATGAGCCTTCAGCAAGCTTATATTCTCCAAGGGGGAGAGACATCCTCCAATAGGGAGGGAAACTCACTAACATATAACTCCTGGTCATATACCGATATTTCGAAACTTGGTGGTTTCTCCTCAGTGACCGCGGAAAGTGGTAATTTGACTCTTCTGCCTTTTCAGTTTTAAGACGAATGCAATCCCAGAAAAGGCTGGTGTGCAATACCGTAGTATGTTTGTTGAGTTTTCAAAAAACCAACCAAAGGTGCCATCTAAGAAGCAAAAGAAAATCATGAAAGAGCAAAACAAGCTACATTTTCTTGTGAAAAGTAGAAAATATAAAAAGATATCCTCTAAGACACAAGTGCTGAGGGCCAGTTCTTGGAATGAATCCGCAAGGGACTAAAATACAACAAACTAATAAATTCCAAGGATAAGTACCGACCTTGCTGAGAGCTGGTGTGCATGACTGAAGAAATATGAATTAACAAGTGCTCTTTGCATAATGTTTCATACTAATCTTTGGGGCAGACATACATACCCTGTTTCATCACTAAGTATTCGAGATAGACTTAAATACTTTGTTTCATCATAAGTGTGTAGCCCACACATACATAAACCGTTTCATTACTAAGTCTTTGGGGTAGAGGTACATAATGTTTTTCACTACTAAGCCTTTGGGGCAGGCATACATGAATGGTCTCATCAATACGTCTTGGAGCAGATATATATAATATATATATATATATATATATATATATATATATATATATATATATATATATATATCTGCTCCAAAGACGTATTGATGAGACCATTCATGTATGCCTGCCCCAAAGGCTTAGTAGTGAAAAACATTATGTACCTCTACCCCAAAGACTTAGTAATGAAACGGTTTATGTATGTGTGGGCTACACACTTAGTGATGAAACAAAGTATTTAAGTCTATCTCGAATACTTAGTGATGAAACAGGGTATGTATGTCTGCCCCAAAGACTTAGTGATGAAACAATTTATAGACGTCTGCCCCGAGGACCTAGTGGTGAAAGGATTTATGTACGTCTTTTCCAAAGACTTAATGATGACACAATTTATGTACATCTGCCTCGAGGACTTGGTGATGAAACAACATAATTGTATGTCTACCCTAAAGATTCAGAGGTGAAAGATTTTACGTATGTCTGACTTAGACCAAGTGATGAAACAGTTTATGTATGCATGTCTTAATACCTAGTGACGAAGCTGTTTGTTTCAGTCTGCCCACAAAGACCAAGTGATAAAACAATTGAAGTATACCTGCCCCAAAGACCTAGTGATAAAACAATTGAAGTATACCTGCTCTAAAGACCTAGTGATAAAACAGTTGAAGTATACCTGCCCCAAAGGCCTAGTGATAAAACAGTTGAAGTATACCTGTCCTAAAGGCCTAGTGATAAAACAATTGAAGTATACCTGCCCTAAAGGCCTAGTGATAAAACAATTGAAGTATACCTGCCCCAAAGGCCTAGTGATAAAACAATTGAAGTATACCTGCCCTAAAGGCCTAGTGATAAAACAGTTGAAGTATACCTGCCCTAAAGGCCTAGTGATAAAACAGTTGAAGTATACCTGCCCTAAAGGCCTAGTTATAAAACAATTGAAGTATACCTGCTCTAAAGACCTAGTGATAAAACAATTGAAGTATACCTGCCCTAAAGGCCTAGTGATGAAACAGTTGAAGTATACCTGCCCACAAGGCCTAGTGATAAAACAATTGAAGTATACCTGCCCTAAAGGCCTAGTGATAAAACAGTTGAAGTATAGCTGCCCTAAAGGCCTAGTGATAAAACAATTGAAGTATACCTGCCCTAAAGGCCTAGTGATAAAACAATTGAAGTATACCTGCCCTAAAGGCCTAGTGATGAAACAGTTGAAGTATACCTGCCCTAAAGACCTAGTGGTGACACAAATGCATCTGTCCGAAACACATAATGATGCATGTCTGCCCTCAAGGTTCATTGATGAAAAGTGTTTCTGTCTGCCCCCAAAGACTTGATGGTGATGTATGCCCTAAACAGTGTAACAAACAGTGCCAAGTTATCCCCAAGTCCTTTTTTTGAACTTGGCACTGATTGCAATGTTTGCCCAATGTAAACGTCATTCTTTCCACCAGACCACCGTCTGGTCTGCTTATGACCCGGTGCCTGAGCAGGGTTGATGTTGAGTGAGATTTCCGACTACTTAGAACAGCTTCCTCCGCAGCTGTACAGGCCATCTGTTGAAGGTCTAGGAATTGTCCACCCTGCATTTCCGGCTAGGGTGTTGAAGACGAGTGTTACATATCAGCCACAGCTAAAGGATTCTGCTCCCCTTCCACTGGCAGGATCGGTGTTCTCTGGATCATCTAGGTCACACGGTCACTAACATTTTTCTACATGTTGTAAAATGTAAGATTTTGATGTTGTTACTGTTTATGAGGCTTATCCATATTGCTTCATGCACAGATGAGTACGTTTCTGTGTAACAGAAGACTGTGCACGAGCGGTTTCTGTAAATGCTGCATTATCAACAACGCTTTGAGAAAATTACAAGAGATCATTCACAATGCCTAACATGGTACACGAAACCAAACATCTACATGCATTTCATTTCCTTTTTCTTTAATTATTTGGCCAGTGTCTCTCCAGGATACATTCAATAGCGAATGTTGATGGACGTTGATGAAAATTGTGTAACTGCAATATAAGCACAGCTCTACATATTACAGTCGTATGTAGTTAGCGTCAAGGATTACAAACGGGAGTTTGCTGGTTCCACCTCCACCGATATCTCACAGTTGACTGTCTTGGATACCATCTGGCGTAGATCTTTCCAGAACTGAGGCGTGTGCTGAGAGCTCAACTTTGAAAACAGGTTATGCAGTGAAGATTTTTCATCCTTTGAATGGATTTGCTGAAAATGTTTGCACGTGTAAGACAGTTTTCCATTGGCCGCTCTGATTTGCCATGCTCGAGCGCGAAGACTGTTTTTGTGTCTGACAAACGCAATTAGTTGTTCAGACCGACATTGGGGCAAGCTGGTGCTTGGTGAGAAGTTTTTTTCTTCCTCACTCCTTCCACCCGATCTTTTTCCCCTTCTCCCCGATTTCCTCTGTTTTTCCACTCCCCGTGCCAGCTTTCTCTTCAGAGACCATCCCTTTCAATGAATTCTCTCTCTCTCTCTCTCTCTCTCTCTCTCTCTCTCTCTCTCTCTCTCTCTCTCTCTCTCTCTCTCTCTTCTCTCTCATTATCCCCACCCCAACCACCTTCTCTAAGAGGCATCATGATCTTTTATGAATAACATTTCCAACTCCGACTGACTTTTCTCTCTCTCTCTCTCTCTCTCTCTCTCTCTCCTCTTCTCTCTCTCTCTCTCGAGTATTGTTCTCTATCTTTCCTTTCTATTCATCTTCCTTTCTTCTCCTCCCTCTTTCCTATTTACTGAATGAATGAGTTGTTCATACGGATGAATTGTCATTGACGAAAACACATATTTCGCCTCAATTTCTGCTGTCGATCGATCCTGAAAGTGAACATTTTTGAATGATTAATATTTCATGGACAATTTTTTTTGGTCGTTCATTGTTGCCATAGACTGGTGGTTGTTGCTGCTTTGCGTTTGTTCTTACAACTTTGGAAACATGAATTATTCTCACAGGGATCCGAAAAAACGTGAATTCGTATCCTCAGTTCTTCAGCTAATCAAATTCTTCCGGAAAAAATAAACACTTTCTTTCCCGATTGCCTCCAGTGTCTGTTTTGGGATATTTCTTTTGCGTTTCTGTCTCTCTATCTGTTTGCTTTCTGCATTCTTTTCTTTCCGTCTTTCTTGTTTTCTTCTCGTCTTTGTTCCTTTCTATGTGCCTGTCTGTCTTCGTTTGAATCGCATTGTATCGAAACATCAGCAACTTCGGTTTCACATGGTGAACTAACGGGAAAAAAACCAACCTCCTTCGCAGGTGAATGTCAGCTAATGACTTCATAATTTTGTTTCCTGGTTTTTGACACTGTCTGCGGAAAACGTCCTGGTTACATTCACATTCATGCGTTCATTAAAGGGTTAAATGGCTTATTACTTTAAGGAAAAACAATTCTTTGAAACTTGTGGTCGGAGGCTTTCCGGTAATCATCGCAATTTTTACAGATTTTTCAAAGACCTCTTGGATTTCTATCTTTTTGTCATCGACAACATTCTGTAACACAAAACCAGTGGAAACACAGTACTCACACCAAAAGTTTAGGTGAAGGGATAAAATGTTCAATCCAAGTTTCCACCATTTGTTGTCTGGGCCGACATAAGATTAGAGTGTGCTTACCCTTCGTCCTTGATGACGTCAATGTCAGAGTACAAATCGACCTTTGTGCTGCGCCTTCCTAGCGTAATTTTGTTCGTTGCTATCCTTGATCTAATCATAAGAAAATGTTTCACTGTATCACTTCAAACTGTCGGCACTGGCAGTTAAATTTTTTTAATTTTTATATCGAAACTGCATTGTGTGATCACCCACATAGTGTAAAGCCCTGTAATTAATAGCTGCCCGCATTTCAGCCTTACCAGACGGTCACAGTTCAACCGTTATTTTAAAAAATGACCGCGCTCGCAGTTTGGTTTTCTGCTTCATTTTGTTGTCATGCGTCACGTGACAAATTGGCATGCGTCACGTGACAAATCGGCAACGTTGCACAAGAACTCGGCTTATTCGGCAAATTATGGCAAGTCAAAACGTGGTGTCTGTATCTTTTTTTCATACAATTTCAAATCGGCTATACTCGCTGTTCCAAAACAAGTGAATTTGTGATAGAATCCACTCGGATCTGGAGGTGAAACGTAAGAAGTTCTGAACATTTTGAAAGTAACTTTGATGCTCTTCTGCCCACACTCGCCAGAGTAGGCCAGGCAGACGGAAACAGCCATCCTGTGAGAATGGAGGAAGCGGATGAGGAGGACGGGGGGAGGGGGGGGGGGGGGGGGGGGAGAGCGGAGGGCGGAGGGGGCAAGAAAGGGAAATGGAAGTGGGACTGTTATGTTTGACCATGCCTCTGGTGCTCCACCACCTGGTTCTCGCAATGAAAACTGGAGGGAGAGGGAGGGTGGAAAGTAAAAGTGGGGTGAGAGGGATGGAGGGGAACCGGTGATGGCGATGAGATTAGCGTCCCATTACGCGGAGGCCCTTCAGGACAAGTTCTTCCCGGATGGAGAGAAAACTGTTCGCTGCATTAGGTTCAAGCTCTTCACCAACGGAAGGTCTGGCAGAAGATATATATATATATATATATATATATAGAGAGAGAGAGAGAGAGAGAGAGAGAGTGGGGTGGATGGGTGGGTTGGGTAAGGTGGGGGTGGGAAAGTGAGAGGGGGAGGTAAGAAGAGGAGACCTACTTAAAACAAGGCCTTGGGCTTACACTACCGGAATACAACAGGTTACGATGGTCAGGAAAAGAAAACAATGTTAGGATTCTATTCGAAACTAGCAACATCAGACCTCAAGATCAAACTGGGCCTTAAACCTCTTTCAGATTTGACCACCCTCTCTTGTGCTGAATGGGAATTGACGAGTCATTGTCCTTCAGGCGAGAAAAAGGTGGGGAGTACTGGAAGAGGGAGACGGTGTCTATGTGCGCGTGTGGGTGAGTGGGAAAGAGGCTGGAGGGGGGAGGGGGGGCGTGGAGGGGGGGGGGGGCGGAGGATAGGAATGGGGGTGGAGGTGGTTGTGGAGAGGAGGATGGGGGGGGGGGAGGGTGGACAGGAGCAGGAGGGCGGGTCGAGGAGATGGATCAAGGTGGAAGGAGAGAGAGAGAGAGTTGGAGTGAGGGCGATGTTCTCCTAAGACAAGTTGTTCACAGTTCGGGTCGTCAGTCGTCTGACGGTGGTGGCGCTGTAATTGGGGAGCGGCGTGAAGGGCACGCTCTGTCGGCACGGACAGACAATGCTGATGAGTTTGCTCGGAACAGACGAGTTCCCTTCCCTCTCTAACCCTCGTGTGTGGGAGACTGCGAGCGTCAGAAGGTCAGCACTGGAATTGATTGTATTCTGTTGTGTTTTGATAGGCGTATTGCTGTTGTGCGTATTGTATTGTATTGTTCTGTATTGTATTGTACCGTATTGTGTTTTTACTGTGTTGTATTATTTTGTCTCATGGTGTAGTGTAGTGTAGTGTAGTTTTAGATGTAGTGTAGTGTAGTGTGTAGTGTAGGTGTAGTGTATGTGTTGGGTGTAGGTGTGTGTGAGTGTAGTGTAGTGTAGTGTAGTGTAGTGTAGTGTGTGTAGTGTAGTGTGGTGTAGGTGTGAGTGTAGGTGTAGTGTGTGTGGGTGTGGTGGTGGGTGGGTGAGTGTGTGTAGTGTGTGTGGTGTGGTGTAGGTGTGGTGTGGTGGTGTGGTGTGGTGTGGCGTGCGTGGCGTGGTGTGGCGTGTGTGTGTGTGTGGTGTGTGTGTGTGTGGTGTGGTGTGTGTGTAGTGTTGTGTAATGTAGTGTAGTGTATTGTAGTTAGTGTTAGTGTATGTAGGTGAGTGACTGTAGGTTGATTTGTATGTAGCGTATGTACTATAGTGTACTGTAGTGTAGCAATGCCGTACTGCATTAACCTTTGTGTTTGATGTTGTACCGCGTGAGTTGCACTGTATCGCGTTGCAACTCTTTGTGTTTCCACAATTGTTTTGTTTCATTGCATCGAAGCGGTTGTACTGCACAGCAGTAAACTGCATTATGCTGCATTGTGGTGTATTGTGTTGTATTGTGCTGCATTGTGCTGTATCATTAAACACTGTATCCTGTTCAGCATCATCTTTTATCGCTATAACATCTATCGATGTGAAATTAGAACGGCCCTTTCTCGGGAGAAGTGTCCCAGCACAAATAAGTGTAATGCACCAATCTTCTATCTGAATGTGTGTATGTTCGTTTCGAAAAGTGGACATTTCAGCATGATTTTGCCACAGATAACTCTGGAGTGTTCCTCCTGCCAACGGCCATCTTGAATGTAGGCTTCTGGGAAGTACCCAGTTGTTTTGTACATACTGTATTGTTTTGTGCACACTGTAAGTTTGTTAGCTTATGACATCTATCGGAAATTCACTTGCCTGATATGTATTATGCATAAAATTGGCGTGACACTTTTGCATTTTTTTTAACAGTGGTCGTAGTCTAACGGTCAGAACATCAGCCTATGGAGCTGACGGTTATTAGATCGAACGGCTTGAAAACTTTCCCCATCTACCCACAAGTACAAGAGTACCTGATTCACATCAGGCAACGTTAAGGCGCCGGAAGGAGAGGAACGCACTCAGCAAACCATGATGCCGTGATGTGGACACGGTGAACCTCTCATAGGTCACTGCCCTTACGGCCTTTAGCCTCTGGGACTTTAATCTTTAACCTTTAACTTTACACCCTATAACCGTCGACTTTACACAATCTCCGACTTTACACCTTTCCGTGTTAACAACCATCTGGGGAGTATTTTTTGTGTGCAGTCCTTTTGTCTATGACAAGTGCTGTTTGATATATCTGTTAAAAAGTCATTTGCCCGTTTTTTGCTCGTTTGTCTTATGGAAATAATGTGAAGCCATAGTCAAAAGTGTTTCATGTAAATAGAGTAAAAACGCAATTGTTAATTCAAAAAGCGAACTCTCTTCTGTTAGTCTGTCTGGTCGTGTGCCGACGTTGTGCAAATGAGAGTCTGACAGTGTGTGTGTGTGTGTGTGTGTGTGTGTGTGTGTGTGTGTGTGTGTGCGTGCGTGCGTGCGTGCGTGCGTGCGTGCGTGCGTGCGTGCGTGCGTGCGTGGGGTCTAAAACAGCAAAGACAGCTCTGTCGTTGCCCTGAGTTCTTTCTTTCTTTCTTTCTTTCTTTTTTTTTTCTTTCTTTCATTCTTCTTCTATCTCCGTGGAGAATCACTGGGGTACTGTGTTGGAGAACAGTTCACCATATTGCCCCCGTCCTGTCGCTTGTGCACCCAAGGCTTGGGTCTGTGAAGAAGCTTCCCTGTACATTCTGCAGTGTTGTCAGTCTGTTACTTTTTCTTTTTTTCCCGACCTCCCCTCCGTATTCCTCCCTACCATTTTTTCCGGAGGACTGTCTCAACATGGCCATTGGAACCTGTTACACGCCCATAAACACGCACTTTTATTTTCTTAACTGATGTCAGTAGATCTTCATACGGTCCGACCTGCTGCTTGATAGTTTAATGCACTTGTTCAGTAGTGATATAATCAGTAGATCTGGTGTTCAATCTCTTTCGCAGCATCTCATTTCCATGGCTTGGATTCGTCTTCCCAGATCGGCTGTGAGGGTCCCATGTCCCTAATGTACAGAAGGAGATGGAATGTAAACGAGCCTGATTATGTGTTTCATGTTGATGTTATTGTCACTTCATACAGGCTTTGGTCTGGACAATGCTGATATTGTTTTGGGGGCCCATTGAGAAGGTTTCTGCTTACGATTTCCTCATTGCTAATGATTGATCCCAGGAAATGAATAGATGATAAGTTTTTGGCTTCCGTAGGACAGTTATCAGCACTACTGATGGTGATGTGGTTGGCCATTAACGTGGTCTTCTTGACGCCGATTCCCAGGCTATATCTTGTTGATATTTCACCCAGTCTTTTAACAAGCTTGTTGAGTTCTTGTTCACGGCTGGCAGGCCATAAACAGCATCAGCAAAACAAGATTCATGATGCTCGTTCCAAAATACGTTGAAAAGTCAGGGAGACGGAAGGCATCCCTCACGAACTCCAGCTGAAGTACCGAACTGCTCTCCAATGGCACCTTCGGCTTGTTGGGCATGCACTGATCGCTTTCAATACAACTGGTGGAACGTGTGATTAGGTTTTGTGCCACCTCCTGCCAGACGCTGTTGAATGCTTTCTTGAAGATCACGAAGACGTGGCACGATTCCCAATGGTATTGGAGGTGCCTTTCGCAAAGGCATACGTTAAGATCTGTCTAGATAGCAGTTCTGCCTTTGTTAAATCCAACTTGTTTTTCAGCAAATATGTATGTCCTTTAATGCTGTAATGTATACAAAGTGGTTTTGAACATTGCTTTGTTGGCATCGCTGATCAAACGGATTATGTTTTGGGTCTGACAATGTTAGAAATTTCTTTTCTCGGAAAGGGTGACACCCTGATTCAACGGCGTTGGTCACTCCCCAGTGAGCACAATTTTGTTGCAGATGGCAGTTAGGAAATCCATTGCTGCCTCTTTGTCATGTCTCGGGAGTTCTGCAAGGATGCCTGCAGGATTCCCATACCGATCTCATGGCGGCTACGACTTCTTCACGGCTGATGGGAAAGTCATCCTGATTTGATGAAATTCTTTACTATTAACACTCCTACATTTCTTTTTGCTCTGTTTGTCGCAGCGTTCAGCAGAATATTTAGTCCACTTTTTCATGATGTCTTCTTCCTCCATAAGAAAATTATCGTCTTTGTCTGAATAATGCTGACTTCGCATCTCTTCGGTCAAGTTTTGTACAATCTTAAAATGTTGTTAGTGTGGATGTTGTCTGGGTTTCCCTCAATGTGCTCACGCTGCTGTTCTATCCAGCTTTCTTTGCATTCTTCTTTTCGTCACTGAGCCTTCTCTTTATTGCGCTGTATTTCCCTCCTCAGTCTCCTTTCACGCGCAGTAAATGTATGCTTTGCACGGGCCTTGGCTTATCGTCCCATGCAAAAGAACAGCCCTCAGACTACCATTTTGAGGTCTGATGGAAATTTGAAAACCGTGTGGGAGACTCAAACCACCTACCCTGGAGTCCCTCGCTTCTTGGGCGAGTACGTCTGCAACAAAACTTTGTTCACTGGGGAATGGCCAACGCCATTCTTATAGAATAGTAATTTACACCTGAATGTGATATGAGAAATGGTGTAAATGGAACAGACGGGTTTTTCCTCATGCGTATGTTATAATTTTAACTGGATTTGACACCACCAGCCCACTTGACCGTGCGCTGGGGAAAAAAAAAAACAAACAGTAGTTATGAACCTTCCGTCAGCAGAAAGGCATTTACAGCGAAATGACTGATAATAATATTTATCTCTTGCTGCCATCGATACCTTCTTTCATCAAATCTTTATGGGCATTAACATATTCACTTCCTAGTTATTCTAGTGGCAAAGGGTCAATTTGAAATGAAAAAATAAAGACTCACTCAATCACCTTTACTCAATCCTCGGTGCTATAAAGTTACTGGACTCACTCAATCACTTTTACTCAATCCTCGGTGCTACAAAGTTACTGGGGAGGGACAAAGGACGGGACGGAGACAGTTGGGGGTGGGGTGGGATGGGGGGAGGAGAGGGTGTTGGGCGGGGGGGGGGTGGGGGGGGGGGATAGGGTGCGAGAACAAGCGACGCTTGCAGTTACTGTGTCAGTGGTGAACTGTTGTCTGTATATAGATGGTCTTGGATCCCACGGCTGTCCATTCGAGGTGTAGATAACAAGAAATGAAAGTATCTATCTATCTATCTATCTATCTATATCTATCTATCTATCTATCTATCTATCATTGTGGTATGTGTGTGTATATATAGACAGGAGATACAGAGTAACAATATTATATATAATATATATATATATATATTTTCTCTCTCTCTCTCTCTCTCTTATATATAATATATATATATATATATATATATAATATATAAGAGAGAGAGAGAGAGAGAGAGAGAGAGAGAGAGAGAGAGAGAGAGAGAGAGAGAGAGATGTAATTAGTATGTATGAGCAACATTCGAAGATGCATCCATTCTATGAAGAGTGACGAAAACTACTAAAGTGATTCCAGTCCACAGCATTCTCACTAACTCTGTGTATATGCAGATGCACGGGACCTCCAGATCCCGCAGAACAATACATATTTTTCCCCTGATCACATTCAAACCCAGAACTACTACCCGCAAGACGTAAAGGCTACCACACCAAGATGACTGGTACACAATACAATACAGTACAATGAGACACAACTCTGCGAGTGCATACCAAGGGATGTTCCACGAGCAATACCCTGGACAAACAATATGCAATGCAGCTTACGTCGCGGACAAGAATTATCCATGGTGTCCTG